>CM040189.1:93135464-93152964 GCA_022606455.1 Callitettix versicolor
AAGTAAAAATAAAAACTATACTTTTCTTAAAAAAATATAGTTATTATTTAAAAAAATGTATTTTGCAATATGTTGAAGTAAAGTACAACTGTTAAATTTAATCCAATACTGTACAAAATATTAATTAATGGTCAGACCTCGTTTATGTTAAATTAAACAGCTTTGTTGTTTATACATTGATACACAATACATTACATTCGTAAATAATAATTAATTATACACGTAAATTTACAAACCAACATTAATATGAAATATAATTTACTATTGTCATTGTCACAATTTAAACATTCTTTGGTTACATTGTGATATAAAATATTCAGTATTAAATAGACATTTGTTAATAATATTGTTATTTTTACAAAGTTTTTGTTTGTGTTTTAATTGGGAAATTAATCAAGAGACCATGGAATAACCACTGATACTTACCTTTATAACGTTTGTTTTGGAACACACACACACACACACATATATATATATATATATATATATATATATATATATATATATATACACATATATATATATATATATATATATATATATATATATATATATATATATATATATATATTCATATATTTGTGTGTGTGTGTGTGTGTGTGTGTGTTTCATTGTGTTAGCTCGCTTACTGTCACAATTTCGATCGGATTTGATTCATTTGTCGATTGATTCCGTCCAATTTGGCACAAAATTTCATTATTGTAATAGCTTAGGCAAATCTTTTAACCAGCAAAATTCGATTAACAGTTTCAAAATGGCGGACATTTCAAATTCTTAATAATTAATAACTATTTTTGTTTAAGTTTTCCTAAATCCGGCTTCGCCATAGTAATTAGCTTTAAAAACTGCATAAATCAGCATTTTTAAAATTATAAACCCATTGAAATTGAATAATTTTTTGACGTCTGTCAGGGTTTGTTTTTGTATTTTCAATGTATTTTGATGAAAATGTTATATGCAAATTTGAATAATTAAGATGATGAAATCGGAATTTCAAAAAGAATGAGATACAGAAAAATATTCTTTTTAAATTAGCTTCTATCACATCAGCGAGGCAGATGCGTGACGTGATTATTTTAAATCCTACATCGTTTTAGAAATCAGAATTTCAATCTAAATATATTATAATTTTATTTTTCAAATTAATTGACCCAATGGATTTAATTTTGAATGAAATGAATTTTGAAGAATATAAATTTATATTATACAGATTATAACGCATAATAACGTGTGTACGAGAAAAAGTTAAAAAGACCGCCATTTTGAAAAGGATTAACTGTTTGGTTGAGTAATGAATTTGTCTTGGCTATTTCTAAAATTTTTTAATGTGTGTACCAAGTTTGCTGTTTAGAAACAGCTACTGTCGCGATTTTAAAATTTCTCTTCTGATGTTATTTTCCATCGTGTTTCCTTACGAGGTCAATTCAGTTGAATCCTCAATATTTTTTTAGTCGAGTGCTTTTTCAACACGCCACTCACCCGAGCACAGTAAATGATGTTGAGAGCTTCCGAAACGACTTGCAACCACTCAACTCTGTATTGTTTTCATCGAGAAATATAAAAAAACAACTAAGTTTGTTTATATTTTGCTCATGTGATCATAAACATATATTTATGAAAACAAACATCATATATTAATTTTTAATTTCAAATGTGTAAATTTATTTTAAGGAAATTTAAGGAAAAGTTTAGTTTAGTAGATTTTTGCCCATCTGTACTCTCATGGTATCAATGTGACAAGATGTACATAGATTGTGAGAGCACATTCATAAAATACCATATTAATATAATTACATCCGTAATACTTACAAAAATAAGTGAACATTACACTAATGTAGGCCAGTGTTTCTGGTTTGAATATCCGTTCGGTTAGGAAAAGTTGAAATTTCCCTAATTTTTTAAATTTTATTGACATTCAAGCGCAGACATTTGTAGGTCATTGCCAAGTTGATGGAAGGATAATTCAGCCCATTAATGGTTCCTTGACTATCTGATATAACGACGATGAGTTCTCCATTGCATCGCCTGTTAAGATTTCTTAACACACGAAATGTATATAATTCTTCCAGAAAGATGTTTGTAGTATTTCCTCATTGCCTCAAAGTATTTAATTATCGCCCAAATATTCCTGCTCCAGTTTCATCAGGTGTCTTGGACCCATCTATAAGGTTATGGGTGGTTGACTTCCATTTACTTTAGCGCTAAGCTCAAAGAGACAATGTTCCTCCAAGTCGTACTTCCTCTTGAACGAATCACTTGGAAGTTCCCAGTAATCTACTAATTGCCTCATTTTTAGTGGTTTTGTTCTCAAGCTGGTTTTTGATATTATGAGATGTGCACTATTAGCAGCTGTCTCCACTGCCAAGTGTTGGAGTGTGATATCTAGAATTACCTCCATTGCTGTTGTATGGCACGATCTTTTACTTCTGTTATGAATATGTATTATAATCTTTGCATTTTGTCTAGCTACCTCTTGATTGTATTTAACTTGGTTCTACCAGCTCAAGATACTGTCCCATACGTGACAGATGGTCTTACTATCATCGTGTACATTCATCTAGAATGCGTCGATGGCATCCTCGTTTTCCCGCTATTCTTCTGCCCAACCTTAGGGCCGAGTTGACAGTGGCTTCGACATACCTTGCCCACAGACGTTTTTTATGCGGTATTAATTCTATTTATCCTCTAACTTCCATTGTAATTGCATCTTATTTGATAGTTCTCAAGTTCGGGAGCTGAGTTCTATTAAATGGTACGTACGTGGTTTTGGTTGGATTTGTATTGAGACCCACTAGATAGCACCACATATGTACTATATGTATCCCACATTGTAATAGGAGTCCTTCAAATTTACCTCTGGTTATTATAGCAATGTCATCTGCGTAACCAAAATGGGTTAGGTCTTTCTCGGTAAACTGTCACAGTAGCCCATCACATACAAGGCTCAACTTCAAAGGCGACAGAATGTTTAATGCTATATTTCAGGGATACGTAGAGGAGAAAATGTGTGTAAACAGTCGTGAAATAACCAGAAATATTCTAGTAATTCATTTAACGCAATTCCCTTTCTGGTAATCATCCTCTATTAGTATCGCTCTTTAAGGAAGATCTTTAATGATATTCTTAACAAATACTGTTAGTGTTGCCTTCTACAGCAGTACAGCGTCGATCAGACTAAGTTAGTTAATATTAAAACCCTCTTGAAAGTAATGTAAACAACTGAAATGTTTAGTTTGGTGTTAAAGTTTCACAATTATAGAAGTTAATTAAACATCTGATTAGCGTATCAAACGGAGCTTAATTGTGTCATGCCGAAGCATTAACTTCAAAGATAAACTTAAAGTTAATTATTATCCTTTATAAACACAGAAATTTATTGATTACTTTGCTATGTAACTCATCGACAGTATATTATTTTGAAATTATTTGAGAGAAGAGTAGCTCAATACTTCACTTATAAACCTAATACTGATAACATTATAATGTATTGTAAAAATTATATAAAAGCATTATTGTGTCAATTTATAAATTTACGTACGTGCCAATTCCTCAAAAAGTTGTAATTAAAGCTATAAAAAAGTTGTAATTAAAAAAATGTCATTAATTTTATAAAAAAAACTTATTGGAGGCTAAAATTTATATTACAGGCGACTAATACTATAATCTGGCTGAAGCACCTAAAGTGTGCTTAGTGATCCCACCGTACCTCTAGCTCACACTTATATATACTTGACACACATTCACTGCACTACATAGCGTGGCTAACTCTAAAGTATAAAACGACCAGTACTGAAGGGAAGAATGACATCACCCTAATGGTGTAAGAGACCTGGCGACCTTCCAGTATGCCTTAGCATGAGCGGCTCTATATATGCGTGTTTTCTCATAAGTAAGAATATAAACTAGAATGAGCGGGATCTCACCACACAAGAAAAATGTTGGCCATAGAGCAAAAACTCCATAATAAAGGCAAAAAGAAAATTGAAAGGATATTAGTTAAGTAATCACCTACAAGCAACTCAATACAGAACTGAAAAGTCACGTATTAAAAGTGGGGGGGGGGTGTTACCCATCTTGAATCCTCTCCAAATCTTGAACGTTATGAAGAGACTAGGACTGGAGAAGGAATATATAAAGGGGACAAAGTAGATCTATAAATACCGCAGTGCAATAGCAACCCCACAAATTCACTCATTTATTCATGACTACTATAAAGTGGTCAGGTTTGGTAGCTCAGTTCGTTAAGGCGCAGACTTACGACTCAAAAAGTTCAAACCTTGGACAAATTAAGATTCGCCTAACAGACGGACTTGTCAGGTCCATCTTTGCTTGGTTGAAAAGCAAAACAATTACAATTAAAATATCACGTACGTTTAATACAAGTTGGATGGCTAAAACAATATGCATCATTTACACATAATTGCAAATATAATCAATTATTGGCTTTTTTATACACACCCAAGTTTTTTCCTGTTTTGAACTAAATTATATGATGAAACAATGTATGTCAACAATTATAATATGTTAACAATGTGATATTAATATCAGTACAATAATCGAACTAGCACTGTAAAAATTATGAGAATATTTTAGCAGAATGTTTCATATTTGAATATTTTTGAATTTCTCAGAGTAATTATCTGGCAGTTTTTACTAATTTAATCCTAAATTACTAATTAATATATATATATATATATATATATATATATATATATATATATATAGTGTAATTTAGGTTAAGACAATGGACAATGTCAACGAACGATATATAATCCTGCAGATGTTCATTTGTTAGAATAGCTATATCAGCTTTTTCTCATTGCATTGTACCAAAGCTTTTGTTAAGTTTGTTCCAGTGTGTGAACAACACTGTACAACAGGTTACCTCTAGGCATAAAAGTTATACCTATTTATTATAATTATTATAATAAACGGTTTTTTGTCAATTTTGAGTTTTTTAAAAACCAATCGATCGGAACCAACGACATAACTTATGTATAATATTAGGGACATTACATCAATGTAATTAATGAAATTTTTGAAGAAAAATATTGATTTTTCTCTAACGACTTCTTAGTCTAAAGGATTCAAAGAGGACCTAGACGAAGAAGACCCCCCCCCAAAGCACAAATACCCACATTAGTAGATCTTCTTATAGCCTAAATACATTAAACAATCGTTTATTTTCCCACGAGTATAAATCTCATGGGCAAAATTAGTACTACTAAATTCGATAATAAAAAAATACATATTTTATTTTTAATAGGCGTACTGTAATACGAGCTGTTCATTTTATTATTTATATTATACTCCCTCTGATTTCTACTAATGAAATATATATCAATAAAAGAAAATTTTCTGTGTGTGTGTGTGTGTGTGTGTGCGTGTGTGCGTGTGTGCGTGCGTGCGCGCTCGCGTTGCGTGTTTCTAAAAGCTATCACACTCAGATATCTGAAATTGTTGACTTATATGCACAGAAGATGGTCGGTCAACACCTCGAAGCTGAATTTTAAAGTTTTTATTTAAATTTCAAAATATTTAGTAAAAAATCACACCTGGCGTTGTCTAGTTTATTTTTTGTTAAACTATTAAAATTTAGAAACAAAAGGGCACCATTGTAACTTATTGTATCATGCTTACAGATGTATATTATTTATTGTTGTCATTTTTTCATTAAGAATTCATAGTGAAAATGCTTGTATTTCATGAACAACAATGTGCTAGTTAAAAATAAATTTCACTAAATTGCAACGCAATATAAATACACATATTCTTATGGTTCGTATATGTCTTCGTTAAATTTTAACTAAACATTGTACACATTAAATCTCTCTGAATATCACTTATGAAATATGTTGAGCACCCTGCAATATAACACCACCTTAATAAACCCCATATTTCAAAGTGTATTAATTTCACACCTTCTAAGGGACTAAGTAATACGGAGGGTTGCTGAAAGCACTCCGAAAGGGAACTCGTGCTCGCACACTTGGAATTTTAAAATTTGTTACGAACATTTTATTATTGATACAAATATTGTATTACTCTTGTTTTGTTTATATTATCCTGTTTATATATTATTAAACTTGTACAATTACCTTAAAAATAAACACAGCTTCAAGTAAGCAGGAAACAAGCAACCACCTCTTCTTTTTCGAAATTTAAATTCAATTCCTTGTTACCATTAGAATCATACTGTCTCAGATTTCTACATTAACACTTCACAGTTCTCCTGCATGCCTTGCCTCAACTTCCAAATCACGTAATAGCTCTAAATTAATATTTTCTGACTTCACTCTTTCAAAACGTTAATGTCGTGTTTTGTTTTGTTGTCCATCCAGGACGACAGGACCGTCCTCCTACAAAACCGTAGTCTGTTGTCCCTTAAGCACGCAACCCCACAACAACCTCTGCCGTGTTGTGTTGGTTATTCCACAAACACTACAGAGACCTCACAAACACCGTGGTCTGTTGTCTCTTTAGCGCGCAACCCCTGCCGTATTGTGTTGGTTGTCTCTCCAGCACGACAGAAACCTCAAATAAACCGTGGTCTGTTGCTTGTCCCTTCAGTATGGATTCTCCAACTGGTCTGTTGCTTGTCCCTTCAGTATGGATTCTCCAACTGCTGCCGTATTGTGTTGGTTGTCTCTCCAGCACGACAGAAACCTCACATAAAAAGTAGTCTGTTGCTTGTCCCTTCAGTACGGATTTTCCAACCCCTGCCGTATTGTGTTGGTTGTCTCTCCAGCACGACAGAAACCTCACATAAACCGTGGTCTGTTGCTTGTCCCTTCAGTACGGATTTTCCAACCCCTGCCGTATTGTGTTGGTTGTCTCTCCAGCACGACAGAAACCTCACATAAACCGTGATCTGTTGCTTGTCCCTTCAGTACGGATTTTCCAACCCCTGCCGTATTGTGTTGGTTGTCTTTCCAGCACGACAGAAACCTCACATAAACCGTGGTCTGTTGCTTGTCCCTTCAGTACGGATTTTTCAACCCCTGCCGTATTGTGTTGGTTGTCTCTCAGCACGACAGAAACCTCACATAAACCGTGGTCTGTTGCTTGTCCCTTCAGTACGGATTTTCCAACCCCTGCCGTATTGTGTTGGTTGTCTCTCCAGCACGACAGAAACCTCACATAAACCGTGGTCTGTTGCTTGTCCCTTTAGTACGGATTCTCCAACCCCTGCCGTATTGTGTTGGTTGTCTCTCCAGCACGACAGAAACCTCACATAAAAAGTAGTCTGTTGCTTGTCCCTTCAGTACGGATTTTCCAACCCCTGCCGTATTGTGTTGGTTGTATCTCCAGCACGACAGAAACCTCACATAAACCGTGGTCTGTTGCTTGTCCCTTCAGTACGGATTTTCCAACCCCTGCCGTATTGTGTTGGTTGTCTCTCCAGCACGACAGAAACCTCACATAAACCGTGATCTGTTGCTTGTCCCTTCAGTACGGATTCTCCAACCCCTGCCGTATTGTGTTGGTTGTCTCTCCAGCACGATAGAAACCTCATCTAAACCGTGGTCTGTTACGTGTCCCTTCGAGACGGATTTTCCAACCCCGTTTTAAAATAAATAAAGTATTTTCAGTTACATTTTTTTTGAATGAGTATATGAAAGCGTAATGTAATCTAAACATGCTATTAATGTACAGTATTTAATCGTATTTATGAAATTTAAAGACATTGTAAAAATTATTATTTTAACGAATTTTTTCATATATTATGTTTTATAACATTTTCTTGAGAGATATTAAGACGTGGAAGGTGAAATTTATTGCGATAAATATACAATAAATTAGAGTTTTATCTATTTATTACTAACCTGTATTTCTAACCTATATTCTGCCGTTATTGATGTTTATACTTTGCATGTTTACTTTACATGGATTTGCTTGTATGCATACTACGTACAATAAATTTGCCTCACTGGATTAATACGCAATTTATAAGAAATCATTTATTATCGTGATAGTTTTCATCTGAAAACATCGTTCAAAAAAATGGCTGCCGTTTACGCTGGAGTTATGGTAGTGTTGTTGATTTTCTTATAAATCACGGCATCTTTAAATAATCGTATTCTTTCTTAAATTCGTTTCGCTTTTATGATAGCTTGTGGCTGATATCTGATGCTTCACCCATCTTACGGTTAAACTCTCGGTTACATTCGTTGATTTTACTACTGGTGTACATAAAGTTGGAGACACATTGGTGAATACAAGTTCTATCAAATGAATCGGGCTTGAAGTTCGACACACGATCCCACGATTTGACGTTAGGAAAATATTTTGTAGGATATTTAGCCTAATTTCAATTTCAATACAAATATAGGAATCATAAAACATATAAAGGATTAACTATTTTTTCAAAGTTGCGGCAGATTTATATTCGCCATATTAACACTAGCTACATACAAAGCTACATACAAAGCTTATTAACCTACTCTTTACGAGTACTACTTATACACGCAACAACTGAGTTAAATGCTGAATAGCCGAGTCGAATTAGGTTACAAAGTTCTTTTTTTAAAAACAATATATAATATTATATATATATATATATATATATATATATATATATATATATATCCTTTTCATGTTAATAACACGCATTTCATTGAACACGAAACAGCTGAGTCGAGTTAGGTTATGGAACTCTTTAAGAATATATATATATATATATATATATATATATATATATATATATATATATTCATTTCATTAATATCACATATGAATTTATCGTTTTCGCTATTAAAAACTCCTTTCTCACTTTCGCACGGTTGTCATTTTGAGGTTATGTTTGCCACATTTATTTTTACTTTTTTGTAACTTCCTTTTGATTCCGCACTTTTATATTTTAGATAAAAAATTCGGTTATAATTTGAAACGTTTCAGTGAAAAAATTACCAAAACTGACAGAAGTTCCTTTAGTTTAGTTTTACCTGTTTAATAAATATAAAAGGTTTTCTTTAAAATATGCCATTCAGTATCTCAACGAAAAGCTGACAAACCTGTTAATAAGGTTAATAAGCCTTTTGAAGTAACAAACAAATCAGACATTCTGATTGCTTGAAATTTTATTTCAAATATGAGTATAACAGTTTGGAATTGCTTAAAACCTAGTCACAGCTACGAAATAACAATAAAAAAACGTTTTATTGAAATGCCGCAATACAGAAAAAATTGTATTAATAGTTAAAAAATCGATATTTTCATGTTTTTTATAAAGAAACACTTTGCAATCACTTCCATATTTTTTAAACCCCAGTTATTTTTTAAAACCCCAGTTCAGAGAATCACTGAACAATTTGTACAATATTGCGGTTCAGATTACTGTAATTTATATAAATTATACGAAGACAAGGACGTCAGCTGGTCTGTTGACTGTTGCCTTGGAGACAATCTGTCATGACGTAAAGCAAAGTCCAACAAAGACGAATCAATAGCAACAAGTGTAAACATGAAAACAGGTTGGCAAAAGAAAAATATTATATAAATAATAAATTTAAGTCTATATCTAAATAAAACAAATAAAAGTAACAATAAAAATAATTTTTGTTAATTATTTCGACCGTCATAAAACTTTTTACTTAAAATCCGCCATGTTTCGTAGCCGTAACTCCATCATCAACAATCACTTTGAAGAGAAAATCGAATAATAAAAGACGTACACATATTATAAGTGCACTGATAAATACATTTGTTTGCCTGAAAGTTTGAAGGCTTCATACTGGCCGTTTTAAATATTGTAATTAAATAAGAGTTCGTTTCGTATTATTTATCGGTATAAAAATATACTGAAAGTGACTTTGGTTGAAAATATTCAGATTTAAAGAATGACGCAGACGTTGATTGAGAGAAATCTCTTTGAATTTCTGCTTTTATATTTTCTTAAAGTTCAATTAAAGTTGTCACAAATATTATTTGTTAATATTTCTTTACTTTGCCGTAAAGGAATAAGATTAAAAAAAGCAAATCAATGCAACAAACAGAACTTCCAAAGAAGAGACTCATAGCTAACAGTATAAAGGATGAAGACATCAAAGGTAAATCCACTCAACTAAAAGATGAAAGAGACTTCATTAACGTGAGTTATTGACTTTACTTATTGGCAATACGTCTTCGGGGGATTTCCATTAATTTAATGAAACAAATTGCATCCGACCTGAATACGAGTTATATTAAATCTTACAAGACAATTTTCAACGCCGGAGAATTTCTTGTAAAATATTCAGTAAAATAAGATTTTTGTATATTAAACTCTAATAAGACAACTTTATTCAAGAAACTTTGACTTCCATTATGTTTGAATAAGAAGTTTCATATTTAAATATTAACTTTTAATAATTTATTTTTATTTCAGAAAATATTATTTTCCTTCGTAAAATCCTTTTTTAACTTTCTAAATTATTTCATTTGCAATTTAATAAAATAAACTTTGGAGTTGATAAAATGGTTTCGTTCTTATTCTTTCACTGTATGAATTATAATAAAAGTTGATGATTGTGAAAACTCGATCTTGATATTTGAGTTTTTTACATTCGTTTTCAGATATCTTGAATCCACTAAGGTTGTTTTGACTTGTATTTGTGTCATCTGGGATTGGAGACCTGACTAGCTGTATCTGATTTATTTTTACAACTCTGTATTATTTTTCAATAAAAAAAGTTTTATTCACTTATTCACTTGGACAAAATGTTTTAGTTAATGAGACCAAAACAATCCTACAAAAACAGAGATAATAAAACGTAACAAGATAATAAAAATAATTATTTGATTGTACGCCTTTCTGACATAAGATTTTACTACTTTTAAATTATTTTATTAAAAACAAAGGCACGGCAAAAAGGCCGCCAGTACTAGCTCTTATTTACTACAATAACTTTGACAGTACCATCAATTCACTTCCTAAACAGATGCAAACAATAGTCTCAATTATTCACAATTAAACATACCAAAGCACGCAGAAAAATTAAACTACACACCAGAAACCAATCAAGACTGACATAAAAATGTATGCTAAATCCCTGTGTCCATAAAATGTTAGTCTATAATCGTAGTTTTACCCGTAGATTTATAATAATCTCACGAGAAGTTAATTTTAGCTTAATTGTACACACACACACACACACACACACACACACACACACACACACACACACACACACACACACACACACACACACACACACACACACACACACACACACACACACACACACACACATATATATATATATATATATATATATATATATATATATATATATATATATATATATATATAATACGCCGCTTTTTTACGCCCTACGCAAAGTTGGCCGAAGCATTTCTTTGTAAAATATATTTAGAGAGAACTTCTTTTAATATCAATTAAAGTTTGTGCAACACAATTTATCGGAGATCTAAATATTTTATTCATAGTAACGAGTTAATGGCCTATAACATCAATTAGGTCACCGTAAATTTATATATAATATAAAAGCGAAATACGTTTACTGATTACGAAAGCATAATTAACTACAATGCCTAGAAATAACCAAAATTTGGTACAAACATTTAAAAAGAAATGCTATAAAATGGGGTAAAAGTAACTTTACTTAATATGTGTGTATAGGCCTATCCTTATTCAAAAAACGTATAAAGCTGAAATTTGATATAGAGGTGTACGAAGAAAAAGTGTTTCTTAAATTTCTTAAAGTGTTCTTAAAGAAAAAGTTAAATCTTAATTTTTAATCTCTGTCGAATCCGTGATGGGTGAATGGTAGTACGTTATAAGTACACCAGTATCACTCAAAAAGTGATTTTTGCATTCATTTTAACCTAAAAAATATTAACAGCAGAACGAACGTGTTATAATTTGGAACGATACAATGCTCGAGTGTGATATTGAATTACATTTATCGTGCAAAATTAATCTGCACAATAACGGGGAAAATAATTCGCAGGGAAATTAAAATAAAACTTTTCCGTGTTGACCTCTGTGGAAGAAGCGTTGCGAAAAATGGAAAAGTCACTTGACAATTAGCAGCGAGGGGAAGCTTGGAGCCGTAAAGTAGAACTTATACATTTAATTAAAAGTTAGGTTGCGCTACATGGCAAGTTTCTTTTGTTAGCAACCTCCACTCGTGTTGTATTTCTGTCGAGCTACAGCTTGGCTTCCTTTATAATAAACAAATAGCGTGCATTCTCGGTGTTATTCGGAAACACGTAATTAACTTGCATTTAACGCGGTTAAGTTTTGGAAATATATTTTTAAGTGAAACTATTTAATCAAATAAAACTCGAATGTTAGAAGCAGAATACATTAATATTATGGTTCTTACTTTCTAGTACGTATATTAAATACCATAATATTTTAAATGGGTAATCGATTTAAAAAGTCTTCGTGTGTGTGTGTGTGTTTGTGTGTGTGCGCGCGCTTGCTTGCATTGGTCACTATTACAATATCCAGGATCGAGGGCACAGAAAACAGGTCAAGGTTTTGGTCGAAAAACCAAGAAACCGATTTGCTGCAAACAGTGACAACTTACCACACGCAAAGAAGAATTTTAGGATCTTGGACGGGAAGCTGCCGAATAGGAACACAAATCGGGATATATATATATATATATATATATATATATATATATATATATATATATTATTTGCGTATAGACCCTGTTGGATCACACAAAGCACTCCGACTCATGTCTTGTTCCTTCTATCCTCCACACCTCCCTCATCCTGTCCCCATGGATCCTCTTCCGCTCCTCCGTCCATTGGGATTGACCCCTGCTCTCTTTGGGATTTCATTCTCTGGGACCTTCCAACCGAGCATCTTTCTCCTGTATACGTGCCTGTCTTCAACGTCTGTTGAATCTACTTCTGCGTCATGTAGGTCTATTCTGACTTGTGCGATCCACGACGTTGTTGATTTGACTCCTTGTATATACTTAAGGATTCTGTTGGCAAGTCTCGTTGTTGGGAGTCTACTAATGTGTCCATAGAACCGAAGTCTCCTTCTTCTGATATCTGCTGCCAGGTTCGATATCTTCTCTGTGGTCTTCCGGGAGTGCAACCTGTATCCGTCTTCTGTTAATCTCGGGCCAAGGATCTTCCTCAAGATTTGGCGTTCTTCCTTCAAAATACCCTCCATGGTAGCTTTTGTGTGGAGTGCTAGCGTCTCGCTTGCATATATTACCTACGGTTTTATGACTGTGTTGTAGTGTCTGATTTTTGTGTGCGTCGACATACATCTCTTATTGTAGATATCACGCGTTATACCAAGAGCCCTCTTCATTCTCAGTAGCCGAACCTTTTGCGCAGCCTTCTCGCCACCCGTGGGTTCAAGAATTTCTCCCATATATTTGAAGTGCTTGACTCTGTTTATCTTACCATATTTTGTGTTTAGTTCTTGAATATTTAATTTTGTAAAGAAGAATTCGGTTTTTTTAAACGAGATCTGTAGACTGACCCTCTCTGCACATTCCTTTAGGACTTCTATCTGTTTAATCGCTGTTCTGTGAGTATGGCCAGGTCATCTGCAAAGCTAGGCACGCGATTTCTGTGTTGTCCTTAGGTCTTCCAAATCGAACTGGTTTCCAGTGCCCTTCAATTTTTAATTCTTTCTCCCATTCCCTGATAACTTTGTCCAACACCAGATTGAAAAGGAGAAGCGAGAGTCCATCTCCTTGGCGAACTCCAGTTGTGATCAGGAAGAGTTTGGAAATTTTATATATATATATATATATATATATATATATATATATATATATATATATATATTTACAGATCAAGTCAATAAATATTTTATAAATAAATTCAATTTCATTTCATTTTTAGAAGTTCAGTTTAATTGCATATTTGTAAAATCAGATTGATTCATGCATACGAGATTTTAAATACAAGAATACATTATTTCATCATCTGGTAATAAATTAACAGTAAACTTCTATGTGGTATTAAATGTTGGTATGAAAGAGATATTACGATGCTGGAAAAAGTAAACGAGAATGTTTAAACCTCGTTCTGTATAAATGTTATTAAACAAAGTAAACATTTTTATAATTTATCTCCATAAGTCAAACTAAAATCGTAAAGAAAAAACCTCTTCCATACTAACAATTGTTTTCCCGAAAAGTGAAATAGTTTTAGACACTTTGTGTTTTAAAAGCCCTATAGGAGATTTCGTACTCACATCTGGGACAGAGGAGCCGCCCAGACTTATTATGTTAAGTAAAGAAACACATTTTGTGTTACATTTTAATAAATAAATTAAGAAATTATTTATGTAAACATTTGAGTTATTGTTTAGTTTGTAATTTAATAAATTATTTATTTCAGTGAATTTCGTTAATATTGAATTAATATATATAATATAATATATTCAATATATAATATATATTGAATTATGATCATTCAAGACTCATGTCTTATTCAAAAAGCGTCTCATTCACGGTATACTCATATAGTAGTGTTATGAAAATATGGCGATACTAGGAAAAATCACTGTGTTATAGGTATTTATGAAAATCTATTTTCACAATAGTTTCCATGACACTGTGTCAAACAATAAAGTGTTTTACTTGAATATTGTTGTCTGATTGTAGTGTGCTTTGTGTCCTACAATGACCATTTGTAGGACTATAAATTTTTTAAACCCAATTAAAACATTATTTAAAATAAGGCAATATTTATTTGTAAATTGTAATTTATCTACAATCAAATTATGACTTTGCATTATTTGTTGTATATTAGTGTGTGTTTAAATTTAGATTTGCAAACATTGATTTAAAACGATATTGTCAAAGCTAGAAATCGATGGCGCATCATGGTTGTTGGGCTTCGATTGAAGCACATGGGTTATGAATTATGCAGTTTGTTTTAATAATTCATGAATCTTTGGAGAATCTGAATTACTTCTCAGCTGAAATGGACTGTATCCCAGTAGATAATGTACAAGCTAGACATGTACTTACTTTACATTTCCAATTAATGGAAAATCGTTTCTGATTTTCGAAACGAACTGTTTTCATAATTAATTTCCCCAAAGTAAGGCTACATGATCCTAATATTGCCCCAACTATGGTTACATAAGTAAAATATAGTTCTTTTATTAATTATTTTTGGTATTAAATTTTGTTTATTGAATAAAATGTAATATTGTATTAATTTTGGACGTACGTCAGGTAAAATAAAAGTAGTAATATTATAGTTCCGTTTTTCGAGACCGACAGTTTACAAAATTATTTTAAAATATGACTTATCTACGATATTTTAGAAAAATTGAAAAAAATTATCGATATCAGTAGGTATGGAATAAAAGTATCGAAAGAAATATTACGCAAACAGCAAAGAAATTTAATAAATAATTTATACATTAGGCTCTACTCTATTTGCTTACTTCGTATTAAAAGAAAACAATAAATTAAAAAATGTACTAAATATAGACTAATAATATTATGAACACCGGAAACAATAAGATAAAATACGTAAAAACAATTCTCACACATATGGAAAAAGAAATATAATATATACGTAATAAAAAAGCAAATGAAAATATGTACATACAACTAATATTTTAATATAGTAAATAATGTATAGACTTGCCAAAAGCAATAAAGAAAAATACACACGTTACAATTTTAATATGTACATACAAAATAAATAAAAATATATCCGAATAATTACATTTGTCCCCCATTAGGCCGGGTTGCCACCAAATGCTGAACGCTTTGAGCGGAGCGAACAAAGCATTCAAAAATTAACTTATTGCTTTTAATGTAAGTGCGGTCACTGAAAGTTTAATGTAATTGAGCGTGTTTAGGTTCCGCTCCGCTTCGCGTAACTTCACTCAGTCTAGTTTCAGTTTTTAAGCTGACTCCGCTACCCCCATCACGCTGACCCCGCCTCCAAATTTATTATTTCTCGTTACCTAGGTTACTTTTACATAGGTTACGTTTTTTTTAACGTATTAGTTTTTTTAGAATCCGTTGCGGTATGCCTAAATATTTAGAATTAAAAGATACAAACGTGTTCTTTAAACTGATTAAACTCCGCTTCCGGTTGCCGTTTGACTTCATTCCGATGAGCTCCGGCTTTAGATTTTGTGATAACGGTAAGGAAAAGAAACGGGAGCAACTGCGGCTCGAACTAAGAACATTTAAGTGCGCAGTTGAGTGACGCAGTAGACTGACAGATGATTTAGCTACCGATTTCCAGTTATCAAAGATCACTGGACGAACATACTTGTAGCGTTTACATTACCTCGGAGTAGTTCTGTGGTACATTTGAGTAAGAGATCTCAGATTCGATACTGACGAGGCCTCGATGGTGTTGTTTAGGCTTAAAAAAATAACTAACCGACCTCTGACAGATACCTTATTACTAGCACTGTTATTAGCAAAAGTATTGAATGTAAGTATCAAGTAAAAAATATTAGGTATCGAAAGAAAAATATCAATACATTAGTGATATCAGGGTCTCGGTTTCGTCCTTAACTAGCAAACAAGACAGTGAAAGCCATACTCTAAATATTCCACTCAAAAAGGTCAGTTTTTGTTAGTTTCCCTGTTGTTGGTCTGTGCTCAGTTTACTTACTGTGCATTCCGTCAAGTATGCTTGCTTTCTTTCTTTCTAAACATTATGTTATTTTTTTTATTACTGCATAATACTATTTATTCTAAATATTTACATTGTGAATATTTAATTTCTTCATAGTGGTCGGTACAAAATAATATATAATTCAGTGATTAAATCCGTTCTTTCGTTAGCTTTAAATTTGTTTTATTTTTCATTCATTTTCACTTTTTATTCCGTTGTTATGTAGTAATATTTAATTTTGATTTTAATTCTATTTTATATTTTCTTTACCTCGTCGATTTACTTTGAAATTTATTTCAATAAAGGTTCTAGTTTTGGGTTTAGCATCTTTTGTGATTTGTTTATATTTTTTAAAATTCTCGTTAATTTTGAATTTAGTTAACAGTGTATTGAAGTGGTTTTATTATTTAAAACATGTTTTAAATTGAAATAAATGACTGAAAATGTAATTTTGTTATGGGATTTGTAGTTTGGAACCATAATCTTGATTTCAACATTAAATTAATTATATGCATTAACATATGATATGCAGGCTAAGTATTCAATATTTACGTCTTAATACAACTTACGCTATCCACTGCGGAACGAATTAATTACGATGTAACTTCGTGTTACTACTGTTATACACTAAGTAAAAGAAATTTACAGTTTAGGACTCCAATTATGTCCTCCTGATATCAAATAAAGTTTATATAAATTTTTTCTCCTTACTTTTAAACAGTTAATCATTTTTATTTAAAATACAGAACATTGATTTCTATATAAATCTAATCAAAGGATTTAAATTTTCATAAAATATAATATTCTATATTTATTTTTTTCTCTAATGTATTCGTTATAGGCTTACATATTCTGAGTAGACTGTAAAATATAATTTTATTATAAATCTTATGAACTTTTACTACTAACAATA
>CM040189.1:93157964-93277964 GCA_022606455.1 Callitettix versicolor
ATCCTCTTTCTTGAACCCAGGATTCCTGCAAACGAAGAGATCCATGAATATCTCAAGATCGATTTTTTTATGTTTCCTATTGTGAGAAAGTAAAGTGAATCATAATATTATTGCGGCTAACATGCATGACTAACGCTACTGTAATGTGAATGAAACTTTGGACAATGCTAAAAGCAACAGGTCTGTTAATAACCACGCCTGCAAGATTGTTGCAAGCAATAACGTTAACACTATTGTAAAGCTGGTTGCAGCACCAACTTTCGCAGGCTGACATGCAGTCATTTTCCACCAATAAATGTTACACCGCGTAAATGCTAAATCTCGGCAGTTTTGATTGTGAAGGCCGAGCGCATAAGCATGAGGACACAAAGGTAAGTGCCATTTTTCGTTTCTCGCAACTGGTTATAGTGAGATTTAGGTATATCAAAATTGTTTACAGATGGGTTTTGTAAATAGCTCATCATATAGCCTACTGTGCACCTGCTGTATCCAAATTAGGCTGAAATGTGGTGCTTATATACAAGTCCTTAAATTAAAGCTGGAAAATATTCAGAATATAAAAAAGACGTTTATAATATCTAACGAGAATTTAAACACGAAAACATTACTTAAGAAAAATTATAAAATATTGTGGCGAAACAAAATTGTGAAAGTACTCTCAATCTATGTTTTCAGAAAAGGAGTGTTTGAATACGAAAAGAAAATCAACTTTGGTACTTCTGTTAGTCAGATAATAACTTCCATTAAACTTTATGAAATTTTAAATAGCTTCAGCTCCTCTAGTGCGGTGAATGAAAGAATTTAAAAAGCGAATATACCAAACTTGTGCATTTCTTGAACTTTGCACTGACAGATCTAAAGTGGCATCCGCAACTGTAAACATTAAAGTTATAAATATTGTTGTTTTAAAAATATATAGTTTAGATTATATTTTTAATATCGAATAAAAACAGACCCAAGGCTGTGAAATGAGAACCGATCATGTTTTGAAAGATAATTTTATTTGATATAGAAATCATAAAACTTTTAAACGGATATACTAGCAAAAGAAAACTCAAGATATTTTTATAAGAAATGCATGTTTTAGAATATATACCAAATTTGTTGTTTTGATGGCAACTTTAAAAGCTTAAATATTTTGAATTTCGATCGTATAAGTACGAGGTGTGGCTATTAAATAACGAGACTACGCTGCGGTGGAACAAGTGCGCATGAGCCAACCGCCATTGACCGACAGCTGTTTAGTGTGAAGCTTTCTCTTCAGAATGCAGTTAGTTTTGTTTGTGTAACTAACACCGTTTAGTCCTAACCTTCATTTCCGTTAGTGTTGTTATTTTGTTTTGCCGAAAAAAATGGTTAGTGTAATAATAGAGCAACGAATCGTTGTTAAATTTCACTTCAAACTTGGAAAAACCGCTACTGAAACTTATAATTTACTGAAAGAAGTGTATGGCAGTGAATGTTTATCGCGGGCACGTGTTTTTGAATGGTTTAAGCGTTTTCAAGATGGCCGACAAGACATTGAAGATGATTCGCGGCCAGGTCGCCCTTCAACGTCAAAAACGGATGACAATGTCGAAAAAGTTGCTAATTTGATTCGGTCTGACCGTCGATTAAGTATTCGTGCAATTGGTGAGACTGTAGACATTGATAAAGAATGTGTATGGCAAATTTTACGTGACAATTTGAACATGCGAAAAGTGTGTGCCAAAATGGTACCAAAAATTCTCACGTTTGAACAACAAGCAGCTTGCAAAAATGTTTGTACTGACACTTTTGATACCATTGAAAATGACCCAAATTTATTGGAAAGGATAATAACATGTGATGAATCGTGGTTTTTTACGTATGATCCGGAAACAAAGCGCCAATCCATGCATTGGAAGACCCCAACTTCACCGAGAGCCAAAAAAGCAAGAATCAGCAAGTCAAAATTTAAAACAATGATGATTGTTTTTTTCTATATTCTTTGAATTGTGTACCTTCACTGGGTTCCTGAAGGTCAAACAATTAATCAATCAATATTACTACCTTGAGGTACTTAGTAAACTACGTGAAATAGTAAGGAAAAAACGACCCGAAATGTGGAAGGACAAATCATGGGTTTTCCACCAAGACAATGCGCCAACTCATTCCGCGTTATCTGTCAAGAGGTTCCTGGCCAAGTACAGCATCCCAGTGTTAGAACATCCACCTTACTCACCAGACCTTGCACCATGTGACTTCTATCTGTTCCCTAAGGTGAAATTTGCATTAAAAGGGACGATATTTGAGTCCGTGGAAGCTGTAAAAGTGAAAGCGGCAAGAGTCCTGAAGGAGTTGACAGAAGATGACTTCCAGCACTGTTTCCAACAATGAAAAATTCGCATGGAGCGTTGTAGGGATAGAAAAAGGGTGTATATTGAAGGTGATAATAAGTAATTATGTATAAAATGAAAATAAAATTTTTTACAACGTCAATCTCGTTATTTAATAGCCACACCTCGTATTTATTAAAAACAACGAAAACAATAAAACTATTTACTTAAATAAAAACACTATTACAATGACGGCTAATTGAGATATTACATCAGCCTTGAAAGAACTTACATTATAGAGATCGATAGCTTCATTCGCAAATAAAATTTCCTGTTTAGTAGTTGAACATTGAAATAATATTTTTAAACTTCACCGGTAACACCATAAAGCCTAAGTTAAGGATAATAAATATTTGCAATGATGTAAAAGACAAACACTTTTCAAACGACCTGTATCTAGTTCCGTTAAACTAGAATCAGAAAAATCTTATCAGTGATTGTGAGTTTTAATTTTCTTTAATAGTTTAATGTCTTACTAGTGTTATGTAACTTAAGAACTGGTATAGTGAAGCTGTTAAAGTGATGCTGAATGTACAAGATGAATTATGATATCAACATGTAGAATTGAAGAACAGTAGTGTACTTAATAAATCTTAAAATTTTAATGGCTGCCTTTTTTCACACCTTTTCTGTAATTTTTATAAAAGTTTTCTTTAAAATAAACTTTGAAAAAGCAACTTGATGTATCGATTTTTGAATTGCTAAAAAATCACCATTTTTAGTGGCGTAGGCAAAATTAGGGCTTCAAAAATAACATTTTTATTCCTTATAATGATAACCAGATTTGTGTAGAGTCATTCGTTCAACAGTTGACAAATTAGCCCCACACGTTAGCCTAATATTATAAAAAATTTAGCGACCGTTAATGTGATAATAAAAATTATTTTTTAACATTTACTAAATATAAATTAATTTTTCAACTATTTCAAACACGAGCTGACGTATTTATAACACGAGATTATATGAAATTACATTATAATAATTCAATAAATTACGTTTAAATACGTGACACATTTAATGTACATTAGAAAATGAATAATTATTTTAACATTAAAAGAAAAATACGCAAAATGTTATACTACAAACATTTAAAAATAAATAAATTTGTAAACAATTTAAATATTTTAAATTATTTCTTTTCACTTTCTCACAATTTATTACGTATTATGACCGTAGAAAAGATTTTAAAATTATGATTTATTTACCTGCTTTCAGTTTGACTTGATAAACAATGTTTTCTACACATGGATAAAAACTGAACTAATTATCTTGCATGCAAATCTAAGTCTAGTGCGCCTAAATTCTTGGATAGATTTTTTTTATTTCTGTTTTCAAAACCTATAGTTGGTAAAAAGCATAAATTTAATAAGAAATATTATTTTGTAAAAATCAGAGCAAACGATAAAAAAACAAATAGCTCAAAATTAGTATTTAGGAATCCAAAGGTATTAATTAAAAACTAAGGCCAGTTGGCCACTAAATGCGCTAAGCGGAGAGGACTAAGAATTCAAAAAAGAACTCGTTGTTTTTTAATGTAAATGCTGCCACTGAAAGACAAACGGAGTCCATTAGTGTCACTAAAAACTGTAGTTTCGTTTGTGTAATGTATAGTCCGCTCCATCCGGCCTAATAGAAACTAAAGATTGTAAGTGACAGTAATTACTTTTACCACTAAAAACCCGTTTGAAAACGGTTCCAGTCATTCAATTGTCGTTATATACGTGTATATATATATATATATATATATATATATATATATATATATATATTTCAGATCATTTTTGATGTCATGTCTACTGAGTCTCTTGAAAATATCAAATAATTTATTTTTATGAACTTAAAAGGCCTTTTTCAAAGTGTGTATATTTTCAAGAAAAATCAAGTTCTTAACAATTTCTCGTAAATTGCTATATTTGGGCTTAAATGGTTTCAAAATAATTTCAGTGAGCAAATAGAGGACGTAATACGCTCATTCAGTGCCAGTGTATTTTTGGAGATAGCGAAGGGACAAATAAGTAAAGAGTAACAAATTTCAGAAATTACTAGAATTTTTAAAATAATTACGGCTGACAAATAGATGATTAAGAAACTCTTTATCGGCTAGTACAAAATCCCGAAAGAACCTCACCTCTAACGGCTAATGCTGTATCTTCAAACTGCCGTCGGTCAACCAAATATTGACAAATTAATTGTATAAAATGTTGCCTTTTATTGTCTGTTTGATTGACAGTAGTGAGCAATGGACAGTGTAATGTTTTGACATTTCACGATTTGTTGTGTTTCAATTATTAAAATCCCCTATGCTTGATTTTTGCATTGGAGTCACTGTATTTCCTACTTTACACTTCCCACAAAACAAGGAAACAACTTACACTATAAATTCACTTAAAACGTGAATTTCAAAAAAGTAAATAAGTATTTCCACACTGAATTATAATTAAGAAGCAATTACAACAAAATAGACAGTAGTGTAACAGAAAAAGTCAAATAATTCTCGGAACATATACATCATCATCAAGTGTACGTCACCAGTGCGCATGCAAAAAGTATGTGTTTTACTATAATCATTTTTGCTATAATAAACATTATAAACATTTATAAACATTATAATAAATTTTACTATAATAAACATTTAAACTCTTCGTTTACCCTCTTTGGCTTGCATAAACTAGGATCACATGTTGACTGCATTTATTGGTTTCCTTTCTATTAATCATGTTAAGATAAAAGCTAACATTACTGTACAAAGCAGACCAATAAACGTCCTTGTTAATAAGTTTACAATAATTATATATTGACTTCAAATCAATTCCCTCCCCCACTACGTTAATACAGAAACCCATATTTCCGGCAAAGCTTTTAGCATCACAAAGGCAATTATCTTCCGTTATCATGTAGGCATGGAAATGTTTAAACATTGTAAATGTTATCTCACAGACTGCGCACAATGTATGAGTAGGGGTGAGGAAGGGGGAGGCTCGTTAGCGAGATTTCTTAGTTCTTGTATCTGACTCGATTACTGCTCTCGCAGAACACTGGTTACGGCCGAATATTATCTTCAGACGTTCCTTTCTTTATACACTTTAATTGTGCTGCAATTTATGGGACAAAAGCTGAGACAAATGTTGTGGTTTAAGGGTTTAATCATGTGTTTAAGTAATAAAACAGTGCTAGCCGCTATTCTTTAATGATGGAACCATTAAATCTTTTAAATTTAGTACTAGCCTACGTACATGTATTTTTAATTTTGAAATATAAAATAGGATACGTGATTTTAAAAGAGCTGTTTACTAATTACAGTTGTTTAATTAGAAGTTATACTATCAAAATTTAACAACTACGTATGAAACATCCATACGTAAAAATACTATACAATAGAACTGTTTATTTAGCACTATCAGTTATTAATGTAGGCTTATTTGTCAAGAACGTGGCTTAAAAATTGTTTAAATTAAATTTTGGATGCTTAGAGCTTTGTTTTGCTTTGATTAGATTTGCTTTTATAATTAGCTTTAACGAGATGTGAGATGAAGTAAATTGAAGAAAGTGTCCCGAACTTGTTTAATGGAACGGAAATATAAAACGGAAACGAGCAAACGAATTTCGTCTGTCTATTTCTGTCTCTTTTTTCCACTTTTTGATAGCAATACACTCGTAATAATAATGATTAATAATAATAATACAGAAGTGAATAGAAAAAAAGTCTGTTGAACAGAAGAGTGTAACGGAAATATGGAAAGAACAAGCAAACGAACTTCGTCTCTCTCTATTTCTGTCTCTTTCTTTTTCTTCCTCCTTTTCGAACAGTACACTCGTATTATATGAAAACGTTGTGTTGCTTTGGTTTCGGTATTTGTCCTTAGTTGAAGAACACGTGCTCGTTGTAACCGTTTATAATACATTCGAAATTATGTAAACGTTTATAATAATTGTTGTTAATATTGCTAGTTCTTAGCAACATAACTTAAAACGTATTATAGCCTATCAGCTGTTCATTGAAATCAGCTGATCGTTGCGAATTAACATAAAACAACTAACCTTTTATTATATTTGACGTATTTATTTATTTAAATAAAATGAGATATTTGTAAGCATGTCTTCAAAGTAATTATATATTCAGCAAAGATATTATTAACAAAAGCTTAGCTTCTGTCCGTAATTCCCTGAGTTCCACAAGTGTACTTTTTATTACTTTTTGCATTAATTAAAAAAATTAATTAATTTAAAATTTTCAAATACTATTCTAAAACTACTTGATAAAACGTACAGAAATATTTGTTTTACAGTAATAGTTATACAATATAGTAGGATACTGTACTGTATTTAATTTTCTATGTAATAATTCGTTGTTAATTTTATACTCCGTAACAGGCGACTGTTCGTTGACATGATTGAAATGAATTTCTAAAAAATATAAACATTCAATAACAATATGTAAACAATAATGTCGATGAGAGGAAATCAAACTATTTATTTGATTTGTTAACCAGCAACATACCGTTAGGAGTAATTGCATTGAATGAATGTATACGGGTGATAAATTAATAAATTTAAATGAAATACGAACATGTGCGGGGATATGAATTAAATTGAAAACGTTAGATATAATATTTACTGTCAAAAATCATTGAAATTATTTTATTTTAATGCGAAAATTTTCAAAGTAATATTAGTACTTAAATTATCTTTTAATTTTAAATTTAATAATTATAATAAATTTCATTGTAAGTATTTTTATCCTTCACAACGTATTTTTCCTATTTGTTAGAACTTAATAAAAACAAACACTTGCGAATATTCAATAAATGTTTTCCTTTCGTCGTATCGTAACCCCAACTTTGATTTGTGTTTCTTTAACAAATCCCGGGTGGATTATTTCGCACCCCTAATGTCAGGGGAACAATGAAGAGATTGGTTGGTCTCTGTCTCATTTTATCTCATTCTTTCTTTCTGTCAAATTCACAGAGAAAAGCCGAAGTAAATTTACTCCCAGCTGGACTAGAAACGGTTTCAGGCAAACTGTTGATTAAACAACTGGCACCATTAATTTATTTAAATATGTAGCTGACCCTTAATAAAACTCTACGTGTTTTTTCTACCTTTAACCACAAAAGAAGGTTTTTATATTAATAGTCTAGTGAATTCTGGAAACAAACATGCACAAATTTCTTCATGTTAATTATTTTTTTTAACATTAAACGTAATAAAACATATCTTATATAGATATTTTATTTTCTCAAAAGTATAAAAACTGTTTTTCATCGTTTTAATTTTAACTTCATTGACGTTTCTTTACTTAATACGAATGCGTATTAACATTATTTTCAAACTGTCAATAAAATTGTATTTTTCCGTAATTTATATATTCAAATTATTTGTCACAATCTGTGTATACTTCCTACCATATAAGTAGTAGTGTACTTTTATGTTGTTATTTTTGTTAGTCTAATAACAGTTATAATACCAGTATGTTTTATTACAAATTCTTATAAATGCATACACTGTCCTTGCCCGCTTCTTCTCTTTCCTCTGTTCTCTCGCTTAAAAGAGTTCAGCTATTTAGGTTTTCATAAAATTAAAGTTGCTGTACGAAGCAGGAAAAACTCAGGAAGTTGATTTTGTTTTACTATTCAGAAATTCAGTTAGTTTACTTAATACAAATAAAATTTGTTTGAATTTTATAGCTTAAAGAATAATTTTATTATAAAAGTACATAAACTTTTCATTTAAATATTATTTCTTTAATCTTTGACATAATTAAAATGCTATCCTCCTTTAAACAAAGTTGTTTAAGAATTAAAATAAAATTTACGTTTATTAATAAATTTATACTGGGAAATGAATTATTGGTAATCTTGAGATAAAGGGACTATGAAATGAGCGTCAATCCACAAATCTAGACCATAATTTTTGTGGCCAATTAGCTATACAAAAGCGTGCGCAAAAGTTTTGTGTATATAAAACTTTAAAAACACCACCGCAACCCTGTCCCAAGCCCAGGCTCGTCCAAGAGGATGGGGAAGTGTGGAGGGGAGGAGTAATAACCTCGTTAAAAACCAAGGTTCATCTCGCTTCGGATGGTAGTACCCTGTTATAGAGCCCCTGCCTAGGGTTACTAGGTGAAAACTGCCCAACGGTCTCAATGGCGGATGAGGAAGGATTCCTAACGGCAGAGAGGACGGTCTTAAGCATCGAGTTGTAACTTTGTGCTCATGTTAGTGTGATTTACCTCTACATACATTCTCAATTTGCAGTAGTAGCATGATGGACCGTACTACCCCAGGCTACGGACATACTTAGTCCGTTTTCTCCCGATCGTCGGATTCTGGGGGATCGGGAGCGTCATGCGGAGAAGAATCGGAGTTTCTTAAGAACTCTTCACACTCTCAAAACTGGACGTAACAATTATATTGGCACAATTAATGTGAACACCCTCACTAAAACAGGAAAATTAAAACAGCTCATTGATGTCCTCGAAAGATTTGGCCTTAAGATTACCACACTTTAAGAGACATGATTCACGGATGAAGGACACTTTAATTCAGAGAACTTCAGAATCTAAAAAGGCAAACCTGCCATAAAGGTTAGAGACAAATTACCACTTTATGGAACCGGTTTTTCCATATACAAGTCTGTACTTGACTCAGTCATCGATTTTACTTTTCCAAACGAAAGAGTGTCTCTGCCTTCGGTAAAGTCAACCAATAAGGCCTACACACTGATCATCGTGAACGCCCCCATAAATGAACTCAACAGGGCTGACCCTGTAACCATGGACAATTTATGGGAAATTTTGGAGAAAACAACCAACAAAATACCAAGACACCATGTGAAAATCTTATTAGGCGATTTTAATTTACAACTATATAGGAAAAGAAAATTTCGAGATACCACATACCAAACACAACCGTATCAACAGGAATGGTGAAAGACTAATGGAGTTCTGCAGAAGCTTTGGCCTTAAAAATCATGAGCACACAATTTCAAAAAACCCCGCACAAGCTTACACATGGAGATCGCCCAATATTAAACAGGGTGAATACCAAATTGACCATGTCGCAATTTTCAAGAGAAGCGCAAAGGAAATTTTAAATGTCAGAGTTTGAATCGGACCACCATCTTCTTCAAATAAAGACAAAATTCCGGCTCAAGAGAAGACAAAAGAATCCCGATTAAAAATGTCAGGCCAAATCCAGAGTATTTGAAACTCAACAATGAAGAAATCTTCCGGCAAATTAACCAAGAGGAATCATCAGACTGGCAGAAAATAACGAAGAGAATTCAAGAAGTTATAAAACTAGGTCAACCCCCTCGCACAAGGAAACATCGCTAGTGGAACGCAATTTGCGATCAGACAATAAGGCCGTAACAATCGAGTGATTGCGTGGAAAAAATGTAACAGTCACTAAACTGAGAAAAACTGAGAGAACTTTCTTGAAGTCCGAAAACATGCTTCAAAATCAATTAGGAGGAAAAAAGAGGATATGACAACAACAGACTCCACGAAATCAAGCAGGACTTCACCCAACATAATACAAAAATTTCTACAAGACTTTTAGAGAAAACCTACAGGGATATCAGGCACCTAGCCTGTGCTTCAGGAAACCCGACGGCACGTTGGAAACTAACAGCAAAGAGAACTGTGGAGTCTTGGCCCAGTACTTAAACTCCTTTCTTAACTGTGAATCACCTCAAGGGAAGCTGGACTTCACTCTTCCAGTTTTTACGCATCCGGATTCCTAAACTCCGGATCTAGAAGAAATCCAAGAGATCATCGACCAGTTCAAAAATTACAAAGCGACAGGAGAGGATGATCCCACTGCCGAATTCTGGAAGATGAGCGATCTTGCACTTAAGCAGAGACTTCGTCAAGTCATTTTAAACATATGGACGATGGAACAAATACCAGAAGTCTGGAAATATGCTATCATTCATCCATTACACAAAAAGGGTGATAAGATAGACATCAATAATTATAGAGGAATTTCCCTGCTCCCGATTGCTTACAAAATTCTCTCGAAGGCACTTTTAAACAGACTGGAACTCCAAGCGAATCCACTAATTGGTGAATACCAAGCCGGGTTCAGAAAGGGCCGATCATGTGCTGAACAGACCTGGCGCTTAAAGACGATCTTACAAGTGAGGAAGTGCAGAAATACAGAAATTGTGTTCATTGACTTCAGAAAGGCGTACGATTCTATAGACCATGGGATCCTTTTTAAGATCATGGAAGAGTTCGGAATAGAAGGAAGACCCGAAAAATCATTGAACAGACACTTACAGGAACTGTGTCCAAAGTAAAATTTATGGGTGAAGTATCAGAGTCCTTTGGCATCAAAACTGGGGTCCGACAGGGGGACGGACTATCCCCAATACTTTTCTATATTGTTCTAGCAAAGATCATTAAAGAATGGGAACCTCATGTGAAAGGCATCCAGATTGGGATAAAAAAAGAGAACCTTATCAGAGTCAAGTTCCTCACTTTCGCGGATGGTATTACTGTTATCACTGATAACAGGAAAGAAGCAGTGGAAAAGTTACATGAAATAACACAACAAATTGGTCTACACATTTCTTATGAATAAACCCACTATCTGGAAAGACGGCCAGAGAATAAATCGCCATTGATTACATAATATGGTAAAATCACCCAAGTCCTCCATTTTAAATATCTTGGGGAAAATATACTGTCCTAAGGGCTAAACCAAATCGCCAATGAACAAAGACGTTCTAAGTTGCAGAAAGCTTACAGATTAACGTGGGCACATTACAATAATAAATTTATCTCAATAGATGCAAAATTAAAGCACTACAAAAAGGTGATTCTTCCGGAAGCAATATACGCAGCCGAAACAATGGTGATGGGAGGTCATTCCAAGGTTCAGGATATAGAGAAACAGGAACGGAAAATCCTTCGAAAGATTTACGGGGCAGTCAATAAAAAATGGCATTTGGATGAAGAGACCCCAAAGCAAACTCTATTTGAGGATCAACCCAGTATCGGAAGAAATCAGAAAACGCCGAGCCATGTTTTACACACACATTTATAGAATGGAAGACTCCAGAAAGGAGTGAAGTAAATGGAGCACTCATTTACAGAGAGTAAATGCGGCACGGCTGAAAGAAGTCCAGAGAGACTTACAACAGATCAACGTAGGAAATCTTGAGGACCGTGCCGAATGCCGGAATAAAATTAAGTAGATTAAATTTCAACATAAAAATCACAACAACCTGGAAAGAAGTGGACAGCTGAGAGGAGGAAGGCGTATTGGGATATGATGAAGAGATTCTGGGAGGAAAAGAGGGCAAACACCGGAAGATTAAATCATGTATTTCAAGTTCAATCGCTCTCCTAAGGGGGAACAATCGATTAAATAATAAATATCATTTTAAAACAAAATCAGGCTAGTGAATTAAAAATCTGAATTAATTATTTATTTTAAAAATTTTTGATTCTATTAAATTTTCGAAAAAGGATCTGACCTTAGTCAAGGTTTATTTTAATATTTTTGTTAAAATTTAAATAATAATTTATGCAGATTTTAAAATTTGTTGTTTAGTCAAATTAAATTTTCCAAAAGTGTAGATAAACTTGTAAATAAACTACAATTGGTATTGTTACTTATAAATATTCTCTTTTACTATGTCAGCAAAACAGATTAACCAGCCAAATGTCATAGTAACAACCATGATTACCACCATGGTTAAATCATAGTACCAACCAAATAAAGTAAAATACATACCTGCTTACAACATGCCCTACATACAACAGGGTATATAACTATGCGGTTGTTTGTAAGCGTTATATAATTCATAGAAGCCGTAATTGCACTACTCCAACAGAACCCAGTTCTGATGAAATACTTTAATAATTAAACTCTGGCCTAATTGGGATAAAAGCGTTGAAAAAGCGCATCTAGTAAGGACTCATTTTCCTTATTGAATGACTCTAGTTGCTCTAAACGAATTAAGCATCCCGTAACATATACGGACCCGGTGAAGAACCGCGATATAATATATTCAGTCTTACAATAATGAATTATCTGCCGAAGAAAACCTGAATATGCTGCAACCAGCACATCTATTAGATCTACGTAGTTGCCTGATGCAGGTTTTGCAGGCGAAAACATATCGTAAAATTAACGGGATTTCAAAAAGTGTAGAGTGGACTATAATTTCACTGAAAAATAATACGTTATTTTTTTTACATATTCTAGGCAGTTAAAATACAAAATACAAGTGATTTTTATTATCACAGCCGATATAGTTGAACGTACTATTTTTTTTATAATTTTTCTCGTTTTCTTGGTATCTAAGTACAATAAAATACTAGATACTTATAGTATAGAAATAAAAATACAACAGTGCATATTTTAAAATTCGTGCTAAAACATGTACAATAATATTTTTTAACGTAATGTACTCACAAGGTTAATTGTGTTTTATCAATCTTGATGAAATTTATCCATAACACGCTGGTTAATCTGTCTTGCTGACATTATAAAAACACGAATTTTTATAAAAGTAAAACACGACGGTAGTTTTTAATCTTAAAATTTGTTGAAAATTTAATTTCACTACCACAACAAATATTAAAATGTGAATTCATTATTATTTAAAAAATGAAATAGATAACTGTGAATAATTATGGGTCAACTTCAATTTTTTCCGTATTCCTGTTATAGAACGAGAACAAACTTACACATAACTGTCGCAAACTTTGTAGATTAGCTCGCCGAACGATAAGTATGTCCAAAATCCTCGCGTTCTTACCAACTTTCAGTCTTTCTTTCAATCAGTCTCATGCGTGATGGCGTCTTGTCCTGAAGTGAATCCGTTTCTTTATGAAGTCTGCAGCAATACGTTAATTAATTTCAGCGTGTTATCAGGAAATCCGGATCGTTTTGCAGCAGTTTTTATACGAACACGGCGTTTTATCACGTTCGAAAAAACGTCCGAATTGGTGACGCTAAATGAAGAAAACACAAGTTTCAAAGTTGGAATCGTTTCGGAACAGTAGACAAACATTAGGAAAAAGTGAAGTACTTGTCTCGGTACAGCAATACGTAGTTTGAAAATCATAACTTATCTAAATAACTTATCTGTCGTTCTGTTGTTTTGGGGGGGGGGTTGTCAAACGTAACCTCAAAATGACTACCGTACAAAAACGGGAATAGCTTGTTATTAATAGTAAAAAGAACCATTTAAAAAAACTTGTTAACCAACTCGAATCGGTTGTTGCTTGTTTAAATTGACTAGGCTGTTGGATGTGTAATGAAATACGTATTAGGTATTTCTAATACTAATATTTCATTTCTAATCTAATTCTAAATGATTACAAGGATTGTTATCTTTCTTGTGCTATCGGTAAGCAATCGGACACTCAAGCTAGGCTGACCTCCGATGCAGAAACTAATCCACAAGACTTTTAAAATAAATTTCCTTCATTATTGACGTCCGACATTAATTACCATGTATTTTCCGTTTTAAATTACCATTTGAATAACATATGTAGTTATGAGAAAATATAAATTTGACCCAGTTATCCTTCAGAATATCCGTAATATATTTGTTATTTTAAGGCGAAAAGCAAATTGAGGCTATTATCGCCTCCCTAAATGTAAGTGTGAGTGTAAAGTGTTAAAGTCGTAAATGTAGTGTTGCAAGTGTAAGTGGGTGTTAGACTCGGGTACCGCGAAGGACGTCTAAATCCTCTCAATAGGACAGCTAGTTTGAACCCCCTTGTGGGATACACACACACACACACACACACACACACACACACACACACACATATATATATATATATATATACTCCTTCTTGTAAAGGAGGATGCCATAAATAGCATTTTATTTCTGCCAAGGATTAAAGAAATAATATTCAAATTAAAAGTTTCTGTATTTTATAACAGAATTATTGTGTAAATTATAAAATTCAAACAGTTTTTTGTATTAAGTAAACTAACTGAATTTCTGAATAGTAAAACTAAATCAACTTGCTGAGTTTTTCTTGCTTCATGAAGCAACTTCCATTAAACTTTATGAAAATTTAAATAGCTGAGCTCTTTGAAGCGAGAAAACAGAGGAAGGAGAAGAAGCGGGCAACGATCGTATATGCATTTATAAAACTTTGTAGAAAATACTGAAACGGAAACTCAAGGCACGTATGGATTTTTAGAACCATATTATTTTGTGCGCGACCTTTATTTTTCATATGGCTTAAATAAACAATAATTAGAATTTATTTTACTATCTTTTGTATATAGTAAAATAAACAAAAGAACGATACAAATTTAAAATAAACTGCATTGATTCGAAGTTTACTTGTGTTTATTGGGGATGCGTGTTTGTTTGTTTTCTTTTTCGTGAAGCATTTTTGGGTGTTTTGATTACACGTTTTATAACCATTTAATCAGTTTCTGTTAGGCCGATTTTGAGAAATAAGGACTCTTAAAAGTTACAATTAATTGACTTTTTTTATAACTTGTGAACCAAATTTTGTAGAGATGTAGTTGCAATTCAAAGTAGTACGATTTTGGAAGAGAGAGAGTTACTGCGTCTTTTTTTAATTTGGCTGTATTTAATTATTAAAAATATTGATTTTTTTGATAGTATTAATAAATTCTTTTAAAATTATAACCTTCATTAAAACGAAGAAGGAAACTTTAACAATTTAATTTTACAAATTTTCACAAAATTTCGTTAAAAGAGATTTGAGTAAATTTAAATAACCAAAGGAAAAATGTATGTTATTTCTTTAAAAATCTATGTTATATAGTAACTATTAAGAAATCTAGTACAATCTGATTAATTTCTCAAAATCGTTTTATGTGATTTTATTTTACTTGTCATACATAAATATCCGTGACTCATTTCAGTGTTAGGTATTTTTTGTTCCATAAAACTCAGTTAAATATTAACCAGTCTTAGAGTTTTGTTATTTTACTTTTAAATCTTTAATTATAATTATTTGAAATTTGCTAAGCTGGCTTTATAATGTATCTTCAAATATGAAGAAAATTTTAATGAATTCTGATAAACATATTTCGTAAATTATACTGATATTTCAGTTTTCCGTCAATAGTTCCGTGTTAAAAATTTTGTGAAGGTAAACGTTTTTTCGTACTTTAGAACTAGACCTAAAAAATTACCAAAACTGTTAAGGTTGATTTTTCAAAATCCTAATTTTGTTATCGTTTTAAAATGTTTTACTAGAAAAGAGTTTTAATTTAACAAACGTAGGTTATTATTTTTTTAAAGAATTTTTGGTTGAAAACAATACACTCGGTACTATTAAACTTTAAATTACTACAAAACTAGAATTTTGCCTTGTAAGCTTTAACTTTCAGAGATATGCATTTTACGTTATTTACTAAGTGAAATACATTATATCTCCTTCCATTCAGTCCTTATTAAATGTAATGGATTACAAGTTTCAACAGTGTCGTCATTATTAAATCAGGGACAATCTGTTTAGGCTTTCAGCGTTTATGGACTTACGGCGTAGCCTACATGATTGATAGTTTAACATCATTATGTCCTTGACTTGATTATGAGAGGAAATTGTGGAAACCGTAATTCATTAGGCCTAAATCGACTGTGATAACAGGTAATATAACCTAGTATATTACTTCTGTATATTCTGGGTGTCTGCTCAATTTAAATTATCATACGAAACAGTTCTCTCATTTAAGAAGAGAATTTTCAAATTGTAAAAGTATCAAAATTTTAACTTCCATTGCAATCTGCATATAGGTTATTAACGTTATTACTTTTCAATTACATTTTAAATACGAAAATAAATCTACACTTAACACTGGGAAATTTAAAATGCTAATTTATGAAAATTGTAAATGGTGAAATCATATGTAAACACTATGAAATATAAATTTTTATGAGCTGTTTTATGATTTAAAAAACTGTTATTTTGAAAAGGTTGAACAGATCTTTCTGTGCAAGAAACATAGCCAAGCTCTTACTAAGAAAACATTTATGATATTGAACCAAAAATAAAATCATGTATCATGCTTTCTTTTCCTTTTTTTTAATCACGATAATTTGCTCGAAAATGCGACAAATTAACATAGCTAGTTTTTAACAACATAGTCTAAAATTTATTATAGTATATCAGCTGTCCAGTGAAATCAGCTGATCGTTACGAATTAATCTAAACGACAATTAATATAGCTAGCTTTTAACAACATAACCTAAAACTCATAACTTATCATCTGTTCAATGAAATCAACTGATCTTTACGAATTATTACAAAATAACTAATCCTTTTATAACTAGCAAATTTATACTTCTTCATACTTTCCGTAGTGTAGTAGTTATCGCGTCCGCCTAACACGCGCGAGGTCCCCGGTTCGATCCCGGGTGAAAACAGTAATTATTAATTATAACTAATTTAATATGAGACTTGCGACGCGCAAAATGTACTGTTATATATCAGTATAAACATGTTCCTCGCATCACACGTCCCGCAAAATCTTACATCTAAACTAACCCTAAAGCATGATATATGTTAAAACGATGTTTGTGGCAATTTTTGCATCAAATCTGGCCAAAATTTATTACAAACGATTAATTTCTAACGTATACTGACAGTATGAACTAGGTTTATATACAATTTTTAACGATATTTCAAGAGGGAATATAGGCTTCAGAGGCCAATTGGACGGCCATTGCGGGATTCGTTGCAGTGGTCATGAAGAGGTTGAGGGCTGAAGACCGAGAAAAAAGAGCTAACGCAGTAGTCGAGTAAGCGGACAGCCAGTCCTCTTCACCACGAAGTAATGCTTGGCGGCGGTTCCGTGAGGAGGGTATATAGAAGAGGAATGTTTTGGTCGTTTTTTTAGTGGGTAGCAATATCTCTTAACTTGAGTTTGAACTTGAATTTGAATTTAACTTGAGTCTCACACTCTGGGCAGTGACAGTACACTACCCCAGGTAGTCTATAAAATATTTGTTCCACCTTTTTTGTCATTGCAAAAACACACACACACACACACACACACACACACACACACATTTGCTAGTACTAATACTGATTTATGCAACTCACTACGACAAATAAAAATAGCTACAATAACTTTGTAATCCCATATATCGTAACAACTGCACATTTGTTTTAAATTTCATTAGCCTATGGGTTCAGACCTGCGGGGAAACACATTTTGTTCGCTCTTTGCACTTATAAGCGCATTATAGATTTGCGCCAGTTATATTCTCGGAAGACATAAACTTAAACATAATCACTAACTAACGACCAATAGAATACTTCGAAGACGCTAACTTCATTTTACTTGCTTAGATCTTCATCGTATACACTATCAAACTTAGCTTATTAAAGTTAACTTTCCGTTAAACTTAGCTAGCCAATATAAGCATCTAAGCACAAAGACGTTTGTCCAAATGTTAGCCAATTAACCTTAAGCCTCTATGTTTACGATCAGACGTTGCTTTTGGTTAAATCGAGATGAAATAAAAACCAGTGTATTGTTTTCACGATGTCGATTTTTGTTAAAAAAATATTTTAAATGAAAAAAGAAAAAATAAACTTTAGGAATGTCGAGCATGTAGAAATATACTACATATGTCTACAAAACGTACTACACCCTAAAGCGAGAATAATAATAGAAGCATTATTACTAATTACATAATGTAGAAACACACATTACCCTCAGACGGAATGGAATCCACTTTCCAATAATAATTTTGTTTACTTACACTTTTGAAATATCTCATTTCATTATATTAAATTAGAATTTTAATATATGATGCTATAATAACCGTCATCAGGTTTTTTGTAATTTCAACAGATTTTTCTGTGTAACGAAGTAACCCGGGGAGCTGTTACCCGAATCACGCAACTGTTGCGCCGGTTTGATTTTGCATATTGAAATGTACGGTACGTAATGTTTATTCAAAGTTGGTAGTGTTTGGAAATTTGCTTCCATAATGTAGGCAAAACAAATAAGAGTAGATATGTAATTGTATATTTTCGGAAAGTCGCTTCTCTCACGTCAATGAGAAGTCTACGTGCCGCATTTATTTTTGTACTGCATGCAATCATGTTAACACATATGGTATGAGTAGAGGCTAGTGTTTGTACTAGTGTTATACAGTCTTATTTTGTTACAGCTAGTGTTATACAGTCTTATTTTGTACTATAAACAGAAGACTTATATTACTATATACCTCAGTATGAAGATGGTAGCAATGTTAACGAATGTACATTAGGATACAGTATCTTAAATTGATTTTTATAGTTTTAAATCTTAAAAATATTAAACGATTTTAGGTTTTTATATTATGATGTTTCTATGATTGGATTCAATAACATACTAACGAAATATTACATTAAAATTAAATACGACTTAAAATTACTTTATTTCTGTAGTGAAGTTAATTTTCTTAAATCAATCGATTTTAAAATTAGTTACACAGTTATGTATCCATAATATCGGATGATACTTTTGAAACTGTTTTAATGCTTTACTATAATATTAAATACATAAAAAAATATAAAATAGACAATTAAAACAGAATAAAAACAAAAATATGTATTTCACATTCATTTATACAGTACAAAGTTGTGTGTATTAAATTATCGATCATGTATCGTCACTGCCATTACTGGTAACGGAGTGGCAACTCGTTCCAAGCGCATTTGGAATATTTTCCTCGTTTTCTTTCTTCCGCATTAATTCTATCAACGTCGTCCTGTTTGTCTGCGACTCTAGCTTCTTTCAACTGCTTCCAGATGTTAAGCAGCTTGTCGTACATTTCCATTAGTTCTCCATCGATGCTCCACAACGGCACGGGATCCTCCACTCCGTCAACAAGGCAATGTTCAGACACGCCTTTGAGACGGTGGGCCAAGTGCTTATTTCGGGTGTAAAACCTTCCATCGTGGAAACCTTCTCTTAATGGTTGGTAGATTCCATCCATATACGTGTCTTGTGCAGGCACTGCGGGTTCTGCTGGAGTTTTCGGAGTTCTTAAGTATTTCAACGCAATGAAAATACTTGCTCCGACAGCCCCGATGCCTGCCGCAAGCATTACGGTTTGTGCTCGAATACTGCTCATCGTGAGCTGGACACAAGTGCGTAAGATTTCGCAAAGAAATTAACTTTTTGATTAAAGGTATTCAAAGCAAATAAAATAATAATGATTTTAGTTGCTATAGTTTTATTTCAATACAATTTAATTTTGTATTGTTGTCTTTTTATTTGTTGAAATCATATCAATTGTTTTTTTTAAATATGCCTTACACTTTTCCCCACTACTGTGTGTGTGTGTGTGTGTGTGTGTGTGTGTGTGTGTGTGTGTGTGTGTGTGTGTGTGTGTGTGTGTGCACGCACGAGCGCTTGTGTGTGTTTGTTTCTTCGTGTTAGCACTCTCACATTCGTATTTTCGTTTCGATTTGATTCAATTTTGAAACAAAAATCAATTATGGTAATAGTTCGAAAATTTTGTTATGGTTTAATATAATAATAACTATATAAACAAATATAAAAAATACTATTAAAATAAAACAAAACAAAATTATGAATTTCACATTCATTTGTATAGTACATAGTTCTGTGTACAAAATCATCGATCATGTATCGTCACTGCCATTACTGGTAACGGTGTGACAACTTGTTCCAAGCGAATTTGGAATATTTTCCTCGCTTGTTATCTCTTCCGCATTAATTATTTTTAAAATAAAAAAAATTATTATTATTTTAAAAATCATTATTAATTTTGTAATGATTTTATTAATAACTATTTTGGTGAAATAGGCTACAACAGTATCCATGCTACTTTGTACGCGAAAATCAAGCGTTTTCACTGTGAATGTTCTACATAAGTAAACAGGCGTAATAATAACTAGATATTTAATTTAAAAACATCTAAAATTCGGCTTCAATTCGTTGTCTGATCACCTTTTGTCCACCTACGTTAAAAATGTCAGATCTCTAAGTTTAATAGTTTTTCCTGTACATCCACAAACGAGCGAGATCAGACACACCACACACACACACACACACACACACACACACACACACACACACACACACACACACACACACACACCACACACACACACACACACACACACACACACACACACACACACACACACACACACACACACACACACACACACACACACACACACACACACACACACACACACACACACACACACACACACACACACACACACACACACACACACACACACACACACACACACACACACACACACACACACACACACACACACACACACACACACAATTCCTTTTATTAATACTGATTTACATATTTCACTACTATAAATAAAATCCACTGCTGTACTTTTTGTAATTAGGCTATTAGTGCTTAAATTAACGACATGTTCGGTATTTATATTCTAAGATTATTTAATTGTGTATTGTAATTGTTTGTAATTAATTTGTACTACAACCTTAATACAATCAACTGTGTGACTGGCGTATGGGATCTGTGTAAATCTCATGTGATCTGCGTATAAGTTTATCGGGCTCGAGCCGGCTTTAGGGATCTATATATCATTGGCCAGGTTTGTTATCAATTAACAAGCAACACCAGGTAAGATGAGGTAACCTTCATGAGAATTTCCATACAAAGGACCTCTTAGGTAAGATTCCTCATGGAGGACTTAGACTAGCGGCAAACATCTTAGGTAGAGCACAACTCAGGAAAATCATGGGGCTCGTTACTGGACACTATGGTCTGAGGATGTATATGAAGAGAATAGGTATGTACTACTTAGAAACAGTGGAAAGGTTATGCAGTGAAAAGAAGGAAAATATAGAACACATAATTAGTGATTGTGAGGCTCTTGCTATCAGAAGTTTTAAGAGTTTTTGTTTTCCAGGACCCTGTAGTCCTCCAGCAGGATGAGGTAGTCAGTAAATTATTTGAACTTCTAGGGTACTATCTCCAGAACTAGTATCTAAGAGATTTAATTGCACAATACATCAGTTGGCCGCAGTGCCTGGGGTTTTTATAATCCATTCCTCTAGTTTATAATCTACTCCAATCCAGTTACACAGTTCTTGCTGATGTTATAGAAGCAAATTTCCAAAAAGTAACAAAACAGTAATTTTTGTAACTGTATTCAGTAAAGAACTTTATTTTTATTCAGTAAAGAGCTTTTCCTAGTTATTGCTAAAATCGGTTGTTTGTCAAGCTTTAAGTTAAACTCAGACTACAGTTGGAGTTAACTATAGTCAAGTTAAAGCCAAACTAAGACTATAGTTGGAAAGATATATATATATATATATATATATATATATATATATATATATATACAGTTCCAAATGTAGTCTTAGTTCAGTTTAATTTAAAACTTGGTAGACTTTGCCCGGTTCTGTATCTCACTAAGATTAAATTTGGCTCATTTTATTTACCAGCCATTATGTAGTTATATTAAATTTCCACTTCTTATTGAGTTTGGGTGTTTTGAAATAAATAGGGTTGACCAACCACACACAACCCTCGGCTTACATAAATAAAAAAACAAACTCGGAGCGTGTAGGGTTCATTTTCGTTTAACTTTCGAAATTTGTATTCCTTAATTTCAAATTTGGTACACTGACTTGTGTTATAAATTTATATATAATGCTAAAATTGGAAAAATGGTTCATAAAGTAATTTTGACATATAAAATGTATTAATACTTGTTTTATTAAATTTTGAAAATTTAAGTTTACTATCATTATTAGCCTTAAAATCTTTTTATATTTTCATAGTAAATTGAACATCTTTATTATTTTAACTTACAAAGATTTCATAATTGTAAAATTTCATAAAATAAATATAATAACATAAAAAAACATTTAAGAAGTAGGTTTTTTTAATTTTTTAAAGAGTTCCCGTCAATCCAGACAGCTGTATAACATAATTGTTTTTAATTTCATTAAGGGTTCAGACCTGCGGGGAAACACATTTTATTGGCACTTGACACTTATAACCGCATTATAGATCTGCGCCAGTTATGTTCTCAGAAGACATAAACTTAAACATAATCACTAACTAACGACCAATAGAATACTTCGAAGACGCTAACTTCATTTTACTAGCTTAGATCTTCATCGTATCAAACTTAGCTTATTAAAGTTAACTTTCCGTTAAACTTAGCGAGGCAATATAACCATCTAATCACAAAGACGTTTGTCCAATTGGTAGCCAATTAATTTTAAGTTTACAATCTGACGTTCCTTTTGATTTAATTGAGATCAAGTAAACGTTTTTTTTCACAGAATCGATTTTTGTTACAAAATTATTCGAAATGAAAATGACAAAAGTAAAATTTAAATTGATAAGAATATGAAAATATACTTCATATATCTGTAAAAATACTACACTATACAGAAAAGAAAAAATAGTACAACAATTATCAATAATGAAAAAATAATCAATAATGGATGAAATACGTTTTTCACTGATAATTTTGTGTATCTTACACTTTTGAAAAATATTATTTCACAGTTTTTCCACACAAAATGCTATATTAACTGACATCAGGCTTGTTTTCGTAGTTTATATAGAATCTGAAATACAGTTTATTAAAATGTGTTGAAATGCCTACCATTGGAAAAAAATTGATAGGATGTTGTTGAAAAAAGAACTTGTTATTACCATTATCAAACTCGATTTTGCTCTAATTGTGATTCGGATTTGCTTTAATAAGCATAATGGCTTTTTTAAAAAATGATAATTTATGCAGGCTTTAAGGCTGATTACTATAGTGTAATCAGATTTTCCAAATAATATAAGTTAAAAAAATGCATACGACATAAATAAACGTTTTTCAACATTTTTAAAAATTTTAACAAATTTTGTGTGTATTATATGAAAGTGTTGACACTTGTAAAATGATACTTAAATAATCAAATCAGGATTGGAGCTTATTTTTAAATACTGAATGCATGTAAACTCAATTTTGGTGCATTTACGTTACGAATAATCACCACCAAACTAATTTTACAAAATCATTAAAATAGTTACTTTCAATTATAACTTTGACGTAATCTCAATAGTTTGTGATCAGAGTTATCTTCGCTTTTCAGTGCAGATTCGAAAAATGGTTTTAGCGGAGATAACAGATATTCAGAATATTATATATTCTTTGATGTTATGAAATTTTAAGATTCTCAGACATTTAGAAACTGGCGAAGAGGTTTTGCTATGTAACGAAGTAACCCGGGCTGTTACCCGAATCACGCAACTGTTGCGCCGGTTTGATTTTGCATATTGAAATGTACGGTACGTAATGTTATTCAAAGTTGTTAGTGTTTGGAAATTTGCTTCCATAATGTAGTCAAAACAACTAAGAATACTAATATTATTTTATGTGTTTAGTAGAAGTGGACTTTAACCAGCCAATATGCGTTACAAAATGAGTGATCCGAGCAGTCATTATGGTAAGGTCAAGTCCAGGACCATGAAATGAAATGCGTGTGTGTGTGTGTGTGTGTGTGTGTGTGTGTGTTTCACGTTCCCCATTTTGATCCGATTTGTTTGAAACTTTGTTAGATTTAGCACAAAAATCGATTGTAAAATAGCACGGACCTTTTTAGTAACCAATGAAATTCATAAAACGGTTTCAAAAAATGTCAGTCACTAATAAAGTTAAATAAATAGCTTTGTTTATCAAATTTTAAAAAATCGAATTAACGCCATCTTAATTTAGAAATAGAAGTACAAAAAGTAATTATTAAATTGTAAAAACTGTCAGAAAATAAAAATTGAATACAACTGAAAACAATAACGTCCCTACAGACTAAACTACTGAACTAATTGTCAGTTAATTGTTTTATTCTTAATGGTTGCATTATTTACATTTTGTAATAAATAAATTTAAAAATAAGCACGGTTAAAGCATTGCAATAAACTGCCAAAACATTTAACGATTTCTGTATTTAGTACCTTAATTTGATGAACAGCTGATTTATGAAAGATGATTTATTACTATACCTTACAAAAACTTTAAAAAAATATCTGTAAATTCTCAACAATCCTTAATCGTTCAGCTGTCACAAATTTTGTTGACAATCTAATGTATGGACTAAAATAATTTCTTTGCATAAAAATTTAATTTTCTTTATCAAACATTAGATTTTTTAATTTATCATAATCATCTTCTACAATATTTGCTAACAATAACAATATTCCACAAAAATAGACCCAATCAAATCAAACACACACACACACACACACACATATATATATATATATATATATATATATATATATATATATATATATATATATATAGGTAACAACCTTTCTTAATGCTTTTTAGAAGATACGCAAATTTAAAGGACGTCCCTAGGCTCCAAGCTCTATATATTATTTACTAATAAAAGTTAAATAATACACCATAACATGTAAAATATTATGTAAGTACAAATTTTATTTAAATATTTCATTTACAATGTGATACGAATATTTTACCATAAACAATTGAGCCATATTACGTACAGACCGAGTGTCTACAATATAGAATCAGGATGAGCGAAATGGAGGAAAGACTGTCAAATCACATTTCATATTTTATTTCACGCAAAAGTACATAAGCAAGTGATGTGCGGTTTCAAGACGATTGAGCTTCGAGAGTCGAAAAAGCTGGTTAAAACTCTACTGAAACGTTGAAAGCATGTTGAATAAGAAGTCATACACGTGACTTGAACTATCCCTAAATGTACCGGGCGTATATGTGTTAAATATTTGATTAACACTAAAACACGTGTTTTCGAAACAAACAATGAACCGATGTTTAAAAAAATGCGGTCAAAAGAACATTGTTCGCTACTGTTTCATTTTTTTCAAGAACTAAAAATGAGCCAAGATTCATTGTAATACTTAGTCGCCTGTATTATAAATTAAAGAATTTTTAAATACATTTGATATTATATTTTTGTAATATTAATATAGAAATAAATTTTAACTTACTTTAAATTGGTAATAAAGTAAATTCATGTTTATACTTCATATAAACATTTATACAATACCATTTATCTATGGTAAATGTATTGTAATGGTCAACTGTTTTGATCAAATATTTATGATTTAAATTATTGTTTTCCGTATTATTTGTCCTCATGACTGACAAAACAATAATTAATAAATTATTAACCTATAAAATTGTTAAGCTTAAACGAAATTATCGATGGTAAATGTATTGTAGTGGTCAACTGTTTTGATCAAATATTTATGATTTAAATTATTGTTTTCCGTATTATTTGTTCTTATGACTGATATAACAATAATTAATAAATTATTAACCTATAAAATTGTTAAGCTTAAACGAAATTATCGATGGTAAATGTATTGTAGTGGTCAACTGTTTTGATCAAATATTTATGATTTAAATTATTGTTTTCCGTATTATTTGTCCTCATGACTGACAAAACAATAATTAATAAATTATTAACCTATAAAATTGTTAAGCTTAAAAGAAATTATCGATGGTAAATGCAACATAGAGTCAACTGTTTTGATCCAAAATTTAAATTAATTTTATGTATTGTTTGACTTATGACCGATTTAACAATAATGAATAAATTATTAAAAGTGCAACAACCACTATTATTGGTAGATAAAAAAGATAATAACGATTTTAAATGTATCGTATTGATCAACTGTTTTGATCCAATATTTAAAATTTAAATTAATTTTACATATTTTTTGTCTCTATGTCTAACTTAGCAATAACTAATAAATTATTAACCGTTTAATATTGACAAATAAAAAAGAAATTACCGATGGTAAATGCAACGTTGAGGTCAACAGTTTTGATCCAATATTTAAAATTTAAATTAGTTTTATGTATTATGTCTTACATTTGATTTATGTCTCTACGATTGATGGAACAATAATTAATAAATTATTACAATGTAGGGGAAAGTTGCCTTAATCGTACCGCATCCTTCATCGTACCACCACCAATTTTCCCACTAGCAGTGATGCTAGAGCACTTATGCGTCCTCAGTGGGTACTTCCCATTGTATATAGTGACCTTCAGAAAGTGCACGTGTTTTGTTATAGTTTGTGTTTTTCTGAACGATTCCAAGTGAGATTTTACCATTTTATTTAAGATCACAGATTCTACTAAGGTAAGTGTTACACAATTTACTACATACACTCAGTTAATATACTCAATCTAGTACTAAAAAAAAACAGCCGGTTTCAGCCGTAGCTTTGTTCATTGGTTAGGAATTGTGAATTATTCGCTAGTTGTTTTTGTCGTACTCCTTTCAGTTTTCTTCATCGTACCGGCATTTTGAGGTTTCCTTAATCGTACCGGTCACTTTTAGAACTAAAAATATTTGTCAAATGCACTAAAAATCTAATACGCACTGATTATACTGTGTGTTTCGCAGTACCAAGTGGCTGGGTTATGTGCAGAGGCTTACGGGAAAGCGGCAACAATAAAAACGCAATCAACGGCTTTCGAGTGAGTGGAGTTTGGCCGGTTGACCGAACAGTATTTCAAGACTGTGACTTTGCTGCAGCTGAAAATCTGAACCAAGTTTTCACTTCTGAACTTGGTAATATATCCTAATATATTACTTGGTAAAACATCCTAATATATCCAGCTTCAAAAATATAAGCCCTGAAAATAACTTGAAAAGAACAATTGAAATACCAATTTTTTTCAATTGAGTCACTGTCTCCTATATCAAAACCACTTTCAAAATCGAAGAAAGGAGGGGGAGGAAAAAATCAGCCATTTTGACTAGTAGCCCATACCAACTGGATCTAGCAAAAGAACTTCAGTTAACACAAGAGAAGGTCAAAGCATTTATGGAAAAAAATGAGAAAATTAAAACCAAAAGTTTGTATTAAAAAGGAAAAAAATTAATAGAAAAAAGGAAAAACTTGTGAATAAAACCCTTGAATTGCATGGAAAGTCAACAAAGGTGGCTTCTAAGAGGCTGCTTAACATTGTATCTTTTTCGAAACAAACTGATGTTGAGATAAAGGTGCAACTTCAAGAATGATATTGTTTCTTATGTGAACCTAAGAAAGTAGAAGACATGATTCAATGTCAAAACTGTAGTTTGTGGGCGCGTAACTCCTGTGCAGGTATCAAAAGCGGAAGTAGGGCTGAAACGTTTGTGTGTGTCGATTGTAAATAGAATTAAAAAATTTGTAAATAGGATTAACACAAAAATCGACTCTAACATAATGTATGTAATGTATTTTTATCATATAATAATTTTTATAAATTATGAAAATGTATCTTATGAGTTAATCTTAAAAATTAAAAATTATTTCTTTCAATACCGATTTTTAAATTATTATTTATGCTCAGCCAATAGCTTCTAAATGAATTGTATAGCCTAGGGTGCGAACAAGGAAACCCCTGGTACGAAGAAGGCATCCGGTTTCCTTCATCGTTAGTAATTTATAATTTTTAAGTACTAAATGAACTTGTATCACATTCAAAATAATATATATGGTGAGGGAATAAATTCTTTTAACTATAGAATAACTTTGTACAAGATAACTAGCAGTATAAATAAACTAAGCTCTATAAATTAGAAGGTAAAAAGTTCAAGGCAACTTTCAACTAACAACAGCTCCATTGGTAGACAAAAAAGAAATTATCGATAGTAAATATATCGTAGATGTCAACTGTTTTGATCCTGAGGTCATTGGCAAGTATATTAAGGAAACATTCAAGACAATCAAATTGGGAAAAAGCGAAACATTTTAGTTTAGGCCTACTTATAATGCCTCTGTAACAAAACAGTTAATTTAAAAAAAAAATAATCTTAAGATAGTCTATTAGTAAAACTAATAATTATTACGTAAGTCTAAAAAAAATTATATTGTTGAAAATATTTGAAATTTAAGAAATAAATTTTGAAACTTCTTCACCAAATTACGAATATGATTACATTTGAAGTACTTTTTGGCATGTTACTTATAATGCCTGAAAACAATCTAGTACTACAGATTAAACACGACAAACTGACCATCACTTAAAATTCAACAAAGCTAGATTGAAGCAAGTTAATAACCTTCTTAGAGGTTATTTTAAGAGTGCACTTAGTTAAATATGGTATTAACTTCTAATTAATTATTAATTAATAAGTCGGATGAAAGACTTATTTTCCTATTTTGTATCAGTTTCTCTGCTTAAAAAAATATGTTTTTACGTTATATAAGTTTTATTATTTATATTAAATCATTTTCTTTTATAGTGTGTGCAGATTATTCTTTGTTTTAATTATTATGAAATTTCCATTTTAGAAATTAGAGTTGCATCATGATAAGGCCGCTGTAAATTTGTTTAACAGTTTCAAGATGGCGTCCGTTTTAAATTCTTTAAAAAATCATAGCTTTTCTGTCATAAACGTTTTTGACAATGCCATTTCACTATCGTTACCAACGTTAAAAATTAAAAAATTAGTTTTTCTTCGATTTTCAAAATCTCTAGAAATTTTTTGATAGAGGTCAGGGTCAAATATCGTACTTTTAATTTGAAAGTTTATATATGCAGATTTTAATGTCGATTACGATGGTGAAATCAAACTTTGAAAAAAATGTAAACTATAGAAAACTACTTTTAGAAATTCGCTTATATTACGTCAGCAGACAATTGCGAGCCATGATTATTTAATTAGGAGAATATTTTGATTAAAACTTTTTACTTTGGGGTTGAATAAAATCTTCTTGTTAACACAGATATCACAGCCTGTTTAGATTTCGGTAGGAATATAGGTTTATTGTTTGGTACAGACTTATAAATCAATCAATTTTAAAATTAGTTTACACATTTATGTATTCACAATATCGGATGTATCATTTAAAAATGTTTTAATGCGTTATAATACATTACGGCTTATGCTCGAGCACTGCCTCATAGTGAGCTGGACTAAAGGGATTCAGTGTTCACAAAGTGGAGCGTTAAATTGTGTTGCGGTATTGAAAACAAATAGAATAATATAATAGTTTAGTTGCCATAGTTTTATTTCAATATAATTAAATTTGTATTGTTGTCTTTTTATTTGTTGAAACTATATTAAATTGTAGTTTTAAGTAAACCATTCACTTACTTAATACGAAAGTGTATTTTATAACTGACGAATTACTGGGATCTTTAGAATTACATCATTATGTTATAGACACATAAAACACAAACACTATCTAATTTTTAGTAGTGAATAATACAATTACATAATTCATATAACTGAATTTTCAACATTTGCCTACAATGTTCAAATATAACACTTACCTTTAATTTTTTTAATAAAAATTTCATTTATCTTATTTATTTATAGATCTTATTTATACTTAAACTTGGCATTTAAAAAAATTATGATTTTACGTGTTTAAATTTTCTGTTTAGTTGGAGGATTCTCACGCAGCTGTCACACAGGCGTGATAGAAGAGAATTTTGAAAAGTATTTTTCTTTGTCATATTCTTAATTTAATTTCTTGTATTAACAGATTTTGAAAATTGAAAATGCTAATTTATAAAGGTTAAAATGTAATTTCAATTGGTAAAATTACATTTTAAAAATACATTTAAGGTAACCTAATGATCTTTAAATGTTTAAGTTGGCTTCATTTTCAACGGATTTTTGCTTGTTAACGAACCGAAAATGCTAATTTGTTTTGTTAAAGTTTAATTACCATGGTAAAAATTGCGAACGTGAGTGTATTGACACACAACACACACACACACACACACCACACACACACACACACACACACACACACACACACAAACACACACAAACACCAACGTAGTTGACCGAATTTTGCTTGTTAACAAACCGGTATAACCTAATATCGATTTTTGTTCCAAGTTTGAATCAATTCGGACAAAAATTGCGAACGTGAATGTATTACACATACAAACACACACACACACACACACACACACACACACACACACACACACACACACACACACACACACACACCACATGCACGTACGAACGCAAACCACACGTACACATGGACGCTTACAAACATATATATATATATATATATACACACACACGTTTTTGTTTTTTGTATATTTCATTAGTATTCAACTTCATTTTACAAGGGATATTAACTAACGCTTTATTGAGCAGTTAACGTTTAATAGCACCTTAGTGTTATTAATAACTATATATTGATATTAAATCACGAACAAATAATAAAACTTGAACTTGAACTCGAATTTACTGGGATCAAGTGTGATACTGAATGGTGAAAATTCAGAGTAAACTAGTTTTGAAGTATGATCATGCATGCATGCATGCACATTTAATATAAATATTGTGCTATTTTAGATTGGGTTGCCATCGAATGAGTAGGGGAGCTGAGCAGAGCCGAACGGAGCTGAATGAACATGAACAGGTTGTTTATGAGCTGAGCTGAGAACAGTCAGTTTATAGAATGCGTTTGTATTTTTTAAATCTAAATATTTAGGCCTACAGAAACGGATTCCAGAAAACTACTATTTTTAATAACCGTAACCAAGGCAACGGTAACCTAGCAACAATAAATAATAGGTTGTAGGCGTAGTCATTGTGGGGTAAGTGGAGTCGACTTCAAAACCGAATTTAGACAGAGTCGAAGCTACGCAGAGCGACGCCGCTTGATTCCGCTAAGCTCCGTTACGCTTTCAATGGCCGCACTTACATTAACAGATACGTTAGTTTTTAAATACGTTATCCGCTTCACCCAGGGCAACTACGCTCCGCTTTTGGTGGTCATTCGGCGTTATACAGTAACCATATACGTTAACATATGCGCTTTTGTAATGTGCAAGATTATTGTTTGAGTCGAAATGAAGAAAGAAAGTTCCTATAAGTATAATAAATATCAGACAATTTCTGTAATCGAACTTTGCACTTTTTTGCGTAAAGGGAAAATAAAATCTGGCAATGACACAAATAAATGTAAAAAACATGCTTAACGTATAACAATTATTAGTATTCTTCAAGTAAATTAAAGTCTATCTGTGAGCTGATTGTTTCTAAGTCATTTCTCACTTATAATTTCTCCTTATGAAACCAATGAATACAAGTTCCAAATTCTCTACTAACTGAATATTTTTTACATTTATGTTTCCAAATTACAACCTATATAAAGTTCAACAATAAATATGTAAATTATAATGAACACCATTATACTGCTTTCCATCTGACACACAATTGTTTAGGACATTTACAGTTAAATATATCTTGCACATATTGTACATAAATAAGTTCATTAGTATATATATTTGAATTTCAAATGAACGCTGTTGTAACATTCCCAGTCCATCCATTACAATTATCAGTTACAACGTTAATGTGTTATTTTTATTTATGATTTATGTAAGTGTCCATTTCCGTTAATGTCAGTTGTTTATACTTTCAATTAAGCAAAAAAGATCAGTTTTTATATTTTAGCAAATACAAACTATGGAAAATGGTTACCTAAATTTTTAAGTTTTTATTCCTTACTGCTAGTTTTTCGATTACTACACTTTTTTTTACTAAATAATTGACAAATATAAATTAACAGATTCAATTTAAGTTGTGCAGTGTATTCTTTCATTTTAATAAAACGTAGTAAAACCAAAAATAATACGCTTGTTCAAATAACGAAATTACTGTCATTTTAAACGTGTAATGAAAATATTTAGGACAGGTAATTTTTTTATAAAAAAACTTCACATGTTAACTTCACTTGTAGCTGGATTGATTTTATGTTGAATGTTACAGAGCCTATAAATCAAAACTATCGGACATATCGTTAGATGTAAAACAGCATTAATTAGCATGCATTGCCGAGAGCCATTGTGTATTTTACATGACGTACCAGTGATGTACTTTATTGGAAACTGTTTTACACTTTGACAGTTGTACCATTCGATAGTAAACTAAATTATCTACAAAAGTGCATTATGTTAATAAAATTAAACAATTACATTAATAAGTACGGTGTAAATTTCTTCATAATCGGTTGCTGTGTAAAAATTATTAAATAATTTTTCGAATGGTTATTTTTAAGCCGGTTGGAAAAACCGCTAACGATACATAGTTAGTCAAATTATTACATTATTTTGTAAATATATTTAAAAACAAAAATAACAGTTTTAACTTAAAAACTATCACTCTTATTTTATTTCATTTAAAATTTTTCTATTTGGGACCAAAAATGTGTTTGTACAATTTGAACGATACAGATTTTATTTTAAACTCTTAACAATCTACAGATAAATTAAAAAAATAACTTCTTTCATTAAAAACCACCAAATGGATTTTTGTTTACTCAAAACATACTGTATAATTATCGTATGTGAGATGAAAATTAAGCCTTTCAAATCCATTTTCGTATTGGATCTGAATCAATTTTCAGATACGAGTGTCGCATAAGCGTGTAAAGAACGGCGGGTTGCAATTCGTTGGAAAATATCTTGACTTAAGCCTGGAATTACAACTTGAAAAGAAACCGAGATTTCCAAAGAGATTAAAGGGTTCAGCGGTTCCGACAATCTTTTTGGATTCAGTTCAAAGCTTGGCGTAGCATGTTACCGTTTCCGCCAGCCTTACAAATACTTCAACTTACCAAACGAGATAACAGAGTTTTAAGGAAAAAAATGGGTTTTATTGTTACATAAATGATATGCTACTAAAGCAGATTACAGCTATACGTTAAGATGAATTATTTGTGTAATAATCTAAATTTTTCGTCTTAAATTTTCATTATTTTAAATAAATATTTGTATAATTTTTATTTCATGTACGTATTTTTTAACACAACGCTTAAATTTTACGTTTAAAGAAAACCTTCTGATATTTGAGCAGATAATAAATAAGGACAAATTTGTGCGAAAATTAGATCACAAAATGAAGACTCACATCTGGAACCATTAAATATGCATCGATTCTGATTTATAGAAAACAGTTTTAGGGTTTTTCAAAAACAAAATGTTGTACATTTACTAAAATAGTTTTAATAATTTTGTAACTCAGATCCTCTTGCCAGTTTCAAATATTTAAAAAAATAGTTCTTATTTTACATATTTTAAAAAATTTGATTTCACCTTTGTAATTTCTGCATTTGAAATTTTATTAAAAATATGAATGAGTATGAGTAGGTTTCATATATTGAAAATTAATTTTGAAATTAGATTTTGAAAATGTAAAGCACTGATGTAAGCAAGAATTAAAACCAGAAAAAACCACTATAAAATTAAAGTGTGTGAATTTTACTATAGTAAGGTTTTAATTCTGAACTTTGAATGTCCCTACATACTAAAATGTTCGTAGAAAATTCTCTTCTATCACGTCAGCAAGATAGCATTGTGCTGTAATTATTTCTTGATTGAACTTTTCGAGCTATAGTTATTAGCGCAATAAATTTAATTTTAAAGCTAATAACAAAAATAGCTGTCGTTCAAGATCAGCTGCTTGCCAAAGTTAAAATTTATTACACTGCACCGTAGGTATGGTAATCATTAAGTCGAAACTTCGAATCTGTACGGGTTTTCCGTAAATTTTGCTGTATTTTTTCACTAATATAACTGAATAATGTAAGGATATTAAAAATGTATGACTTCTTAGACTTTTTTTATTTTATATTTTTTGCAATATTTCTTATTTTTTTTTAAAACCAAAAACATTTTCATAATTAATGAAATATTAATTTAAACATTTTCCAAATTAAAAAACTTTGATTGTATCGTTTTAAACTTAAAATCATTTTTCCAAAATATTTAAACCAAGGATTGATCAATAAACTAACTGATAATTTGTATAGAATGTATGATTTATGTAGAATGTTTTTAATATCAGAAGAGGTAGGATATTTTAAAATTTATAAATATTTTAGTTTCGTTTTAAAATATTGCAACTAATAAAATATATTTTAATATTAACCGTAACTTACAGTTTGAAATAGCGAAATTAAACAAATAAACATTATACAAGACGAATTATTTTTCACATCAATAAAAGATAAAAACACTGTCATAACACCTAAACGTTTTATTTAAAAAAATATGAGAAAAGAATAATTAAAAAGTAAGAATATTTCTTAATGTTACTAAATCAACTTTGGGAAAATTTGTTTATTTATTATTAAAACTAAAATGTGTAAATAAGAAATATTAAAATCACATGAACGTTTCACAGTTAAACAGATTTCATAACAAAAGCTTAAAGATAAACCTCATAAAAGTAAACTTTCAGAATATTATATAACGTTATGGCTCCTGGAAGGCACTCGACTGCCTTGCTAAACGTAGCGTAAGTTATTGCAATGAAATATTGGAAAACTGTTCAGATTTCAGGGGACAAAGAATGAACCTTTATCACGGCATAACGGCCGACAGTAACTGGACCCCAGATAGGCTTAAAGTGACGTCAAGATAAGTTAGTTTATCCAAAGAGTATTTCTGCAATAAATATAGAAACCTGTTATTTCCAACGTTCTGAGGTGATTTGTTCTCTTTGTGTTATTGTTACACGTTGTTATTGTTAAACGTAATCAATAAGGTCAGAACGCGAACGCACAATAATGGCCACTTTATTATTGTAAGACGTACTATACAGTTACTATTGTCAAGCAATTAGATAGAGCCAAATAAATTATACAGCAAAATAATGTACTGTATAGTACAATAATGAAAATGTTCTATGAAAGTGCAATCGTAAAATCATTTTATATGTAAACTCTGTGATCCTTACCAACATGAGAGAACAAACGTCAAACTACCATTTAATAAATTTGTTGCTGTACTACCATGAAAATACTATTGTAAACTATTATTATGTAAACGTTATTATAGTTGCTATTATATAACATGAAAGTAATAACATAATGTCAGTAAATTGTAAGACATTCTCTATAGTACTTCTACGAAAGTGCCATAATAAAATTATCGTCAAGTGAACTCTATGATAGTTGTTATTATCGAAATAACGTGATTGTACTAACTTGATAGTTTTCTAACAGGGAATTCAATACATTTTATGACATTCCCTGTACTGCTATGAAATTGCGATCGTAAAACTATCGTCATGTAAAATCTACGATAGTTCTTGTTATAAAAATAACATGAGAGTACTAATGTGACACTAGACTATACTTCAGTAAATTCTATGACATTCACTATAGTACTACTATCGTCATGTAAACTTTATGTCAGTAGTTGTTATGCAAATAACATGAGACTATAATTCAGTAAATTATAACAAATTTTCTATTGAAATACAATGAAATTATTGTTGTAAAACTAACACCCTAAAAATGCTATGGTAGTTTCATTCTGTCATGAGTAAATTATGGTGATATAAAAAAAGTTTTGATGCTGCTATAGTATGTCGTGAATTATAACAATAATTTTCATGAAAACAAACTCTTGCAAGTACTTTCACCGTGTAAATATTAAATCTCGCGACATTTTTTGCGATAGCACCTTGTAAACTTATATAAACTTGAAATTGTATTTGTTTAGTAAAACAATACAGAAATTTCTTAAATTTACGTAAGAATATTTAGAATGTAGTTATGGTAGTTGATTTAGTCATTAATGAATGCAGTGAATTAATTAAATCTATCAATTTGAAAAGAAAAATAAGGAGACACGTTATTTAAACATTAGTTTTGTTGTTACAATATTTTTTCCGGAAAAATAAAATTAAAAACGATTGAAAAACAACAAAATTTTTTAAAATAACAATTTTTTAAATAATGTATCTGTTTACCTTTTTCTCTATTGCCTAAGATGTATTAGAAATGATAAATATAAATGATGTACTAAACCAAATTTACGGCATTTTCAATACTTGTTACATCATAATAACGTAACAGTGAAGAATTAAAGATAACGCAACAAACACTGTTTTTATTATTATAACACTGAAACGATTAGGTTTTACAAATTTTGTTGCTTGGTCGCCAAAATTATATTTACACGCCAACTTGATTCCCCAAAAATACGGAACCAAATATCAGGAAAACATGAAAATGTAATACACGTAGCAAATAAAGCATAAAATAAGAATGGAGACAGGCTGGCTGTGTTTAATAAAACACAGTTCCTTGAAATATGTTTACGATTGGTTGCTTCACGTTTTCCAACGAGGAAAGTAAATCTCATAAAACTACCCTCAACTCAACCCCATTCTTCTTCTTCTTCTTCTTCTAAATCTACAATGCGTGAGAATACTCGATGTACTCATTGAGATCGCAGTAACCCTTCTTTTCAAGGATATTTTTCCAAGTACAACATGCTTTTTTCAGTTTAAAATTGATTTTGTTTAGTGCATATTATAAAATTATGCATATTATGTTTTAATGTATAGTGTATATTATATTGCATATTGTAACGTATTGTTTATTACCTGTAGTGTATAATACATTTTAGTGTACATTATTTTATATTAAAAACACTATCAACAATACTTTTTCAAGTGAAAATCTATTTAGTTTATGTGTTAAGTCAAGAGCATCAAACTAACGAACAATAATTAATAATAAACGAATGTATTAACCTTTTGGTAAAGAAAAACGTTTAAAAAAATGTTGTTCTAAAATTTTTTTTTAAATAATAAAATCAACTGATTTCTTTACTTGCTTGCCGGAGTACGGTAAATAAACCGATGGTCAAGAGAAACATAAAAACACCAAATTCAATATTAAATCAGACGCCCGACGTTTTTCCTACCGTCCCCCCCCAGGCAGCTCGGCGGAGTGATTTAACTTAATGGAACGGAAAGTTCACTAATTTTAACAACACATTTCCTGCTTCATTTGTTACTAAAGCTTTTCGACTTAAAATATTTTTGGATGCTAAAGTTTTCAGCTACAATTATTGTTTAAAATAAAATTTATTAACACTAGAACACATTTACGTTTTCTGGATTTCATATCTAAGCAAACAGGAAAGTTAAAACTATTATTAAATAATTTATTTGTGACGTGTATAATTATGGTAAAACTTTAGTTTCAAATACAACAGTTAATTAACTACATAAAGTCAGTAACTAATAACTAATAAATAATAACTAATAACTAATAACTAATAACTAATAACTAATAACTAATAACTAATAACTAATAACTAATAACTAATAACTAATAACTAATAACTAATCACTAATAACTAATCACTAATAACTAATCACTAATAACTAATAACTAATAACTAATAAATAATAACTAATAACTAAATAAATTTAATTGTGAGTTATAATTCTTACAGTTAGTCACTATCTGAAAAAAGAGTAAAACAAATCAAATTATCTAAGAAGAAATTATTGATATTTATATATGAGAAGTTCAATTGAGTTCAAAAATACCACAAGGTAGGAAATATTAACAGAACTTTGTTACTTATTTTTTATATTCGCTATTATCAAATCCGTGTGACATCTATGTGCTACAGTTTATTTATTGTAATAATCAGTGACAAATAAACAGAGAGTTGCCGTCTTTAAATTCAGTAAACATGTTTCTCGTAAATAAGTAAAGTTTGATTAAAAAATAAATAAGGTAACAGCAACCTGCGTTATGGAGTGATAATATACTTTGGAAGCTTTACGTGACAACGTTACCATGACAACCGTAAGCTGGCTTTAATTAATTCACTGTGCAGCTCTAATGAACTGACTATAAACTTATGTTCATAACTCACCCTGCGTAAATTGTTATTTGTGGAATTTCTGTTTACCTTGTGCTTGTAAGATGTGCTGCAAACCGTATCTGTTATATTGCCTTAGTAGGCGTTGTGTTTCGTTAAATTAGATTATCTGAGAAGTTACAATTGTTTTATGATAAAAAAAACGTTTACTCAAAACGTATACATTAGATTAAATTATATTTAAAATTGAAATTATGTTCATGAAATACAATTTACGTTATTTGATAGTGTTGTGTCTGTCTACTTGCTTTAACGTAAAAAGAAAGTTGATGAAATTAAATAAAGGACTTCACTTAGTGCAGAAAACAAAAATACGTTGAACACGTGGCCTGCTGACATATCTAGAGCGGTAAAGAAAATTACCCACGTTATATTGTATATTTGATAAGAGAAACCGACATCAAAGATGTAGAAAGAAATATAGGTAATAGTAGAAAACGTCAACCATCTAGAGCGAACTCTACCTTGGATTATTTAATTTTTAAAATAAAGTAGAACATTTTAAGAAGATTTGTTAAAAGAACCGACGCAATGGCATGATAAATCCAAAACTGTCTGGCCATTAAAAATGAAGTACAAAAGTTTTAAAATTTTGAAAAATTCTTAATTCAAATATTTAAAATATATTTTTTCAATATATATTAACAATTTTAGAATTACCTCTTAACTTTTATACGAAAATCTCTCTTAGGGCAAATTTAGACACTTACAAATGTAGCTACATTGCATAATTTTTTTTCGGACATATTATTATTACTTTATGATGTGTTAACAAAATAACATGGGACACTATAATTCAGTACATTATATGACATTCCCTGCATTATTATTGTGAAAGTACTATTTATATTATCTAAATTACTATTTATATTATTAAAATTAATATTATTGATTTTGATCCCTTTTACAAAAACCCTTCTTTTTGGACAAACGTAGGCAATTTGTAACATATGTAGCTATATTGCATACTTCAGTCTTTCAGTCATATTATTTTTACTTATAAGGTAAGAGCAGTGATGACAAGAGGGGTTTTAAAATCCATAAATTACTTTTTTTTGTATTCATTAACTAGACATTCTGTTTGTTTTCAAGTCAAATAAGTTTTCGACTTTTCAAACTTCCACTTTGAATAAACTTTTCAATCAAAATATTAAACTTATTCATCACTACAAATAACTGATATAAAATCTTGGATATGACAATAAACAAACAAATTAATTTTAATTTTATACTACTTTTCTGGTAGCTACATTTCGTGTATGTAACTTTTAACACTTAATTTTACACCAAGACCGAAACTGGAAGCCCAATTCTTATATTAAGGACCAACAAGTGCTGTAGCAAATTAATATAAACGAATTATTATTTTTGAAACGATAAACCAGTATAATTTATTAAAAATTTTAAAATCAGATAAAAGTAGTACGAAATAGATAAAAATAGGAAATTGTAAATTGTAAATATTGTTTGGTAAACTGAAAAGGTTAGCAAGACAATTTTTTTTTTTTTTTTTGAACACGGGGAGAAGAGAGAGATGAAAGAATTCTGGATCGTGACCCTAAACAGGTCAGGTTGTGACCTTTGTCGTGAAGGAAGGTTTAACGAGTGTGTGTTCATTTTCCAAGCGTAACCGAAATAAAATAAAATTACTTTAACTACTCGATAATAATGGGAGAAAAGATACCATGCATACATAAAATTATAAACTATATCACGAAACTAATCTGTCTGCATGGTACAGGCTTATTTTTTCATTTCCGTGCTGGCGAATATTAAAATTTTGGATTATTTCCAAGATGTATGAAACATTTTATGTTCAAAGTTTGACGTAGCATACTTATATTCAATTTATATTAAACTGGTACTTATATTAAATTTATACGAATTATATAAATTGCATACTTAGTCGTATATAAAATTTATACGCGAAATTTATAGTTATACTAAATTGATTTTCCTATAAATTCTTTAGAATCAGTTATATCATAAACTAATCGCATCTACTTTGAAGGCCTTTTTGTACTGGAATGTGTAAGCTTAAACTCGTCGGTGTGTGTTTTGCGTTGGTCATAAGAAATAATTTGTTGACCAAGAGTTTATTATGTTCAGTAAATGCTGGATAAGTAGCAAACCAATTTAATTGTTTCAAGGACTTTAAAATGTTGAAAGAATATATTTTTACACTTAACCAAACTGGAAAGCATGGTGAGTAATAGTTTAAGTGATTCAATAGAAATAAGCTTGTATTTGAACTACCATGCACTATGATATTAATCAAAAAATTCCAGCTCTGTCTGGTTAAATAGTTTTTCTTCTTTGCAATTGAAAATGTCTAACTTTAACAACAATTTTAAGTCACTGTAAACTGTACACAAGTCACGTGATTAAAAGTGAATTTTGTCTATGTTGTGCTGGAAGCGTTACTGAACAAAATCAAAATAAGGTTAGGCTTGTGTTTATGCCGAATATTCAGGCAGTTCTTATATTTTTCTTTAACTGAATAAAATGAAAAACATTCTTCTAGCAATACTTCAAAACACAGATGGAATTTAAATTAACCTTTAAAACTAAAATTGTCAGCTACCATTCGCTTGTTCACGATTACATATTTTTTTTTATTAATAACACATTAAGGCATAATTTGTTTGATAAAAATATTCTTGTAAAACTTTATATAGCCCTTCTTTACTCACTCCCCCTCAGCATTGCTCACTCAAACTCAAACATAAAAGCCATGCAAGTAATCTTGGAACAAAAGTTTTCGGTATTAAGTGTTGATTATTAACCCTCTTGCTTCAAAGCGGCTAAATACTTCCTAGCCTAATCCTTTGTAATTGATTTATAGTAGTTTTAATTGTCATAATATTTTTCATTAATCGTTTATTCCTTTAACGTTTTATAACTAAATAACGTCTTATTTTCATTTATGTCATTTAAAAAGGCAGAAATTGTTTAATCAAAAAATCAAATCATTCAGTAACTATTTATGCATGCCCTAGCACTTTAATTTGTAGCAATTTAGAAATATATTTATATTTATAATTCTTACGAGTTTTAAAACAATATAAAAAATCTTTACTCCTTTTCCTAAAACAAATTTAATAAATTATTCGACTATTATAATTGATTAAGGATTATATTGAAAATAAACCCTTTTTTGAATGACTAAATTAATGAGAAGTTCAAAAATAAAGAAAACGTAAACAGAGGTAGAAGAATTATGCTGATAAAAGTTTTATAAACTTGAAAATTTTTTAAAGTGATGAAAGGAGCAGGATTTAAGTACATTGTGGAACTAGGAATCAAAATAGACTCGTAGATAAATATCAAAATAGATACGTAGATAAATATGAAATATAACTGATGTATTGTGATATAGGAAAAGTAAAATATAATGAAGTTCTTGTCTCAAATATTAAGTTGTACATAAATGTTGTATTGATTTTTATAAGAAGTTCCCATTTTACTCTTTACTTATCATCATATATATATATATATATATATATATATATATATATATATATATATATATATATATATATATATATATATTATTTCTCTCGAGTCAACATCCTTTTTTCTCAGCACATACTATTCGTACATTCATAAATGAGGTATCTCTAGAAAGATTTTTTTTAACCGGCTTCTGACATTGCAAAATGATTTTGCGTTAAAACTTATTGTTTGTGGAAAATGTTAACTGTCATAGGCAAAACGGCATCATGGATACACAGTTCGCAGTTGAAAAAACAGAAAATTACCAAAAATATGCGTACAGGTGATCAACGATACAGTGCTTGCCTGCTACAACTAGTTAACGAGCAACGAGAGATACAAGAAGAGTTTCATCGGATACCGTCAAGATTCTAAAGAAATTATACTACGAAGAAGACGAAATAGTACAGGGAGTATTTCCAACCGATACCATTAATGCACAAAATGTGAAGAAATTCATCCAAACATCAATATTGTGCCCAAAAATGAAGATTGCGCTAAGATAAATGAATAAATTATTAAGATTATAGTTCAGGGAAATGGAAAGATTTACTACAGTTGTGACTCCGTACAGTGCCACGAGGGGATTGGCAACCAATTTTATCCTATAGAATTCATAAATTCGTTAAAGCCGTCAGGATTACCGTCACATAAACTTAACTTAAAGGAAAATACTACAGTCATGTTGGTAAGAAACGTTAACGCTAAACAGGGCTTATGTTAGTATATTAGTCAATGGAGCACACATGGTCATAACTAAACTCAATGAATTAACAATTAATGCTCAGTTGACTGACACTGGGATAACTGTAACAATACCACGAATAAACTAACGCCATCTGATCCAAGCATGCCTTTCAACTGACTAGAAGTCATTTACCTATTAAAATTCCGTTTGCTATCACTACAAACAAGTCGCAGGGACAAACACTTTAAAGAGCAGGATTGTATTTACCAAATTTCGTCATTACTCACGGACAATTGTATGTAGCCTTTTTAAGGATAACTAAATAACATGTTTGTATCCATTAAAGATAACGAAATACAAAAAGTACAAGAAGATTATATTCTCACATCAAATGTTTACTATTAGGTATTGTAATGTCTTGTAAAAATCTATTAAAAAAACAAATATCCGTTTTTGTATATATTACAATGACTCATAAATTTGTGATTATTATTTCAAACCGATCGATTTTCGATTTATTTTTTAAACACGTTTTTCCTTCTTTCCAATTATCGTCCACACCCCAACGACTACTCTTATTCAAAAGGCTGTGTTCACTTAAAACTTTCACACTGTGAAATTTCGCACAGACCCCCTGGTTATTATTATTATTATTATTATTATTACGATTAAATAAAAATAACAATATTAAAAACACGATTCTTCAAAACATATATTTTCGCTTCATTTCAATACAATTAATGTAGGTCTACATGTTTGTTTCTTTGTTTTTGTATTTTTTTAAAAATCTGGGCGATTCTTTAAAATGTTAAACTTGTTGAACAATAAATATTCGCGGACATGACAACGTGGAAAACAAAGTGTTGTCGAAATAAAGTTTGCGAGATACAGAGACGAAGTACTTAAATAAAGCATCTTTCATCCCCTTCTGAAATTAAATTAATTACTGTTTAGAACAGTGTAAACAACTCCGGGGTGAAAGTCCAGAGTTAATAAATGGGGTGCGTGGTGTGGCATCAACATTTCAGAATGCCACAGTGGGTCCTTATCGAGACCTAATTAAATATTTCATTTCATATTATTAGACAATGTAGGGTGCGTTCAGGTTTTTTTTCTTAAATTAGTTAAATCAAATAAATTCTTACATGTAATTCCATAAAGTCAAATTTGAAAACAATATTTGACGGTTTGTTTTACAAGTCTTGAATTTTATAACAAAAACAATGCGTAGGCTACTTCTTAATTAAGCTCTTGGAAAGGTTTACATGACAAATGAATAGTAATGATCAGCTGTAAATAACGAAGTTATGATATTGGTTGCCATGGTAACAAAAGTATATAAATGCAGCAGTTAAATAAATACAAATTATAAATAACTGTTCTAATATTGGTTTCTTTGGTAACAGTTTAAATTATTAAATTTTAATAAACGGATATTTTGTATGTTTGGCCTAGGAATTGGGCAAATGTTCTTTGTACTTAAATAATATGTTAATGTGTGAATTATAAAAATACATAGCTCAAAGGCTTAAATATGATAGTTTTAAACTACTACTAAGATAAATGTGTCCAACAACAACCATATTGATTCTCCGGATAATCCCTTAGAGCATAGCAAGCTTCGTTACGGTCCATTGCTGCAATTTTTACAAATAATTTTGTTTTAGTTTATTTAAACGTATTCTTCTGTTTTAATGACGTAGTTTCAGATTACCCATTAAACGTTTTGAGAATCCCCGATTTCATGAATTATTTTTTTTCTAAATTATCGATATATTTTTGCCATCCCTTTGTCAAACGTGTTTCCAATATTTCAATGTTTATGCGAAAAGAAAAAAACTGTTTGATTTTAAGATATTTCTTTAAATTATTAACAACAATAACTCAGTTCAGAATGACAAATTTGAAATAACGAAAATCACACAGTTCGGTAATAAGCTAAGTGAAAAGTAACGACGGTGATATGCGTTAATTTTTCTTTAGTTTTGTGTTTACTCATGAACAAAATGTTTACTTTTATTTCACATGTCCTACACTGATCTGAGTTATAAATCTTTAAATTTGAACAAAGTTTTAGCAAAATCAAATTAACAAATTTTTAGAAGTTTTTTTTTTATTTTCTGTGTTTCTTTGACAGCTTTCGAACAGTAAAATTTTATCAAAATCGTTAGAGAAACATTTTTTTAATTAGATATTTCGACTACAAAATGTTTTGAGAGATAAAATGAGTTGCAGATACCACAACGTAACGTTTTTGTGTACTCAATTTTAAATAATATCATTAAACATAAATACAATTGCAGTTATTATTGCTGAACGAAAGAATTTAGTTATTTTTCACTATAATTAATTATTCCTTCGTATATATTTTGATGGTCGTTTAGGACCTAATATAAACTTTGCTAGACCTGCAAAAGCAGTAAAAGTAAGGCTCAATATACGAATACTCTATTGTAGGCAGAATTTCAATGTGTCACAAACTACTGTGTACTTTACAAAGAATAATGTTTGAATATTTAACCCAGCTGATCTACACATTGCTTTCAAAGAGATCTCCGTAGGATTTGTACCGTCTGTGGACAATAATAAAGCAATACAGCCTACATCCGACAGTGAGCGAGTTTAACGACTTCATGACAATCGGCATCAAGTCCATTGTGACGTCATCTTTTGTGACACGAGTGCTGATACAAAGTGTTTCCGTCCTTTTGTTGTACTTGATAAAAGCGAATAACTTTCGTAAATACAGAAAGGTGTCTCTAGTACTGCTTTGTGCCACCCTTAATCGCCATTAGCGTTGTGCTTTCCGTGACAGAAACATACAGCAGCCGAGTTTTTTGTTACGGAAATTTGTATGTTTTGCAATTACTTAAATTTTACAATTACTTATTTAGACAAGTCTGTATAAGATCATTTCAGTGTAAAAAAAGGATCAGCAGGATAGTTCCATTATAACTTGCAAATCGTACATTCATAAAGCCCATATAAATAGAAAACATTTAAAATATCTTTGGTCCGTTTAATATAATATTGTTTTTTCCAAATATAATATAATATTGTACTCTATGTGTTTAAACCAAAATAAGATACATTTGGTATAAAAAAAATTATTCATAATCATAACCCTTGGCGCTACAAGTCATTCTCCTCTCCCTTGTCATTGTCCCCCAGGACAATTTATGTATCAAGTCCTGACTTCCCTCAGAAGTCGTCGCAATCTCTCTGGATCCCCTACAGCAATCCTCCATCCTCTGTTATTAAATGTTCTGGGATCTCTAATCAGTCCAACGCGGCCAATTTTAGTCTCGATCGTAGTTCTTTCCCTTCCGGTGTCAGGGATTACATTTTCTTGACAATTTTGCACTCATCCATTCTGTAAATGTGGCCTGGCCAGCGCAATCTTACCAATTTTATATACTTCACTATATCAGGCTTTTCATATAGCCTATCCAGCTCTTTATCGCATCTGATTCTCCACAAAATCTCTATCTTTCACTGGACCATACATTTTACTTCAGTATTATCCTTTCTAACATCAGTGTTTTAAAAATAAATTGTTCAGTAGCACTTACAAAACCTAAAAATAAATAAACTTTTTAACGTTTAAAACATAAATTAACAAAAAAGTAAATAGCTATGCCCTAATATAAGATAAGTTCAGGAAACAAATGCTACAGCAATTATTCAAACACTCCATCTGTTGAATAAGAAATGTTCGAAGTTGGTATCCAGTGTATAACGTACATTGCTGCCTGTTTGATCACGTCTCGCATAAAGGGATTCTAAGAGACAAGTTCATGCATGAGAGCTCCTGAACTCAAAACGTGTTGTTTGTTACGATTAATATTCCACAGCACCTTGGCAGCGCTAAGCGAAACTTGTTGAATACAAATATGTCATTTTCAATGTTGCTTTATGCTATGAGATGTATTGAAACTAATATTCTAAAGCCATGTGTATTTTAAAAGACACTGACATACATAAAGAAAGTTTTGAAAAAAGAAATAGCACAAAAACAAATTGCATGGCGAAATGTAACAGCAGAAGAAGACAGGACAGATAATGTAAACAGAGGACTATAATGATGCAAAATAATGTTTATTTATGGTGAATCATTTCCACCGAGGTTACATTACTGCCATTATTTACAATGAATAAAATTAAAAGCAAGTAAATAATTACAAAATTTAATTAAAATTTTAATTGTTAAAATAAGGAAGAAGTAAACATAGAGTGATTATTTTAATTGTTACGTCTAACAACATAGTAGTAATCACAGTATATTGTATAGGCTTAGTTCCCCCCACCCAGAATAAATGTATTCTAGTTAATACATAATAAAAATATTTATTTAATTTTTTAATTTACAACATAACATAAAATATGTATTACGATCATTTGTGAACCTATTTTTGTGTATCACTATAATTTTAATTATTAATATTAAATTTATATGTAGTTAAATTTTTAGTACTCGTATAAGACGATGTGTTTATTTACTAGGCTATATAGAAGTACTAAAAAGTTATATTACGTTCTGCCAACCCATGAAAACTACACTTTATGAAGTAGTAACGTTGGTAACCCTAAAATATTGAGCTATTAAATAAAAAAAAATAAAAAATGTCATGTAATGTTTAAAGATGTATACAAAATACGTTAAATAATTGTATTAAAATCGAAAATTATTGTTATGAAATACAAAATACAGTGACTTGGAGAAACTAAGCTGGACAACCCCTCAATATTTTGTTGTGTCTCAACATTAAGTTTGTTGTAGACATGAAAATTTATAAAAACACATTTTTTTCTTAACATAATTATTTTGATTTTGATAATATATTAACGTTTATGCTTTATGCCAGTTAAACTAATGGGGACATGAGAAACCAGTGGGAAAGGTAAAACAACGGAAGTAATTGCGCTTCGAACTAAGAACCTTGAAGTGCGCAACTCTGAGACGCAGCTGACTGACCGGTGCTTTAGTCACATCGACCACCAAACCCTTGTATAACGTACAAACTTTCCGACATTTCAGTTTATTGTTAGTTTTTTTTAAACCCTTAAAAGTTTTATCTGCTAGGAGTTGTAATTTGTAGTCTATAATACTCGTATAAGGACAAAATATGTGTTTATTTAGTGTAAAAATTTTCAAATTAATTATTTTTTAATCTTTTCTAAATAAAAAAAAAAAAATCTTTCCTGATTTTTTTTGTTCCAGTACTTTGAGTTTAGTTAAAAATGTGTGAGGTCTTAAAAATGGTATACAACTTACTTCCTTTAATTATTTCAAAATTGTTTTCTTAAATTTGCAAACAGCATTATACAGTACTTACCGCAATACAGTCACGCCCAAAAAGCCGGTGAACGTAACTCTGAAAGACTACCGAAAAGTATTTTTTCCCGCTAAACAATTAACTCGACAGGTAGGAGATAAAATTGTAAATTGTCTCCTGAGAAATTTTGACTTACTATAATTTATTTGTCAACCATTTTTGGTTAAAAACTTTTACAAATGAAGAAAATAGATCGACATTGTCTAACTTGATCAAACTTATTTAAAATTCATTACTGTGTCAACAAACCGAAGTTTGAATATTAGTTCATTTTTATCTGATTCAATAAAAATGTTAAAATTGATGTAACAAAAATTAAATTGTGACAGCTGTTAGGAGTAAGCTTTTTTTTATTAGTCGTGAAACAATTGTGACAGCTGTTAGGAGTAAGCTTTTTTTTATTAGTCATGAAACAATTGTGACTGCTGTTAGGAGTAAGCTTTTTTTTATTAGTCGTGAAACAATTGTGACAGCTGTTAGGAGTAAGCTTTTTTTATTAGTCGTGAAACAATTGTGACTGCTGTTAGGAGTAAGATTTTTTTATTAGTCGTGAAACAATTGTGACAGCTGTTAGGAATAAGCTTTTTTTATTAGTCGTGAAACAATTGTGACAGCTGTTAGGAGTAAGCTTTTTTTATTAGTCATGAAACAATTGTGACTGCTGTTAGGAGTAAGCTTTTTTTTATTAGTCGTGAAACAATTGTGACAGCTGTTAGGAGTAAGCTTTTTTATTAGTCGTAAAACAATTGTGACAGCTATTAGAATAAGCTTTTTTATTAGTCGTGAAACAATTGTGACAGCTGTTAGAGTAAGCTTTTTTATTAGTCATGAAACAATTGTGACTGCTGTTAGGAGTAAGCTTTTTTTTATTAGTCGTGAAACAATTGTGACAGCTGTTAGGAGTAAGCTTTTTTTTATTAGTCGTGAAACAATTGTGACAGCTGTTAGGAGTAAGCTTTTTTTTATTAGTCATGAAACAATTGTGACAGCTGTTAGGAGTCATGAAACAATTGCTTTTTTTAGGAGTATTAGTCGTGAAACAATTGTGACAGCTGTTAGGAGTAAGCTTTTTTTATTAGTCGTGAAACAATTGTGACAGCTGTTAGGAGTAAGCTTTTTTTTATTAGTCGTGAAACAATTGTGACAGCTGTTAGGAGTAAGCTTTTTTTATTAGTCGTGAAGCAATTGTGACAGCTGTTAGGATTAAGCTTTCTTTTTATTAGTCGTGAAACAATTGTGACAGCTGTTAGGAGTAAGCTTTCTTTTTATTAGTCATGAAACATAATTTTTTTTCAAAATTTTTACATCTAAAGGAGTTATAAATGTTTACTCATCTTCAAAACTTTGAGCGAAATCTGATTAATAAATTTTAAAAATGGCTTTTTATCTTGTTTTCATTGTTAATATTCCATTTTTTTTATCTAGTGTTACTTGAATCAAAATATTTTAGGAGTAAGATTTATTCGTTAAGACCTTTTTTTTAAACAATATGAATTAAATTTAAAATATATTTTGCAAGATTTTTCATCATTTATTTATAAATATGCTCAAAATGTTTGAAAAAAGCATTGTTGGAGCGTGAAGGGAAAACTCTGAGCCAGTGTAATTTGAAGTATTCCTTTGTGAATTAACACAATATAAATGCACATCAGATGACAATACAATTTAAAAAAACGTAATAACAAATGCACACACAAACATTGTATAAAAAACATTAATTTAAAACTTGCATAAAAAATTAATTACCAATGTCTGTATAAACAATGGATGCAGGTTATTTACTCAGGGGTAGTGTCCCCATAGAGGGTGGCTTGTCACTGTATTATCCTGCAGTAATTATTAATGCAGGCAGGTCTCCAAGGGGCTGTTTATATTATGGCTTTGGTTACTTGGTTAATGCTAATACTTTGGCAGTAACAGTCGTTGTATAATTACAAGAAACCATATTACTGTTTTAAATTCATTAACTTGTTTATGTTTCATAAATTTAATTTTTGTAATTAAAAACTACGTTTATATCTCATTTGTTCTTATTAGTAATAACTTTTTTCTAAAAACTTGTTTAATCCATTAAAATTATTAAGAGGCTCTGCAAACCTTCTTTTTCAACATTAGCTAAACATTAGTGTTACAAGTGAAAAACACGTTTGGGCTAATATACATCAAGGTTGAAAAAATACAAACTTTTCAACAAAAAACTTAAACTCTTAATTGATTTGTATTTAAGATATAAGATTACCTTCGATACGAAAATTTTCTGAATTATTTCAAAGTTTATTTCGGGACTTACAAAAAAAAATTAAAAGTACTGGGTAAAAGTATTCTTTTCTGAACTGTTCTTGATTTTTTTAGAACTCTACTCTGTGTGTATAAATTACCACAGACGTCAAAACCCAGTAAGCTGTTAATAGAAACATTAATTTTACTGAAACAAGATAAATTTATATGTGGGAGTTTTTCATTACTAACTTCCCCTCCCGTGCCTGGCGATAAAAGATTAAATCATTTATTTCAATTACTCGTTTTTATTTGCACACGAGTTTTTTTTTAAAATTTTAATCCATTGCTGAAATATTTAATGGATAACCTAAATAAACCTTGTGTTTAACTCGATACAATCAAGAGTAAAGGTAAAAAATTAACAATTTTTCATCAACAATTTTTATAATTCCAAAATTTAAACTTAAAAAGACTCCAGTAAGTGTAAAAAATGTTTTGGTCCTAGATGTGTAAAAATAATATTTAATTATTTTCCATTTTATTTTCAACTTAAATTATTACTGTTTATGTTTGTACAAAAATTATAATTACCAAGTCACTGTGATAACTCCATGCCCGAAGCCGCCTCGGTGGCCAAGTGGAAAGCGTACTAGGCTTTCACCCGAGGACCCGGGTTCGATTCCCGGCGAGGGCTTGGCATTTTCATACGCTATAAATCATCCCATTGTCTGCATTAGCCCAAGTGTGCACAATAGTCGGACGTTAAACACAAAAAAAACTCCATGCCCGTTTCACACAACTACTTCACTGTCACTACAGAATTATTTTATGAGTGTCACTGATAACAAATATTATGAAAAGTGATAACGATAACTAAAATATCTAATAATTGCTAAAGAAAATTAAATATGTATTCAATGAAATTATTTTATTGCTTACGTTTGATTATAATAGCCCAAGAATGTGAAAGCTCGGGTTTTTTAGAATTGTACAAAACGTAGAAAGACAGTTTAATTTTTCATAATGTATAGTTTAAAGTCACCTTTACTAGTTGAGATAATTAAGGCGCAAAAAACCGAAATCTGTAAATTTTTCACAGTTTAACACTTAAATTGTAAGCAAACCTTTTTTTGAATTTTTATACAGAAGCAAATATTGCAATAATTACGAATAAAATTAATAATAATTGGTTTTAATAGTTTAAGTTGCATGAGCTTAAATGTTTTTAAATTGGAACTTTTTTTTATTTTCTAGAGGTTTTTAAAAATATTTTTACTGTTTTTTCTTTTATGCAAAAAAACAATATAACAAAGACGAATAACGTGAGTCATTGTTGATCAAAAATGAAAATCTACAAATTTTTCATCTAATTGTTTGCGTTTTTTGCAGTTTTACAAGCTTAAATGTACATATTTTTAGAGTCTTTATGCAAAAGGTATATTGTACAACTATAATGGATAAAACGAGTTGACTAAAATCGGTTCACTAATTTAACCTGCAGACATGTCAATGTTGAAGGTGGTACAAATGGTTAAAATTGTTATTTTCAAATAGTTTTCTCTCGCTTTGACTCTACTTTGTAGCCGCGTTCTTGATAGCCTCATTCGTTATGGTATGGCGGTGAAGGAATGCGATTTCACGTGAAGTTTTTTTTTAACGTCCGACTATTGTGCACACTTGGACTAATGCAGGCGATGGGATGATTTATAGCGTATGAAAATGCCAAGCCCTGGCCGGGAATCAAACCAGGGTCCTCGGGGTGAAGATTATACGTGAAAGGCTGCAGCACTTCTATTGTTTAACTTTGGACAGTCACCTTTGAGCGCATTGTTTTACGACCAGTACAGTCAGGCAGGAATAAAGAGGAAAAGGGCGGGCAAGATCGCTTTAAATTTCCATAAATAATAATATTCGCAGTGATTCAGAAACAAGTGATTTTTCTAATATCGTAATACAATGTTCTTCATCGCTTTTGATAACCGGTCACGGAAAGGGTGAATCCATTATTTCCTACTCCTGCGACGCTCTTTTAGTCAAAAAACCACTATAAGGAAGGTATTTTTATATCTGTTTGTGACTGATTTGACACTGTTTGACATATTTGTGTTAGCGTAAAAATTGTTTGGTCATTTACTGGTCTTCCATGTGGTGTTGTTGTTATGAATTACTAATTATATATTATATTTTATAATTTTATTTTTATATTTTAATTACATTTTATTTATTATTTATTATATATTTTATTAATTAAACAGTTAATGAGTAGCCTAAATTAATATTACTTTGAAATTAATTATTATTGAAATTAACACATCTTTAGGCCGTTTTGCTATTTACTGCATGGCAAAATATACGATTTCATGTCACACTTTCTGCTGTAACGCTCTCTTGTACCCATATGTGTATCCAGGGGAGGGTGTTGTAACTCTCATCAATAAAAAACTTTGAAAATTTTCCAATATTCGATCTATAGTTAATTTAAGTTTTTACGTCTCTATTTGTCTCTCAACAAATCCCAAACTTACTAAAAACAACAACTGAGTTGCTGCACTATTACACTATTAAATATTATTAACGTTTGGATTGTTCACGTTTAGTGAAATGTACTGGCTTCTTCACTGCAATTATATCAGACACAAAACACAGATATTTAGTAAAATGTTTTTTTTTTGCAAACCTAGTTGAAAAAAACATAACTTTTAAGGGTTGTTTGAATAAAATAAAAGTACTTAAAAACTTCGTCATGTATGACTAAGTACTGAAATTATAGACGTTTTCTAAAAAAACAAAAGAATAAAGTTGTCAGAAACAAGATGCTTCTAAAGATGCTTGAACGGCGTATTATGGAGTAAGAATATAACAAGATCACAAAAGCTCAATATATATAATGCGATTATATATTGAGCGTTTTTTAATATATAGAGCTGAGACGTGGAGAATTAAAGAAAAAAACAAGAAAAGGATTTAGGCTGTAGAAACGGATGCGTTGAGAAGATCTGCTACGATATCGAGAGTCCAAAGAATAATAAATGAGGTAATTCGTCAACGGATGGGAATAGAGGACACGATTATAAAGGATATTGAGAGGAGTCAATTAATTTGGTACGATTATGTCCAACGGATGAGCCAAGCGCGACTGCCGAAACAAGCAATGGAGTGGGTGCTAACCTTAAAAAGGGCAAGAGAAAGACTAAAAAGATCTATATTGAAGGAATCCGTATAGTTATGAATGACCGAAATTTACAAATCGGAAAGAGTGGAATCTAGGCATCAGACAACGTTGCTGCACGTTTTAACCGATATTATTATTTTTATAAAGTTGTCCTCAAAAGGCTTTAAGACCCGCCATTTTGCGTCTAAGCTTGGAAAAGTTTCCAGTAGACAACCACCGTTACTTTTAACTTCCTTTATTTGACCATTCTAGATACGGCTATGCTTGTATCTTTTATCTCGCTAGATAATTAAGAATGCATTGTTATTGCGAATATCAATATGTATAAATAACTTCAATTATAACTATTTAAAATATAATTAACGTCATTATACTGCGTACCAATCCACGCAGCACACAACTGTTAAAGCGTTTACAGTGTAAATATTCTTGTACACACTTTATAAAATATTATTTTTAATATATTTTCAATAAAAAGCTCATTAATAAATATTAAACTAATAATGAACGCCATTTCGTTATATATCGAGTCTAGTCATTAAAACTGTTTTTTTATTAATACAACTAAATTAAGTAACATAATTAAACAAATATAATTTAAATATATTCATATTAGTTCAAATGTTCACTTCTGTTACTGTGTCTGGTAATAGAATTCAGTAAAGTTATAATGAGTAATTGAACAAATAAGAGCTTTATCAGAATAAAATAAATTTACCAACTCTCAGTTAAAACGCTGTTTTACTAATATATATTCAGTGATAATTTATTTTAGCGTTACCTTCGGCTCTATCCACCCGTAATGCATAGATTCAGGCTCAGTTGCATCGCGGCCTGATCACGTGGTTTCACTGCAATAGCGTTAGAATCAATTTGTCTCTCCGCCGCTCGGATTAAATAATAATTGAACTGCCACGCTGTAACAAACATGGATACTGAAAGCGTTACAGAATAACATAATATTTTTGTAAATAATTATTTACATTTTCTGGGTTAAGGCTTTATTTATTTCATTTATTGTTATATTATTTATCACTGTAGAACCTCCTACAGAGGACGGTCTCTGCTAACGAAAATTACCAGATGCTTTATGGTTTGGAAAAAGAAGGCGAAAAACGAGTTTTGAACAGATGTGTCAATCCATAATTTTATAAAAAATAAAAAGACCGTAATATTAGATAAAAGTAAATTATAAAGGCATTGGTCGACGCAATAAATAGTAGCTGGACCAGCTGTTAAGACCAAATAATTATGTTATTTAATATTTATGTTATTGTGGGTTAATAACATGGTATAAAATTATACGTCTGGATTAAAAATTTTAAATAACAGAAATTTACAATTAGTTGATAGAATTTAAAAAACCCTACTGTTTTTTTATTTATTTACTTTTTTGAGTTTTTCCCTGTTGCGTCTCTTCATATATAACCAAAATCTGATGAAACAACTTTGAAAACTTAGATCGATTTATTATTTTTTCGATTGTAAAAAGTAATAACCAATATCATATTTAATAAAGTTGGATGAACTATTTTTCGTTTTTTCTATTCATATTGTTTTATAGAATATTACAAAGATAATGTTTGTCATAAACAGAAAAAAATTGAAATTGAAAAGTACTTTTTAAGTTATGTAAACAGTACACGTATGATGAGCTGGAGTTACAATTCAAATAGCAATGTAGCCTCACCACTTTCTATATGGTGGTGTGGTTATCTCCGATAGAGGAAGCACAACTATAATTAAAATTCTAAAATTAATAATACTAAAAAAACGCCTCATATTTTTCAATTTTAAGGCTTTACAATAAAACAAAACCGACTTTAAACCGATAAAACAAAATTACTGGAACAGAACGAAGTGTTCCCGAGAGAGTGCAGCACAGCGCAGGCATATGTGACAAATAATTAATTGTGTAATGAAACAGCTGATTGCTAATAAAACATTAGGGGTCTATAGGAAGTAATACTTAAGTTTTTATTGTAATAATGGCTTAAATAATCATTGAAATAATTAGTTTTGTAAGTAGAATCGGTAAGACAATCTATGCTAGTTCTAATATATAAATTATATTTATTAAATTTGAAATCCGGTTATAGTAGGTTTCATTTGTAAGTATTTCAATAAAGTACAATGTTAGGATTCAGTCATTAATTTTATAGATCCTAGTTTTAAATACAAAAGTAGAACAAAGTTAAGCCTATTGTATTAAATAACCTAAGTACAATGAATGGCATGCCTTTATTAAGAGGTTATATAAGTATTAAATATATGAATAACGTCTATTTAAAAAGAATTTACATAGTAACATAACTTCAACACAAGTAGGCCTAAATGGTTTGCAAAGATTTTACTTAGAAAGAAATGTATCGTAACATTAAAATACACGTATTCAATTAAAGTTTAGAATATTATGGTAATTTAATACTAGCCAATGTTATTATTACAATTATTTTATTTATGAAATTCATGTTCTTCATGTTCACTTACGTATAACGATTTCATTTAAAAAAGTCCTATTCTCTTTTCCTTTTCGTTCATTTACCAACAAGGAAAGAATCGCCACATATCTCATAGGTCACATATATTTCAGTCATTTTTCATAGTTTAAAAAGGAGGTGCTTTAACACTGTTGAACTTCTTGCTTTACATTGTTGTATATTATTTATTTATTTTCCACATTAACTGCGAAAGGCTGCACAGGCTCACTAGTATCCAATAATAAGTGAAACAAATTTAATAAAACTGTATGAAATGCATGTTGATTTTGTTTTGATTTTATATGATATTGTATATTTTCTCATGGACACATTGTATCATTTTTTTACCATAAACAGACACAAAAATTATAATTTAAAAATATTTCCTGAAAACATTTATTTGCAAATAGGGGAAGATGGAATTCCACTTTAGCCATTCAGTCGAGGATGTTTATCTCCAGTTACAGCTCTTGCCATGAACAGTGTGCTATTTCTGTGAACAAGATTTATGGAGATCAAAACACATATTTTTTTTAGCAGTTATTTATAAAAGCATTTGACGGATCACAAGTTTGGATAATATAGCCAGGAAAATTGGATTGACGATCTCCTATGAGAAGACGGAAATTATGGCTATGAAACCACCCGCTTTTATAAAACTTAATATCAACCGGAGCAGAATAAAACTATTAAGACAATTTCAATAGCTAGGAGAAATTATCTGCCATAACTTGGACGGAAAACCTGCAATATTGAATAGAATAGCTAAGCTCAAGAAAGTTTCAACTTATAACAAAAAAAGTCTCTCGATAAAGTCCAAAGTAAGACACTACAGTTCTGTGGTTCTCCCGGAAGCACTCTACGCCTGCGAGACCCTTTTCCAGATCAGGAATAATTCTAGGACTGACCAGTTATTTAAGCCTGAGAGAAGAATCATTAGGACCTGTTTAAATAAAAGTTACCAGAAAGATGGTTTCTGGAGAGTCGTTATCAACGAGACAGTGTACAAACAGGTAGACCCAATTACAAGTGTTATGAAAAAACGAAGAATTGCCCATCTCTTCCACAGCCTTAGGATGCCCACCCAACAGCAGGATTCTGAAACAGCTGGTCATGAGAAATATTAATAGGAAGAACCAAGGGTATTACTTCTCGCAGACTCTGAACGATTTACAAGAGATGGGTTTGCGGATCGAGGATGCACCGGACAGAACGAGAATCAGAAGCATTCTGAAAAACATCAGGTTTGACATAGGAAAGCCAGAACGACGAGGGACGGTGGAGGTGTCAGACGAGGTCAGGAGGCGGAGATCGGATATGATGAGGGAGTATTGGAGGAGGAAAAAGTTGGAATTCTCACAGTGCACTAACACCGATAAGAAGAAGAGACCGAAATATTGACTCAAGTGGTCCTATGTGGCCTAAAAATTAAAAAAAACATTTGACAATTCTTAAAATATTTTGATAAAACAAAATGTATTCTACAAAACTAAACCTTGCAGATAAAATCTTTAAATTTAACTTAATAAACGTTAAAAAATATTAGTGTTTCACAACTGGATTTTGAGTTATGTCTTAATAACACGTTAAATTAATGTAAGAATGTTGCTTTATATTTGGGAATTTTCCTGGTGATCGCATATTTTACAGAGAAATTGAATTAACTCAGTTTGAGTAGATCACAGTCTCTGGATCTTTGTGTTTCAAAGTATTGTCTAACCCTTCCATCCAGTTTTCGTAAGAGAAACGTTATCATTATTAATGCTTTTGATATGTTACGTAAAATAAGTTCATAACGTTCGATAACTTTATTTCTAAAATTACTCGAAACTAAAATTATCAGCAATCATTTGTTAAACAAGTAAATGGATCCAGATCGGTTTTAAGGGCAGTAATAACTGTACAACCGTGTGCCACAGACCGATCACAAGTGTCCAACAGTGAATACAGTGGCCCAATAATGCCATTGTAGTGGTTTTTTGGAAAATGTTCCGGAGTCTCCACTGCAGAGACTAGAGATAAACTTTCAACTAATCCCCGACAATCAGTGCGGTGTTCCTAAAACTAAATACTTTTCCTTTTTTCTCGGTCTGTATCAGAGTGATACAGTCAAATTTGTAAAACTTAAAAAGTGTGAATAACTTAAAATCTGTCCATTAAAAAGTGGACAGTGAACTTCTTCCTGACTGCATTGATCGTCGTGCCTGTACAGCCCGGACAGCATGCCAGGACCTCCAGGTAAGTCTGAAACTATAAACCTTTGAGGGATTGGTCCTTCTGAAAGAGCGCATAAGTAGTAAAATCTGCTGTTTTATCGTAAAACAATAACCTCAAAATATAATTTGTTTCTTAAATTATCAGCTTTTATCCAAATACACAACACGATATATCATACTGAAACGCCTTTAAAGCTTCTGCATTTTCAGTAAAAATGTCAATGAACATTCGTATGCTAAAAAAAATATTTGGCATGTTTGGCAGATCCAAATTTTTTCAAACATGAAAATTAATTAATATGCTCCTGTTTTGATAACGGTCACCTAGACACTTCCAGGCGATAGTATAATTTTCGCTACTTATCGGCGCTTTGAATTAACTGTAGCGGTTATCCTCTTAAACAAGATAAGAGATAAGTGAACTTCTTTACTGGAGTTAAGCTATTGGATCGTGTTATACCTATTGGATGGCATTATACCCCATTCGGCGAGGTTGCCAGTAAATATGGATAATGCAATTTTCGGAAATCTGATATTTTCTGAGCTACTTCTGTGCCATCAGCTGCGAGAGTTAAGAATTGATTCGAACAGTTTCGATTCTCTGCTATCTAAAACGACTATCTGTCAGCATAACTCAAATTCTTATAAATATAAATCATAAGTATATAACTACATAAATAAATATATAAATTATAAATATATTAAATATATATAAATATAAATGTATATTTATAATATACATAAATAAGTATATAAAGTTCTTAAATCATAAGTGCATAAATCATTAGAGATATCAAATCAAATTTTTTTAAATTAAAATTATGATTTTTTTAAAATTTTATTTGGCTATTTTTTTAAAACGGATAAAAGAATTTCGCTTTTTTGAATTATTACAAAAAATAAATGTTTATTCAAATCGAAGACATTGAAATTTTTATTTAAGGTTACTAAGTGTTCTTTGTTTTTGAGAAGACAAACGGGTCGTGTTTATTTAATAGTTTATCAGTCGCAAATGATTTAACTAAATTAGAGAATTTTCATTGTAGCAGCCATCATCGTATAACCTATACCCGCGGTATTAGGGTAAAATAATTCAGAAATTAAAATCATAAAACGTACATACAAATAATGTTAAATAAATAAATCAAATTTTGAATACAGGTTTTATTGCCTCTAAACGAGTATTGAACAAAACAAAATTGAAAATATCTTCTAAGATCATAAGTCTATTATTTTTCGGTATATGTAATAATACTGATACAATTTATTGTTTGTAATTCGTTTTTCTGTAAAATGAAAAAAATGTATAGTTTAAAATTTATATTTTTTGTACTGATGAATCTGTGACTATGTCCACATGTACATAGACAACTAAGTTTTTGTATTATCTGTGATTCAATAACACATGTGTTGAAAGCTAACAGAAGGCAATCGGATTTCAACTAACGAACCCGTGCTTTGTTCCAATAATTCATTACGAGTTCAATTGAAATGAGAAAAAAAATTCAATCTTGTTAAATAGATTACATTTAAATATACATTATTTTTTAAAATAAAATATAATACACATATACGTGAAGGTTTGATTTTCAAACATAGAACTAAAGTTGAACAAATTCTTTATGCTTCAAAATCTGTTTAGCCTTTTTGAAACAAAGGAAGTTTAACATAATTAAAAATGTATAACATTATTTGCTTATACTGTACTTTTTTACATTGTAAGTCAATGTTCTAATATGTTTATAGATTAGAATTTAAAAATATTTTAAATTTAATTGGACAAACAATAAATTCAACGCTGTCAGTTTTTCTTTTACTTATTATTTAAGCAGATAGTGATGCTGCAATCAGATTTTAAAATTTTAGGAAACTTGATAATATTTGTAATTGTTGCCATTTTGAAACGGAAGGACTATTTTGCTGGGAAGGCTAACTGACAAAATATCTTAAATGTTTTGTTCCCTAGTTCAATATGGCATTTGTAAAAGTTCAGTAAATGTTTGTGTTCAATATATTTGGAGTTTGGGAAATCGCTTCTATGACTTCAGCGAGACAGTTTTTTTCAAATCTAATTATCTTAGTTGTTTTTCAATGATAATATTTTTTTAATATTTTAGTAGTAACCTAATTTACAGTTTTTGTAACTCTATAACCGCAACCAAAGATGTGTTTTAGTTATATATAAAAGCAAAAATTGTTATGACATAATAAAAAATGTTTGATGCATTTAAAGATCTATAAAACTGTAATTATATAGCAGAGTAGCATTCGAAATTAATAAGTCAATTCGTCTAATATTTGTTGAAGATTAGAATTCAAAAATATTTGTCGGAATTTAATTTCACAAAAATATAAATCGGTACGCTGTCAGTTTCGGTATTGCACTTATTATTTAAAATATCGATATTGATGCGATATTGAAAAACCTATTTTAAAATGTTAGGCCTAACTTGATAATGCATGTAAAAATGTTGCCATTTTTTAAAGAATACTCCATAAGCTAACTAACATGGTTCTTAGGCTAACATGGTGATGCATTAAAAAACCTTAAATGATTTTTATGTAAACCAAGTTCAATAGGGCATTTTTAAAAAGAGTTCAGTAAATGTTTGTGTTCAATATATTTGCAGTTTGAAAATCGCTTCTATGACTTCAGCGAGACAGTACTTTCATAACTTAATTATCTTAGTTGTTTTTCAATGATACCATATTTTTCCTGCGTTCACTATTTTAGTAGTAACCTAATTTACAGTTTTTGTAACTCTATAACAGCAACCAAAGATGTGTTTTAGTTATATATAAAAGCAAATATTGTTATGACATAATAAATTGTTTTTTTAAATGCATTTAAAGATCTAGAAAACTCTTTTACGACCTTTGATAAATAGTTTGAACACATTATTTATTTAATAATAATTGTAAAATTTATAGAAAATAAATTAATTAAAACTTATAATTTATAGGTTATTTTACTTTCTGTAAATATTTCAACCATAAAATGAAAAAGTTCGTTATTTTAAATGTTTGACTGCAATGTTTGACACTTTTAGGTCTGACGGCTTAAACTTCCTTAACGTACGTGAAATAAATCTTGCCAATCACATTGCACATCTTCCTCCTTCAACCCTCCCATCTACCCCCTACACCCTACCCTCTAGAGTGATTTATATCAAAGTAAATCAAGTCGAACACAACTTTGGCTTTAAATGTTTGAGTTTCTCGTATTTCATTCTGTGAGTAATGGTGACAACTGTATTACTGCAAAGATTTGTTTCCGCAAAAGTTTGTTCTTTTTCTTTAGAAATCTGTTTCGTCAGTCTGTGTTTACGTTACGTAGGATATCCAATAGAAATCAAATCACTAGACTCAGTTGAGTTTCTATTCTCCTGATTTAATTCATTTTAAGTTGAAGATTAAGTTCAACGAAAAATTAACAAGAAAAACATAGTAATTTGACTATATTGGGATAGTTTTTACATTAATACAGTTTTGCTGTCAGGCTACTTGATGTTTTCAATGAAAAATTAAGGTTTTAAATAATTAATTTTCTGTCTTTTTAATTATTACAATTGTTTAATACTCTACAAATATTAAACAATTATAAAAAATTAAAAATGTTTATCATATGTTTTCGAAACTTCTGATTTATTTTTTTTACGTTTATTTTAAAATTTAATTACAAAATATTTAATTATTGCAGTTTTTTCCCATTGTTGTGTAGTTAGACAAATCGAGTTTTTACGCATGGAAAAAAACTGTAACTACTATATTTTACTTGGTTTGTGGAAGCGAAATTGAACTTCAAATTAAAAAGAACTGTGAACTTTAAGGCAGAACGCCAATTTATAGTAAACTATCATAAAATGTATGGAAACAGGTCTTGTGCTGCACTAAAGAGTGTAGGAAAATTCCGAAACTGTGAAGAAAAATAACTGGAATCCAGCTTTAACCCATAGTCCTCCACAACAGCCATTATTTAAAAAACAGTCTTCATGTTCTGCAATTCAAAAAATTGTATACAAAATTAACATTGCCTGTTATGTAAAATTACTTCACTATTATATAAAACCATATCGATTGTCCACACAAGTAAGTGCAGCCAGGTCGGTTCTAAGGGCAACCTGTACGGACCGTGCTAACAGGGCAGCCTGGCCCAATCTTAAACAAATACAGCCCGAGACCACGTGTCCGACAGTGAACAGTGACGAGTACGCGCAGTTTTCGCCGCGTGTTAGGCTTTTTGCTCAAACTTTTCGGTAAATCTAAAACACTTTTCTATTTTTCTTGTCCTCATGATAGTAATACGGTCAAGTCTGTAGGTTTAGTGGACTGCAAATCTTTCTGCATCCAAGGACCGCCGCAAGGAGCATCTTGCCAGGTAAGTCAACCAACTATAAATTTGTGACCATTAAAATTAATACGTTACCACACAGATTGGTCCTCCGTGATGTATTAAGTAGTAAAATCAAATGTTGTGTCTTAACACTGCCATTTCAAAGTAGATTTATTACTTAAGCTATTTACTTTCCACCCCATTACACAATACTACCATTACGCTTATAAAGTGCAAGTATTTTATTCATTTCGATGAAACGGCGAATAGTTATTTGTTTTTGGCAAAACTGTAGATAAAGGTTTGGCCATTTTTCACGTTTCAATGATTTAACAAACAAATGTTATTCATGAAATCGGCAAAATGACTTTATAAAGTAACTTTCAGTTTACTATGAAATACGATTCGTTTTTTCTATTGTTAAGACTTTTTCTATCTTTAGTCTCTCTTTTAAAATTGTTTGTCGGAAAAATATGATTTTTCTCTAAATTCTCTCACCTCTGCTACTTCTTGCCTGAATTAATTGTTGTAATTCAATTAAACGTCTCCTGCTTCAATTCCTTTCAAGTCTGTATACGCTACTTTTATCAACCGGCATTTTAAAGTTTTAAACTCTTGGTAATGCAATACTGTTTTCACTAGTGCGTTTAATTCCATTATTACAGGTAACATAGAATTAGCTTCTTAATTCTTACTATTGTCCCAATAGGCTATTATTCCGTATATAGTAGAGTCCTTTTTAGCCTATAAGTATGTATGAACGTATTTCTTCAATCGCTTGTTTTGGCGAATTAATTTTTTTATAAACTTCCGCTTCTTTTAAATGATTTCAGTCTGAAACTTTGTTGCAAGCTCAATAACTGCGTTATAATGCTAGAACTGCGCATCGATATCAAAGATTTAATATAACGCACACATTACCGTGATAACAAACCCATTACTATGCTAAACTATACAACAATTAAAAACGTAACTTCTTGTTTTTAGTACATATTTTATACTAGTGGAAGGCAGTCTTTTATACCAGTCTTCAAATATGATAAACAAATCACTATATCGTAATATTGGTTGGATCAGTTTTGAAGCTATATCATTTTAAAACTTAATTAGTTGAAAGCTATTACCTTAATACTTGGGCCCTAAATCAATCTTGTTTTGAACGTAGACGGGAGGAAATCAATTAAAACTGTTAATTAATTATAAAACGTTCAGGCGGAAACACTCATACTCCCTTCTGTCCCTTGAAGTGAGATATGTTTAATCCTAAAAATAGTTTACTGATTAAAATTCATTGATTCAGACGTGTTCGATTCTATCATGTATGGACATGTTTTATCCGTTGATAGTTAAAATACGCTTCAAATAAATAGGCATGTCGATACTGTTCTCTCTGTGTGCTTTTATAGAAATAATGTTATTCCACATTTCTCCATTCCAACATTTATGATTAATGAATAACGTGATTAATTTAAACAAATTTAAATTGCTGTACTACATATCCTTCTTTTAAAAAACATAACTTTAAAAATATATACTTTTAACAAGCACATATCGTCTGCGAAAACGATAGTTAAATAATATTTATTTGCAGATATTTCTTTTTAGATAATTAAAGTAATTTTAAAGGGAATATTGTAAAAGAATATTTTTGAAATATACAGTACGGTTCTATTCTAAAACAAACAATATTCAACCTAATGATCATATGACATGTCTAAAACCCAGATGATTAATTTGCGTATTGTTGTCTTGTCACTGCATGAGTACGTAGTATTAAGCTTTGTTTGTGTCTATGCATGTCGCTGGAAACTAAACTAAGTAAGTTTAAAAATTCCATTTTGTTTAAAAAAACTGTTAAAAATCTAAATATCTCAAAATCAACTACAAAAATGTTCATCAAATTTCCTTCTAGTGTAGTTCATAAGTAACTAAACAAAGCGTATGGTCGTTATAAACGAAACAAATATCTGGTTGAACAATAAAGAAAAAAACAAAAACAAGATTTAATTTCTCATAAACTGTTCATTATATTTTGTTTAAATTTTTGCAACAAACGCATATTAATCGCTTAAGTCAATTTATAGTGGTGGACTTTTGAAATTAAAGAAATTTATGCTTTTGAAGTTAATTAAAAAAGAAAAAAGAATAATGTTTTTTTTAATTTGGCACACTGATTGAGATATTGTATAAAGCTTCATATATTACTTAATTTACAGAAATATTATAAACCGATGTTAAGAAATTGGGTACAATTTCCTCTAATCGGCGATCATTCATTTATTGGTCTGACTTTTACATGACAAGTGAATGAATAAAAATATGTTTTGTTTCATTTACTCTTTTTAATTAGTGTTTTTGAATTTATAAGTTTTTGTAGCTAGCTGTGTTTTAAATTTCTCTTATGCAACACTTTACTGTAAATATTTGTTTTATTTGTGAACTTAATTATGAATTCGGATTATAATTTAAACAACTATGTAAAATTCTATATTCATTTGGCCATAAATACAAGTACAATAAATCCTTTGCATACCTGGAAGTAGCTTCATAAAATTATTACACTGACTGGATTGCACATGAAATTCCTTTGTGAGTCAATCTAATTGTATACGGGGTTTTCAAACTACAAAGCACTTTTTTTTATTTTGACATTATTTCAACATTACAATGAATATAGTTAGTTCAGTAAAAATTCCTTTTACGTCTAACTGCATTAGTATTGAATGTTTATTGGAACTGCCATTATGGCAAGCCCGGAATTGAATAGCATTCTAGATTTTCCAATTTTGGTCCAAATAAAATGCTTTAAGAAATCATTATTTACAACAGTAATGTATTTAGCAATTTATCTTTGCTAAAATTAAAGAAAATAATGTAAGAAATTTAAAAAAATAAGTAGAAACCTCTTTTTGGATTTATAAGAACATATTTATTCATTAAATGTAACGAGTGATGATTTACACGATCAACGTATCACGTCTTTCGTAAGTGAGAAAAATAAATATATTTTTCTAAGCTAAAGTGCTTTACAAGAAAACATAGGCCACAACCTTACTGTATTCGTTTATATATATATATATATATATATATATATATATATATATATATATATATATATAGGCTATATATATAAACGTAAACATAAAAAGAAAATCAGAAAGTCATTACCTCACTCATTGAGGGGTTTCGAGCCAATCCTTATCCATAGCTATATTCCAATAAATTTTAAATAAGAAATATTGAAATTTATTATTTATTAATTAAAATAGAATATCCAAAATTTTTGTTATAAATTAAAAGTTCACTTCCGTTGTATTTGACCCAAACTCTAATAAGTTTCTTTAACTTATTTATCACGATTAACACTTCCTTCTTCTTTTGTAATTAAATTGCCACTATCGGGAAACTTAATTTAAATCTTCTTTTTACGGTATCCCCTTGCCGAGTCCCCTTCCACACGTCATTTCTCCCTTTTATACCTTCAGTATGTCTCTTGAAGATATGCGATAGAAAGTTCTCGAATATACTGCCTTTTTCCTATAGCCCAATGTCCTGTTTTCATAATCACGTGACAACAGCTAGATGATTATGTCCCCTTACGCGGTAGATGTTCCTGGTATCTCCCGTCTAGGAACCAATCAGATGTCCAGTTTTCTTATAAGTAACAACGGTCTGCCTCGATGTAATTTCCTTTGCGTAAACTAAAATTACGTAATTTATCTTACCGCAGACATTTTCCCAAAATATAAACATTTTATACTTGTTCCCGATAATGGGACGTATACAAAATAGCGGTTATTTATTTATTGAAATCTGTACATATAGTTTTCGCCTGACTGAATAAATTATGACGTTAATAAAATGCTATCGATGTTCAGAATGTTGGCTCTGACGTCACGGAAGGTCTGTGACGCATAGTATACGAATGTTGTATGCTGGTATTTATTTTAGAAAATGGCGCTGGTGGGTTATTCGACACTTAAGAATCGTTATTTTTCAAATATTTTATTAGTTTTCGTTGTGTTTTACATGATAATAATATAAACTATAAATTTATTTAAACATATTTAAAATAACATATTTGTGTTTAGTAGAGTCTGAAAGTTGCAGTTTTTAACTAAAAATATTATTGATTATTAAAAAGAAGCAGTAATATAAAAATGGACTAAAAATTGTCCACAAAGGAGACACCAACGTCAGCCACAAAGTTATAATAACAGTAGAGAATACAGACATTTGCAGCAGCATTACAGTAATCTGAAACAGATATTAAACACACAAATGAAAGTAACAAATGACAGAACTTTTAGTGTAAAATGTAAGCCTCTTGTGGCAATTTTAAAAGAATGAAGTAATGCTTAATGAGTCAGTGTTTGTCATTACACCGTTTTTATAGTTGGTTGAAAGTTATTCACCAGTTTCAGGCCTTTTTTAAAAAATATTTGCGTGAATCTTTTGCAAAAAATAATTAACCACTATCAATCTGTTCTTACCTCAAAATATTTTTGCTCTTTGGTTTGTTTGCTGCGGATCACTTCATTGCACACATAAAAGTATTTTACCATGCTGCTTAGGAAAACACACAGAAATACCAAACACTTAAGAATACAAATGGCGGCTTTGGCTAGTTCAAGCAACATTTGTACACTTGCATTGAACATCTTTCGTTTGTTGGTGTTTAAAGTGGCTGCTTTTGTTTCCATTACAGTTTCACACTCATTGCGCGCGGGATAACCTCATTACGTTTTGCTTCTTCGCCGCTGCTCTCTGAAACTATTAGTTTTAGAAATTAAAACACATTTGTATTTTTGACATATTGAAATAACAACGTAAAGTTTTTTTTTAAAAAAAATTACCTAAGGTATGTGCATAACTTCTTAATAAGTCTACACTTCTCTTAAGCGAAAGTTTTTTGCACTTTACACGGCACATCTTTTTACAATATTATTTAATATTTGCGCAGGAACAAAGATATGTTGCACAAAAATTATGAAGCAACAGCTATATTCGATTATAAACAAGAATGATGTGGCCTACAATTCCGTAAGAGTTTTTACAATAATACTTAGTCGTTTGTGCAGAAACAATACAAAAAGGTACGTTATACAAAATTATAAACTCATATTTGCCGTCAGTTATAAATAAATCAATGCTGCTTTCACAATTATTTTTAACTGAATGAAATTGCTTGATAATAATAACAGAATTATTCCAACAATGTGTCAAGTAATAATACACGTAATTTTGAGAAATTATTTTTAAAAAAATAATTAATTTTTAATTTATAAATGTGTGTAATTATGTATTTTAAATTGACCTTATACGATCAAAAATAATATTACCTTATCGCATTGAACATATTATTGACCAATTAGAGTTAACAAAATTAATTGATAGTTTATTGAAGGAAAGATTTTCTGTATTTCGAAGTTAAATGCTAGAAAGTGTCAATAATACTGGTCGTGTTTGTGAGCGAGAATAAATGTCTTTCAGCAATATTCGATCAATTTCACATTGCACTCTAGTATCGAAGACATAGCGATATGAGCGACAATTTTGACCTTGTACCTCGTATCTTATATTGTAGAAACCTTATGAAAACAATATGTAGTTCGCTCTTTGCCATTTCATCGAACAATAACGAGAACTACCCTAGAACTGTAGAATCGACCAATCAGCAAGAGGGATGGTGTATGAATAAATGAAAGAATGACATTTTATGGTTATGCACTGCAACTTTTTTATTTTTTTGAAGTGAAAACTTCTTTAGCGACGTTGTGCACTTCTTTTTGGATGGGTAAAAAGCATTTAACTCGCGTCAGATTTTATAGCGACACCGTCACCGCTACCATGAGATACATAATGTATATATGTGTATATATAAATAGTATAGGACGTAATATATATATATATATATATATATATATATATATATATATATATACATACATATAAAATTATGGTGTATATACATATATATATATATATATACATATATATATATATATATATATATATATATATATATATATATATATATATATATATGTGATTTTTCTACAGTATATACGTAGTTCAAGCACAACGTTATTGTTCAAGTTTTCACTGCTGTCGGCACTCCCGGAGTGCAGTCCGTAGTTTTTTTTTATTGTGTCCCCTTCCATTATTCCTATGATACTCAGTTACGGGGCCTTCTCTAGCCTTGGTTTCTTTATAAAGTCTGTATTTTGAGAGGATACAAGATGGACAATCTCTCCAATTCTAACCTCCCTAAGTCCCAAGGGGGTTATTAAAGTGCTTACAGATGCTTGTTTTACCAATTTCCTTTCAAGTTTTCCTTCTCTTATCGTTATCAAAGAGCTTTTGTTGTGTGATAAGAACCCGTTCATTTTATTTTACATTCTTACTCATTTCTTTCCAATGATTAGTTAGAGAAATGAGCCCTCCCATACAGAGTCCCGCATGCATAAGTGAGGCTATGGCTACACTGGAAGGTACCGTGTGTGTGTGTGTGTGTGTGTGTGTGTGTGTGTGTGTGTGTGTGTGTGTGTGTGTGTGTGTGTGTGTGTGTGTGTGTGTGTGTGTGTGTGTGTGTGTGTGTGTGTGTGTGTGTGTGTGTGTGTGTGTGTGTGTGTGTGTGTGTGTGTGTGTGTGTGTGTGTGTTCTCAGATCTTCAATTAAATACCTAATGTAAATATAAGTTGAATTGTGCAATATCAATAAGATGATACGATAAATAAACAGCTGTTCGGAAGGAACGATTGAGACGACCGACCAGTCTATTCCGGAGTGAGGCTAAGTCTAGTTCGCGCAAGGCTACTGCGCTTAGATAGGTGAAATTGTTAATCGTAATTTTTGGATATAGAACATTCTCGTGAACACGCGAACCGTCATAAATTTCATGCGTAAGGCCTCTTTTTTTGGTCTTAAGGAGAGAATTTTATTTAAAAAATTTAACAGTGCAAACTTGCGTGTTTTCACCGATTTTGTAGCTCCGTTTTTAAGAAAAGAAGTATCGACTACCTAAGGGAGAAAACCACTAAACTAGCTAGGGAAAAAAACAATCGACCTGTTTTATACCATTAATGTCTGTATCTGTAATTCACTTTTTGTTCACTAATATATTTTTGTAAAGGGCCCTGGCGTATTATTTTAGTTATAGTGACGTTACTAATAACATTATTGTTACTTTTAGTGAACCTTATACCTTCCAGAAGAACATATTTTAGTTCAAAAGTTAGTTTTGTTTTGTTAAAGTTTGTTTTAGTGGATAACTGACATCCGTAAGATTATAGTTATATTCCAAAAGGTTGGAAAAGATTTAAGTTTAGTTTTTGAGTTTAAGTTAAAGTTTAAGTTTTTAGTTTGATTTTCTTATTGTTTGCTTTGCTGATTTGGTTGAACTAATTTATCATTATAAATGTTCTTTCCTTTACTTATTTTTTCCTTTCAATATTGAATGAAAACAGAAGGAATTAATTGATTTTTTCTTGTCACTACTAGTTTTTTAACATTTAATGTAGCACATTACAAAAACCAAGACAATTATAAATTTTTGAAAAGCAACAACTTTGATTTCTTTGGTCACCCTGAGCATTGTAATCTCGCACAGGCATTCTCGATGTCTTGGCCTAAACAATGGGTTATAAATTAGCTTAAAATTAAAGACAACGTGGCGCTCAACAAATGGTTCATTGAAATAAGATACAAAATTAGCTATGACCCACACCCCTTCTCCTCTGTAGCTAGCAAACAAAGATATGCCAAATTTTTATTACGGGAACGTAATAGTGTGTGGGGGGGGTGCGCGCGCCTTTTCAAAAGCGGTTCATCAGTCAACAATGTAACACTTTGTTAAATTATTAAAAAATGAGGAATTATCATAATACATCATTTGACAGTAATTCTTAAAATCTTCATCATCGCTGAAGCTGATTTTCTTCAACAGTACCAGTTAAAATATTCTTCTTATTTTCTCTTATTTCTTCAACTATTCTTTATCAAACGTTTGCGTCTCACTTGGCCAGTAGTTCCTAACCAAAATAATAACTACTTCTGAGCCCGTGTGATCTATTTCAGTTAAACGGAGAAAGAATCGAATAATATACAACAATGTACGTCAACAAAGTAATGTTGTAGCATTTCTTTATAAACAATGTAAATAAAATAATTTAATTTAATAACATTGCCTGGTTTTTAGTTACAATAATACACTAGTCTAACACCGCCGCAAGCCGGTCCCAAGCCCGGGCCTGTCTTTGAAAGATGGGGAAGTGTGGAGGGGGAGGAGTAACAACCTCGTAAAAAACCAGGGTCCATCTTGCTTCGGATGGTAGCACCCTGTGATAGAGCCCCTGCCTAGGGTTACTAGGTGATAACCGGCCAACGGTCTCAATGGCGGACGAGGAAATGAATTTCCCAACGGCGGAGAGAGCGGAAGAGCTACCTCCAGGATTTACAATCTTGATTGTATCACTGTGACCTTTGGGTCACTCAAAATATAACTTTCATTATTCATGGAAGAATGAAGAGCTACTGGGAACAAAGAAAAGTACAGCGCGCAAGAAATGATTAATTCAGCGTACCCCAAAGAGGGTGAAACGAAAAGAAGAAGAAGAATACACTAGTCTTTATTTCACTACTTGTATTTTAAAGTTATTGTATACATATTCCTAAGTAAAATAGTAGGCTTATTATTTCTTGTCAATATGAAGTTATATTAAAATGAACCTAATACTTATATTTAATACATGTATAACCTGTTAGAAAATCAATGTCATTCATTATATTTAGATTACATAATACAAAGTAAGCTTTGTATTAAACTATTTTGTCCCCTATTTCCTATTTAACTGTAACTTTACTATTTAAAACTATCTATCTAATTCATATTATATTTCTGAAAGTTTGTGTGTTTGTTTGTTTGTTTGTTTATTTGTTTGTTTGTTTGTTTGTTTGTTATTCAATCACGCTTTAATCACTGGACCAATTGAGATGAAATTTGGTAAGTATATGGTTTAAGTATCAGAGATACATATAGGCCTATTCCCGTTTTATAAAACGTCATTATACTACTTACCCAGCCCAAAATAATTATCAGTTTTTAGTTTTGTAACATCTGTTAACTATAGTTAGGTTTAGGTTTAATTACTGTTTACTGAACATGAGATTTAGGCACCTGAAATGGACATAGATCTAATCCCATTTTACAAATCTTAATCTATGTTTTATTTATTGCAAAATTATTGTTTTTAATGTTACATTTTCATCTAATAATCACAATCTGGTATTTTTCATTTAAGACTATTCAATGTTTTTAAAGCAGAGTGCAGAATATATATATTATATACAATTTTATTAGGATAATTTGATTGTAAGGTAGTATATATATTTGTGTAATTACATTATATGAAAAAATGGTAAATATGCAGTGCAGCATCTATTGGAGTTTTCGATATTTTTCTTACTAAAATGCTTTATTATGTGCCCAAAAGCAAAAATCCAAAATATGAAAGCAGGAGAAGTACGATAAAAATCGAAAATAAAAGTGACAAACATAACCTCAAAATTGCTACCGGCGAAAATCGGTACCGTGTTATACTGATTTAGACGTATTTTTATTGTTTTACTGATCTACAGATCAGTAGAACAATAAAAATACGTCTAACACGGGTTTGGGTGATAGGAAACCCATTTTTTAAAAGAATAGTGCTTAAACTAAGTGACACGGTTGTTAGGCCTAACACGGTGATGCGTGAAAAAACCTTTATATTTTTTTAAAGATTATTTGGCTACATATCCTAACTGTCACGGTTGTTAGTTCAAACACGGTAATGTTTATATTTTTTTAAAGAATACTGCATATCCTAACTGACACGGTTGTTAAAAAACCGGCCTATCACGGTGATGTGTGAAAAAACCTTTAAATTTTTTAAAAGAATACTAAGTATATTAACTGACACGGTTATTAGGCCTAACACGGTGATGTGTAAAAAAACTTTTATATTTTTTTAATGAATACTCCATAAGCTAACTAACATAGTTGTTAGGCCTAACACGGTGATGCATTAAAAGAACCTTTATTTATTTTTTTCAAAAGAGTACTCCATAACCTAACTGACACGGTTGTTGGGCCTAATACGGTTATGCATGGAAAAAACTTTATATTTTTTTTAAAGAGTACTCCATAACTTAACTAACACGGTGATGCGTGAGAAAACCTTTATATTTTTTTAAAGAGTACTACATATCCTGACACGGTTGTTGGACCTATCACGGTGATGCGTCAAAAAACCTTTATATTTTTTTAAAAAATACTAGGCTACATATCCTGACACGGTTGTTAGGCCTAACATAGTGAAGCGTGAAAAATTTTTATATTTTTTTACAGAATACTCCATTAGCAAACTAATATGGTTGTTAGGCCTAACATGGTGAAGCATTCAAAAAACCTTTATTTATTTTTATAAAAAGAGTACTCCAAACCTAACTGACACGGTTGTTGGGTTAAACGGTGATGCAGGAAAACAACCTTAATTTTTTTTAAAGAGTACTCCAAAACTTAACTAACACGGTTGTTGGTTCTAACACGGTAATGCATGATCTTTAATGTATATTATGATTGCGGGCAAAGCCGTGACGGGTAACAGCTAATCATATTATATTTCTGAAAGTTTGTTTTTGTTTATTTGTTTGTTATTCAAATACACTTTAACTACTGGACCAAATGAGATTACATTTGATGTGAACACGTTTTAGGTATCTGAGATAAACACAATACTATTCCAGTTTAATTGTATAATAATGACTTTTTAATAATACTGTATTTTATTAAAATATGACATGACCCTGTTTTAGCGTATCGAGTAGCAAAAATTTATATGTCTTTGCCGAAAACCATAAATCATATAATATTGTATATAACAATATATTAAAATGAAATGACCTATTCTGATTTTGAAAATCGACTATAAATTTTATTGCTTACATTATAATTGGAGGCAAAGCCGCAACGGGTAACAGCTAGTAACCTATAAAATTAATGATTGAACTCTAACATTGTACTCTATTGAAATATTTAAAAATGAAACGTAGTATAACCGGATTCTACATTACATGCCTAAATTAGGCTACAGCATTTACTAAGACCAGAGTATTTTAACCACTAAGACCAGGGCAAATGTTATTTAATAACATTTACATATTAGAACTGGCCTACCAATTCTACTTTCAAAACTGGTTCGGTCAATAATTACTGAAGTCTTGGGTGTAGTAATAATCTGAATATTACTTTTAACAATTTTTTTTAGCGATCAGCTGTTTTGGTACACACAATTATTTTTCGTCTATGTTTGTATTGTGCGCACTCTCGCAAGGACAGTTATACTGCACTTGGAATTTTATTTACAAACATTTTTGCCTGTTTTATTTTATTGTAAAGCCTTAAAATGGAAAAGTATTGGGTGTGAGAGGTCCTTGTTGTTTTAACAAATCTGTAGGTACTCCATATATGTAGGTCCTTATTTTTGGTACAAAACCGTCAGGTAAAAACATAAAGCAAAAATGCTTAGAGTAATAATATATGAAAGATAAAACCTTTTGTATGATTATCCTTTTATAATGTACATTTATTCTGTTCATATCAAACTAATTTCTTTTCATTTTGTGGCAAAGATGTTAACGTTTTGTAATTGTACAACACTTCACATTGAATTTTGTTTACTTATAACAATTATTTACGTTTGGTTTGGAAAGAAACCTAGTGGAACCACAAAATAACAGTATCGTTTTGTTCGCCGTATACAACTATGAAACTGAGCAAACTTATTGAAAAAATTATCTTCAATAACATCGATTATGTTAGAGAAGGCAATATCGAGAATAACTGACAATAAAATTGACGTCTGCATTGTCGAAATGCACCTTGACACTTTTATTTGTCAAGTAAGGTCTACTGTAAAATATTAAACTTTATTTTATTGATTGCTCGCTGTGTCATACTGCATCGGTACCTAGAAGACATCGGAAACTTTGAAATAGTTTCTAAAGTTGAAAAAAATAACCTTTCATATAAATCTTCTTTTCTAATCAGCCTATTTTTTATAAATCACTACTACCGAGATGATGAAAAGCTGGATTGAACTCGCTTATCTATAGAAAAAATTACAGTGTTCGAACGACAGTTGTATTTCTTTTATTTACAAATAATATCTAATGCAATGATCGTTAGACCTACTCAATCTTTTATAGAAACAGTGAAATTTAAATATCAATACTAATTTGCCCTAAATGTGAAACAGAACCTAAGTGTGTATATATATATATATATATGTGTGTGTGTGTGTGTGTGTGTGTGTGTGTGTGTGTGTGTGTGTGTGTGTGTGTGTGTGTGTGTGTGTGTGTGTGTAAAGGTTAGTCATGCAAGAGGTATTATCTTTCATATATTATTACTCTAAGCATTCCTAACAGTTTCGTATCAAAAATAAGGACCAGCGCTATTGAAACTACATATATCGGGTACCTACAGATTCGTTAGAACAGGCCTCATACTTTTCCACATTAAGGCTTTACAATAAAATAAAATAGACAAAAATGTTTGTAAATGAAATAATATATATATATATATATATATATATATATATATATATATATATATGTGTGTGTGTGTGTGTGTGTGTGTGTATGTATGTATATATATATATATATATATATATATATATATATAGTAGTTAAAAAATATAAATTTACTTATATTTTCAATCGGAATAACTAATCAATTGGAAACGCAAATTTTCTGTATACATATAGTTCAGTAACTGGGCGCTAGAACTGAGTTGTGAACACACTAATTTTTATGATTAGTTCACTTCATCTGTTATTCGATAACAACTGATAAATAACAGCTGATGTAGATTCGACAGTTTTCCACAGGTAAACCTTCACTTTGGCTGCGTGACGTTTCAAGAACTTTTCTCAAAAATATATTAGTAGTTCAAATATACAGCAGGCCTCGTAACAAATTCTCAGTTGTTTGGCCAACCAATCTACGACAGCGGTCTGACTTGCTCGTAAAAGTTTCCACAAATTTACCTCGTAACCGAAATTTTTAAGAAAAATGTTACTGGACCAATTTTATTGGGATTTTGTTGCTCTTTTTCTTTGAAACTGTCAAAATTATAACATGTATTGCCATTCATTCAGTATTACAGTATTCAATTACACTCATTCATAGTTAAATCAACGATCGCTATTTTGAATCGTAAATGAAATGGGAAAATCTTACATATATATCGTTTTGGCTTAATAAAAGGTTTACTCTCACCAAATTTCAAAAAAATCGGGCGAAGTGTTTGGTTAAAATTGCGTGCATTCGTGTTCGTTAAATCAGAGGCCGCCGTTTTTAAACGTCGTTTCTGTTTCAATAAAATACATCGCTTACTAAATTTCAAAACAATCATAGCGTTTGGTTAAAATTACATACAGTCGTCCTCAAATATTAGAGGCCGCCATCTTGAAACGAAAGTGAATGGGAAGAGATCTTATACATAAGTCGTGCGTTCGTTTGTGTAACAATATCCCGGTTTGTTACTGCCGACGTCGACTCAGTGGAACGGGGCGTGAGAGTGTAATAGAGATTCACTAATATCCCTGTAGAACCTCAACAAGGAAAAGTTCCATTAGCTGAGATAAGAAATAAGGAACCATCCTGCCGGAAGGGTTATTTATCAGCCATCTATGTGTATTTATAGACAGTGTATACAGATTTCTTATGTACTAAGTTAATATGCCCTTAAATTATTTAATTTCAAAACCATCACATTTTAATAGTTAAATATTTCCTTAAATCTCTCTCTCTCTCTCTCTCTCTCTCTCTCTCTCTCTATCTATATATATATATATATATATATATATATATATATATATATATTCTCTCTCTCTCTCTCTCTCTCTCTCTCTCTCTCTAAGTGATATTGTCATTTTATCACTTTCTCTTACTGAAAGGGGAAACATATAATAAAGAGATTAACAAGGCACGTTTCAATATTCACCAAGATGGATATTACTGTACATTATTAAATTGAAGAACTCCTTTTTTTTTATAAGAAAACAGAATTCATAAGTTTCCATCTAGTAATACATCCTAGTTTTATAAACCTTTAACATAACTTACTATCGTTTAAGTTGCAGAAACAACTGAACATATATTAAAACAACTTTTGTGATAGCATTTAATTAGACAGATAATGATTGAAAATTACCGTTATAAACTTTATCAATTTTAAACGAATTTTACATGAAAAAAGTTCCAAACAGACGATAATTTTTGTGCATAACAGTTCCATAATGGGTGGACGCAGCTCTTCAATAATTAATACTTTATTTCGAAATTACCAATTAACGGTGGTTATTGTTATTAGAAATCAAATAATTAATCTTACCTGGGCAGTGGACGTCTAGCTTGCCGCACCAAGGGTCCGTCGGAGAGTAAACCGAATTTATCGCAAAAATCCCTTCGAACAGCTGTTTGCAATCTCTGCATAATGAAACAAGCACTGAGTCAATATAATTATCCCGATAACGCTCCTCCAGAAAGTTCGATAATACAGCGGTGCGGGTAGTATTTGGCTAATTGCAGGCGCGTGATCGCATTTGATGTTTTTACTAGTGATCAGCCTTACTCGCCGTGATCATATACCTCACACAACGTTACGTTTGTCTATATATTTAAAATACCTTCGTAACAAATTTTAAACAATCGGTCAATGGGTTTTGCTAAAAGTGCATACATTTTCTTCCTTATAAACCAGAACCATCATCTTGAAACGGAAGTGAAAGAGACAAATCTTAAACATCGATTTATGTTTCGACGTTTTATTAATCATTTTCTTAAATGCGTGCTGCCAGTTGTTAAAACAACATTTTCAGACTCAAAACATTATTTTCATTATTACAACATAGCCACAGGACCACATATTTAAATAATTAGGATTATGACCTATTTTTCCGTCTAGTGGTCTATTTACTCACCTCTTAAAGGCTACCGCAGTTTCGAAGCCTTACGGTTTCATCTTCACGCCGGAGTACAAAATGTCAAATCCTTCTGTCGAGGTCAATTCAAAGTTAGACAAAACATTGAAAACACACGTCAGAAACACTAAACACAATTACACGACAAAATTTGTTTTGGCCAAATGACACGTGCAACTCGTATGTCGTTACATTACGGACTGCTAAAGTATGCAACGGAAGTCTACATTAACGTATCCAACTATGCAACGTCAAGTCCCTCTGTCGAGGGCGTCATAAAATTAACAAAACATTGAAAACTCACGTTAGAAACACTAAACACAATTACACGATTAAATTTGTTTTGGCCAAATGACACGTGCAACTCGTATGTCGTTACATTACGGACTGCTAAAGTATGCAACGAAAGTCTACATTAACGTATCCAACTATGCAACGTATAATTGTCAAGTCCTCTGTCGAGGGCGTCACAAAGTTAACAAAACATTGAAAACACACATTACGACACTAAACACAATTACATGATTTTTATTAATTGTAATTTTAGTTTGTGGCGTGTGATTTCTATGTTTTGTTAACTTTGCGACGACCTCAACAAAGGGATGAGGACCACTTGCCTGAGGATGAAACAGTGAAGCTTCAAAACCGCATTAGCTTTTACGAGGTGAGTTAAAAGAAAGAACAGGTGAGGTAATAATTCTAATTATTAAATATGTGGTACGGTGGCTATGTTGTAATAACATAATGAAACAATGACAGTTATGGTAAATAACCAATTAGATTAATTGTGTATTGAGTTGCAAAGTAATTATTTTGACAAGTTACCAAACGACCACGGAACTGGAGAGGAACTGGAGGACTGGAGGTTTGAGAAGTTCATTCATTACCCTTTAAACATTACAAACAAAATTTTATATTTACACACACACACACACACACACATATATATATATATATATATATATATATATATATATATATATATACACATATATATATATATATATATATATATATGTGTGTGTGTGTGTGTGTGTGTATACAAAATTTTGTTTTATATATATATATACACATACATATGTATATATATATATATATATATATATATATATATATATATATATATATATATATATATATATATATATATATATATATATATATATATATATATATACAAAGTTCACAGCCATAAAGTTCACTTATTTTAGATTTTGATTGTTTCACAGTGTCACTGATTCACTATATGGACGATATGTCTATAATTAAATATTTTATTAGTATTACGGATACGATCCGGCGGTTTGAGTATATAGTTTTAGAATTTTGGCAGTGTATCGTCTCGCTGTACAATCAAGTTAGAGAAGATAACCAATAAGTACCAGAGACATCTATCTATAGTCCGCTGGCTGGAGCGTGTGACTATCGCACTAAGAACAGAGGCGTAAAGTTTACTGGACACAATACTGAGAAACGAGATTTCGATTGATCTCCTAACGCCTTACTGTAGGAAAACAATGAGAAGATGTGACGTCGGAAGTTTTCGGAGTGGAAACACGGCGATTTAGCGCGCGTGGCTGATCACAAACGCTACACTGTAAAGGCGTGTTAGCTTGGATGTGGTTGCAGAACGAGTGAGGGTGAGACGCCGCTTGCAGACGCTCTAAAGTTTGACATTGTCGTTGCTGATCACCTCCCCAAGCTTGGATTTTCGGTAAAATTCCTTTTCCTCTTGCTATATGAAAGTAGAAGGGCAAATCAATCGTGCGTTCCTTTTGGTTATTGCGGTTGGCTCTACGAGATTGTGTTATTTAAAAACGAAACTTTTTCTCTTTTTAAAATGAAATAAGCATTTCGTGTTACTTCCTCCTGTAGCCAGATATTTAAAAAAGGCGCTAATTGGTCGGAGAATACAGCGTTAGCAAACTGTTACGGTTCATATATTTTTTAAAGAGAGTTGTGGAGTCACTTTACGTAATAAAAATACTATAATTTTATCTGTTCTAGACTTTATGAATTTCTCTGTTCCAGAGAACGAGGTTCTAAGTTTCTGTCCAGAAAGTCTGATCTTTATTTATCGATTATGCTTTCAGCTCGGATATTCAAGCATTAATTAATTAGGCCTACCTACCTAATTACACCTACATGTAATACTAGTAACCTAATTAGCCTAAAAAATCTACATACCAGCTAGACTATCCATTCAAATCAACCTGTAATTAGCTATCATCGAACAAGTCAAAACACATTAATATAATAACGTTATCACGTAAAAAAACTGTTATATCCCGTAGACTTGATTTCAGCACTTGCCGTTCTTCCATTCTGAAAATATCGCGAGGAAAACAGATTCCTCTTAGAAGGAAGATATCATACGTTGATCTTCCTTACTCTTTGTTATTAGGGAAAAGGAGCATGTAAACAATAACTTGTTTGGCTGAATGGCTGCCAAAGTCCACCACCACCCTTTATTGCTGTTTCTTGCCATAGTATAGCAATCTAAATCAATGGTCTACCGTATAGTTTTCAGGGTTCTCGTAGGTATACTTCCGAATGCAGAGGCATGCCTGTGTCTGTATTCCTAAACGATTTCTATTATTCAGCTAATACAACTGTAGCTTTTGCTTTGGTTTATTTCAGTCTAATCATTGTTTATGTGTAAAATCAATTAACTTCTTATTTAGTTCCTCGCTAACAGACTGCATAAATCTGAGTAAACCAGAACTTCAGGGCTAAACGTAGCCCTTCGAAGGTTAAAATTAAATTTAAGTTAAAAGAATAAATGGAAAAAATACACCTAAAATATAATATTGTTTCTTTTGAGAATTTCTTTGTCAAACAAAACAATGAATTTATTTAAGTAACTTTTGAAATAGAATATCCTCAGATAAACAGATACTGTACATTTACAGACTGGCGTTAATAGAAATTGAAGGATTAAAGAAAAAAATAATATTTTTTCGCAAAACAAATCCGACTTGAACGTGAGAGATTTCCTCAGCTAAAACCCGCCAGCGTTAAAACTAAACATTCGTTTCACTTAGTCTAACTTAATTTGAGTCGTTACTTTTCATTTCCTTTCTTGGACGTGACTGAAATTCAATATTTACACCAGACCTCACGGTATTGCCCTTTGTTACCTTTGCAAGAATTTTGTTTTTTTATGATATATGGATATTGAACAAATTACAGAGCTACGTGAACAACACTGTTTTGTTTTTCTACAGCGTCTGTCAGTAGGCCCATCGCCCTTTTGCGCTTAAACGGTAAGGCGAAAATTATGAAAATTAGCACGTTTCTTATATGTTTGTGCCAGTTCTAAGAAAATAAGTGGTTATAAATCCCACTAAGTTATCCTAAAATTGAACAACGTACGATATAAATAGAGTATATTAACTGATATTTCGGACTTATGACATGAGCCATTAAAAAATGTTTTGTTTACAAGTTTATAAAAACTACAGGTCAGGCTATCATTTTCATTCTTTTTTTAAGTTGTTAACTGCTTTTGATTCAAATTTTTTATACTGATATGGTTAAAATTTGAACGAAATATATCAAGTCAATTTCGAGCTATACTTTTTTAAAGACTAAATCCTTTTCTTTTTTTTCTTGTTAAAAACTTTAAAAACAGAACTTTTTATAAAGATAAAAACGTATTTTGTGGGTTTTTGCTGCTACATTTGTACCAATCTTTGACCTTAAAATCAAATTTTGGGTTATTTTTATAATGGGTTTTTCTTCTTTTAGCAGATATCCTTCATTACTGGATACAATTAATTCCAAATAACCCTGAAATGTTCAAAATAATATTGTTCAAATTTTTATAGATCGGAGTACCCTAGTAAAGTAGTTTAAAGACAAGTAAAATAAACACACAATGTCATCAAAAACTAACAGGATTATTGAAAAATCTGTCGAGATTTTTTAATAGATCTATCGAATTTTTTGAACGAACTCACTTTCTCTTCAAAAAGTAGCGGTAAAGAAAAACAATTTCAAATTTTCATTAATTTTTAAATATTTATTTTGTTCAGTATCGGTCACTTTACTGTAAATGAGAAACAAATTTCAAAACGCTATTTACGAACAAGCCTTTAAAAACATTGTCGCTTGTCAAATAAAATGTAATTGTTAAAAAAATACAGATATTACCATGATCCAAAAACAGTAGGCTACACAAACTTTTTCATATTCAGTTAGTTCCTCTAAACTCGCTGTCTGAAACTATTAAAAATAACAATAATCTCTCAAAATCGGTAAAACATATGTTGGTTAAAAAGTATAAGTATTTTCATTTTCTTCGATTTATTCACAAACATTTCTTTTATTTCGAATTTCAATATTAATTTCGTTTTTTATCATTACATATTATCATCGAAGTTTGCGCAAAATCTTATTGATAGAATTTGAGAAACCAAGACGATTTAAAAGCTTTTGAAACTGACTTTTAGGGATATTCAGTTAGAGACAATTGAAATGGCTTGACATTTGTTTCCATTGGCTGCTTATGTATTTGAACAAAATTTCGTTAAAATGGTTACAGTACATTTTCATTAAATCAGATTTTTAGCAGGTTTTTAATTCTAAAAATAGAACTTCTTTAAATATTACAATTTTCCTCAAGATGTAATTATAAAATTTTATTCGAATTTGTCCATTTGTCTGGATTCTGGGAACCTAAAAACTAATACATGTATCCATAATAATTCCAAAATCGAATTTTCTAAGTTTTCCATACACTTTTCATACTTCGTGTATTTAAAAAAAATTATCACTACAAAATATGAAAAGTAAATTATTATGTAGGCCTATAAGTGACTATGTACAAACTTTATGTGAAATCGATTCGTCGTGAAATCGATTGTGATAACAAGTGGGGGAATATCGTGCCTGTGTAATTCATAACAAAACACATCCATTTTGCTTTATTCAGTAACGCAATTCATACTAATCATACTGTAAATAAGATATAAGTTTATGGTAATTTTATGAGCAGAAGCGGCGTTTTGTTTTGTACACAGTAAAGAATTGTATATCTGGCTCTGTGTGCAGAGCAATTTCACAAGCAATAGAAGCAATTTAATGTTTCCTCTCGAAGAAGATGCAGTCGTTTGTTTTTATGCGAAATACTTTATTGAAACCATTTAGGGTCGTCTAAAACCAGAAGGAAAATGGGATTCGTCGCTATAAAACAAGGTTCTGTTGTTTATTTCTTATTCGCGTTTAACTGTATTATTTTATCATAATATGTTGTTTATGTTCATTGTAAGTATGTTATACAAAATTGTAATTTTTTGTGCTTAAATCGTCCGTTACAATCATTTGTTTTTGTCGAGTTAAAGATAAAATGGTTTTAGACGCATGAGTGAATGTAAAAATTACTCTTTTTCTTTTTGTGTACAATAATTTATCTTTCATTATTGTAACATAGCCACCGGACCACATATTCAAATGATTAGGATTATATACCGTCGCGCGTGTGTAGCTTGGCCAAGCCGAATTTCATAATGAATATTTTTAATGTGTAATTGTGCTTAGTGTTTATGATGTATGTTTTAATGTTTTGTTTGACTTTGTGACGACCTCGACAGAGGGATTTAACATTCTGTATGGCCTGAAGATGAAACTATAGAGTTTCGAAACCGCGGTAGCCTTTATGAGGTGAGTTGATAGACCACTGACGGGAAGAATAGGTATATAATCCTAATCAATAATTTATCGTATGTTTTATAAAAAATAAAGATTTAAAACGCTACCCAATACAGATACTAATGTTTATTATAATGATGAAATCAGGTTTTTTTTAAACGTGTGAGACAAAGAGTTACATATTTTTTATGATTTTCAGTAGCTATTATTAAAACTGTTGATCGAATTTATGCCAATTCGTTGTAGCCACTATGAAAGTATTTTGTGTTTGTGTCATATTTTAATCAAATTGGCCAAAAATTTCAAAGTCAAAACACACACGCACGCGCGCAAGCCATCGATTTTTTTGAAACTTTACATATTTTTCTTAAATTTATCAAAAATAATCTGAAAAAATGGAAAAAATTACAAATTGATGTTTGTAGAACAAAAATGATGACAAAAAACTATTATCCTTTTATTTCTGCATGTTTAAATAATTATTGAGCAGTTGTTTGATTCAAATTAAAAACAGATATACGATTAAAATTAAAACAACAATTATTAAAACAGAAATTATGACCAAATTGTTTTAATTACAATTGTATTGTCGTTTGTAGTTGCGAAACGTTTTTACAGTTGAACAAAAAGTAAATGGTTATTAATAGGTCATTGTTTTTATTAAATTTGCAGAATAATTTATTTTAAGTAGCTTTGCCAGGTATTAATCCACCAACAATCACTCAGTAATTAAGTCGAAATATTTGTTGTTTGAAACTGGTAGCACAGATAAAACTTACACTCGATTATCTTAGACGAGAAAGAAAAACTTGTTTTTTATTACTCCTTTCTTTGTAAACCAAAATAATTGGTTAAACTAGAGCTTGAAACTAAAGTGCCCATACTCTCAGTGCAGAGAATCGTACAGAAAAACAAAATTAATTTTTTCAAAAGTCACGTGGTCACTATCACCTATTTGATGACATTCTGAACAGAAGAGTATATATAGTTCTGTATCGTCATCTCTAAGTTTCATCAGACATAGGCAGGTTATACTAGTATGCAGAAACGAGCCGACTTACGAGTTCATTGTTACGAGAAGAATGTCTTCGGATTCAAAATAACGAATTTTACTAGGACGTAAGGGTCATTTGTTAGGCGTTTCTATCAGTGTGTCGCTGTGGATGGGTTTCAGCTTGAATACAATAAATTTCTAATCTTATTTTCGTTGGATTCTTAAAAGAATAATTAACTTTTAGTTAGATTTAAAAGGCAATTGTGTTAAGTTATGGTTGTATTGTAAAAGTTTTTCTAAACATTTTTTTAAAATATTCTATTTCAACTGTTTTTTGTCGCCATTTTGTTTCTACATACTTCAGTGAATCCAATATGTTGAAATTTTTAAGCAAAATTCATATATAAAGTAAGTAATATTTTCAACAACCTCTCAAAAAGTACTTTATAAAGATTTGGCTCAATAGCCATATTTTATGGTACTATGTCCTCTACTTACTATAACAGCTGATCCAATATCTAAAGTTCAAATAGAAATTCTCTAAGAAGAAAAAGAAAATTTTGTGAAGAAATATTTGCATTAAATAAAAAAAAGTAGATTACTAATAAACGTTAGTTTGTAGGTAGCGCTTTATTTCTTTTATCCATAAGTACAAGAAGAAAAAGAAGAAAATACAGGGAGATACAGAGATTCACTTTTAATTCAAATCATTTTTCATTATCATACGTAAGAATTTACACTACGACAAAAACAAAATTAGCTAAAAAAAAGCCTGTTGCTTAGTCGCTATAATTATTCACATAGTTTTGTAAAGTAAATTTTAACAACACCAAGTTTCAATATAGTCACAGGAACTAGTGTTATTTTTAGTCGGTTGACAGTTTAAAACATGTATTGTAATTAGGAAAATATTACGTGTAGGCTACCTAGCCTGACCGTGGGTATTGCTTTGCGTTTCCCTACGCTCCCCTGCTGTTAAATATTCACCTGTGGGGTTTTTCCCACCCTCGTCCACGTTCAATCTGGGAACTAATGGAATAATTTGAGGCTCAGGTGCACCACCGATCACCGCCAGGTCAGTCTCGCACAAGGGGGATCGACATGTCCGCACAACAAACTGACAACCAATTTACCACGAAACACAGACATAAATTTCTTTTGGAAAACAACTGCTAACGATATGGAGCGAGTAAAATAAAGTAATAAATTTAACTGCATTTAATTAATTTATAAAAGTGTTTGTAAACCGTACAGGTTTTTTGGCATTTTTTTGTGCGTTAAATGCAATTAAAAACGTATATATTACTAAAAACAAAATCGGTTTCACGAGCTTTAAACAAAAAATTGGAAATATTTTAAATCTAAATTACTCAAAGTTTAGTTATATAAGGAAAGCTTTAAGTCTTTTAAAGTCGAACTTTCAAGTTTTTTTTTCAATTTTAAAACGAAACAGCATTCTATACCGGATCGGATTTTACATACGAAAGTAAATTTTTAAAAATCAGTAACTTTTTCTAACTCATCTTAGTTTAACTACAATCCGACACTTTGCTTCTTTACAAAAACTCACTGTAACTTCATAAATAATTAGGGTATTGAGTTCAAATTTTATGTAAGCATTTTGCATGTTACAATTTACAAGGCTACCAAATTAAAAGTTTATTTTTATAACTTTCAAAATGGCGGGCGTTTAAAACACTTTAGGTTTTGAACTGCAAGTATTAAAAATTTATAATAAACTAAATATTTATATTTAGAAATTACAAACAAAATGGTTTTGTTTCTGTAGCTTAAAAAATAACCTAATTATCGTGAAAAAACTAAAAACAGAACATCGGTAATTCTTAAGTATACTAATATTTTTATTTCAAAATTTTTCAAGCTAAAGAAAAATATTTTTAAAAACCTTTAAATGTGTCTAATAACACAAAATATTTTGTCTTTTATAAAGTTTTGCGATATTTACTGTTTCAAAAATATTCCCCGCAGGGGGTTGCAGACTAGCTGCACCTATTGAGAGGATTTAGACGTCCCTCGCGGTACCCGAGTCTAACACACACTTACACTACACTTGCGACTTTAACACTTTACACTCATACTTACATTTAGGGAGGGGATAATAGCCTCCATGTGCTTTTCTCCTTAAAATAATATATATATATATATATATATATATATATATATATATAAATTATATATATATATATATATATTCTCAGGTTCGGCTACTGAGAATGAAGAGGGCTCTTGGTATAACGCTTGATATCTACAATAAGAGATGTATGTCGACGCACACAAAAATCAGACACTACAACACAGTCATAAAACCGGAGGTATTATATGCAAGCGAGACGCTAGCACTCCACAAAAGCTACCAAAGAGGGTGTTTTGAAGGAAGAACGCAAAATCTTGAGGAAGATCCTTAGCCCGAGATTAACAGAAGATGGATACAGGTTGCACTCCCGGAAGACCACAGAGAAGATATCGAACCTGGCAGCAGATATCAGAAGAAAGAGGCTTCGGTTCTATGGACACATTAGTAGACTCCCAACAACGAGACTTGCCAACAGAATCCTTAAGTATATACAAGGTGTCAAATCAACAACGTCGTGGATCGCACAAGTCAGAATAGACCTACATGACGCAGGAATAGACTCAACAGATGTTGAAGATAGGCACGCATACAGGAGAAAGATGCTCGGTTGGAAGGTCCCAGAGAATGAAATCCCAAAGAGAGCAGGGGTCAATCCTAATGGACGGAGGAGCGGAAGAGGATCCATGGGGATAGGATGAGGGAGGTGTGGAGGATTAGAAGGAACAAATAGTGCTTTGCATGATCCAACAGGGTCTATGCGCAAATAATAATAATAAATTATGAGCGTGATTGAACCAACACTTATTGGTTTCATATATATATATATATATATATATATATATATATATATATATATATATATGCGTTTTTATATATATACATTAGTTATAGACTTCTGTATACCACTGAGCAAAAGCCCTGGCAAAAGAAATTAAAAATATATTTTAATTACTAGTGACATTGTAAAACCATAAGAAAAATTAATAAATAATATCCGGAAGTTCATAGCTGTTGGATAGACCATTTGCTTAAGACACAAAATGTAGTTATACCGACTTGATTAAGTGATCTAATTAGGAATATTTTTACACCATTCATTTTGTTGGTCTTATCTAACTTAGTTTATCATTAAATGTGGGTCCAAGTTGCAGACCCATTCTTATAACCAGCAGCAGAGTAATTAGGAAGAAATATTTAAAAACGAATGAGTAACTCGAATGGTAAACTGACTTGAGCACTGTGTACTCTTATTTCACGGAACTCAAACGCAAGCAAGAAAGTAATTTTAAAAAGTTTGTATCTTTTTGTAACGATGAATTTAAATTTAAGAATTTATTTGCTTGCTTCTTCAATTTAAAAATTATATGTGTTTTCAGTTTTATGTTTTTACAAGAAATTATCGCCACTCACACTTACATTTAGGGTGGCGATAATAGCCTCAATGTGCTTTTCGCCTTAAATTGTATTCAAAAATTCAAAAATATTGCACTATAAACTTTTAATCGATAAATGTTCAGTAGACTAAACATTATGATTAACCTAACAGTTATTTCTTCCTAGACATTTTTTTGCTATAATTTGGTTATTTTTTTAACTACAGAAAAATATAAAAAACCTTTAGCCTGTCAAACAAATAAGTTTGTTTCTTATAAAGTTTTCCAATACTTACAGTTTCAAATATATTTTTTGTGAAATTTTTAAACGGCCGCTATTTTGAAAATTATATAAATAAAGTTTTTGGAGTCCTTGTGTTTGATGCACTTGTATTCTAAAACCATATACCAAAATTGAACCCGATATCTTATCTATTTCAGAAGTTACAGTGAGTTTTTGTAAAAAAAAACAAAATATTGAATACTCAAATAGGGTTTGTTACACTGTAAGTACCAGAACAGAATTATTTTCCATTAAAATATTTGTTCAAAGATAATGCTCACAAGTTTAACACTGCATATGTTGATCTGAAAATAAGGATGACGCAATGATTCGATTGCTTTTGGAACAAATTTACCAAATGATAAACAAAAAAAAATTAACTTTTATATTTACTCTTTGCGTATATGATAAAAAATGCTTTGTAAGTTAACATTTCAACATCAATAGCATTAAAAAAACATGTTTTGTTCGTAGTTTTGTCAAATATATGTCTGTTAATGCAGGATTCTTGCTTTATGTGGCATGTGAGTGTATGTGTTTATATGGATCATATGTGTACGTTTGTGTGCCTGAATGCATGGTCGAAGTGGCTAAAGCACTGGTATGTCTCTGAAGTGCACATCTCAAGGTTGTTAGTTCGAGCCACAGTTACTCCTGTTACTTCACCCTTACGGTTAACGCTGATCTCTCGTCCTCATTAGTAGTCTAATTGGCATAAAGTAAATGTTTTGAAAAAAAGCAATGAACTAATATTTAAACAATTAAATAATTGAACAATTTGTATGAAATTTTACATTTAGTTTGATTTTATCTATGGACCTGTATGTATGTTGTATTTAAAGTTTTTTGATCATATTATTTTTAACAAAACAAGCAAAAAATGTCATTATACTCTCTTAGTGTACGCTCATCACATAATAATAAGAAAGTATTTTCAAAATTCAAGTTTCTAACTATAATAGTTTCGGCTATACGTTGTTATATGTCAGTCAGGATACATTTATCCCTTTTTTACCCCCTTTAGAAGATTAATTATGGAAAATTCTGAAATACGTGTTTCATAATTTGTGTTTTAGAATAGTTTGTAAAATTTTAAGGAAACCTGATAAAACATATTTTTCTCCATTTATCTCTTATTTACATTTTTACCCCTTTAGGGGATGAATTCGGGATGAATTTAAGGCATGACTTTTGTATTTTAGGGTATTTATGTTTAGTTTGAGAAATAAGAATTATTTTTTTCCAAATGCAAATTGTATACCCCTTTTTACTCTCTTGAATTCGGAAAAATGTTGAAATACGTGTTTCATTATTTGTACGTGTTTCAGAATATGTATATCTGGAATAAGCGATACAAATGTTTTCCAAATTAAAATTTTATACGCCCTTTTTAAATATCCTACCTCAAAATTCTTTTAGAAGTTGAATTTTGGATAGAGGTGAAAATATATCTCATTAGTTATATTTATAAACTAGTTATAAAACACTGTAGGAGTGTTTTACAGTAGGCCTAATTACGTTAAAATTCAAGACGATCTGACAAAAAATATATTTTTTCCAATAAAAATGTGTGTACCTCTTTTTATCCCTTTATGGGTTAAATATTGAAATATCGTTTTTTTTAGTGTATCTGTACATAGTAGTACTAAGATTCCCTGAAAATTTCAAGTCTCTATTCTCTACAGTTTTGGCTGTATATTCATTATGAACCAGTCAATCAGAACTTTGCTGTTTCTATGTAGGCCTATAGAAATTTTGCAGTGGTTGCGTTAACAACTGTATGAGAGTTGCTCTTAATCGATATGGATTTATAAAATAATTTGAAGTTAAAAATAAATATAAACTATTCCGTTTGTAAAAACAATAATAATACTTGTCGTTGGCTTGGTTTTTACAAATTAGTTACGAGGTGAAAAAAATCTGTTGAACTGATTTTAAGAAATTAATCCGATTTATCATCGCCTGTTTGCATAACGGAAATACTTTAATGTAAAAAACGTTTGTGAAATACCTTTGCAGCAATTATTTTATTGGTTACGGGATTTAAATGGGTCATCATTAATTCCCAATTAAATAGGTTTATACATAGTTGCTCATTATTTTTTAATTGTGTTTCACTAATGCTTTAAATTGACAATTAAACTGAATTCACCACTAATTACTCGGCAATCAATTGAATACTTGAATATGTGAGTAATATATATTTCACATTAGCCTATAGTATCACACACACACACACACACACACACACACACACACACACACACACACACACACACACACACACACACACACACACACACACACACACACACACACACACACACACACACACACACACACACATATATATATATATATATATATATATATATATATATATATATATATATATATATATATATATGTATATATATATATATATATATATATCATATAGAAATTTCCATAATGTTTATTAATTAACATCAGAGTACTCTTCAATAAATCCCAAAATTTCAAATTCAAGGAGTTTTATTACTCTCATACCATAAATATCTGAAACTATACTGTAGCCTACAGGAATAATTTATTAACAAATATGGAGTGGGTTGAAACTGAAATCGTAAACCTTATGGTAACAGCTTGAAGGAAGTTGGAGTAGTAAACTTTTATACTTTAATAAAGTTCAAGTTAATAAGGGCCTAGAAATTTATTATTGATAGGCTTTGGCTATAAAAATCGGCCTCATTTCCTTTTCAGGATAAAAATTGAAAAGGAAAAACATTCTGACAGATCCTTTTTCTGACTAATTTTTTCTTGTAACAAGTTTAAATAATCAGTTAGTTCTAACAACAATTGGCAACAATTAGTATTGTTGTTTAAACAAACTTTCACGTGTTAAATTATTTCTCACAGAATCGAAAGTTATTTAAAAACATCCTAAACTTTGGACAAATTTATTAAAATCGGTTAGGCAGATTTTGTCAAGTTTAGCAAAGACAAAGTTACGTTCCATATTTTATGTAATTAGGATTATGACCCGTCAGTGGTTTATCCACTCACCTCGTAAAGGTTACTGCGGTATAAAAATTCATGCATATTTTATGTATGAAGTTTTCAATAGAAATAAATTTAACAGTTCTCAGCGCAGAAAATAAACTGTCAGAGTTTTACGTTGTACATTACTTTCTCCCAAATTATAAATTTGTTATAATAACCCAAGCCGTGAAACAACAAATATGGCTAAATTTTAAACGAAATTTATTAAACAAAAACTTTATTATCGATTTTACATTTTATTTAAAATTTATAAATTGGAGAAATGAGTTTTAAAGACTCTTATGTTTTGATTGAGCACTATTTGTTGACAATATTTATGCAACATTTTATCAAAATCATTAGACCTAAATAACTTCATAACACCTGTTTTTTAAAGATATTTTCATTAAAAATGAGCTTTAATTTTTCACAAATAAAAACTGTTTTCTAAAGTATCAACAACTCAGACTTTCTGTCAAATTCCATCGAAATTAGTTGATTCGTTTACTTGTGTTCGGCGATTTGAACAAACACACAAAAGTTGTTTTGGCTTGAATGTTTGTCAACCTGTCTGTCTGTTTATGATAGACAAGTTGACAAACATTCAAGCCAAAACAACTTTTATTACTCAGGTTATCTGAACATGGATTGTGTAAAAACAATACATGTCTAATAAGAGGTTACGGTAGGTCAGGTTATATTTAGTTTAGGTTAGGTTACGTTAAACGTTTGTTTAAATAAACTTCGTAAGCAATTTTCTGATACAATACTATAAAAATCAGATTTCTATAATTGGTTTTAATTTTTGATCAATTTTAACTCAAAATAAGTCTACAAGTGATTAAACAAAACGGATTCGCTACATACAGCGAGAAGTCAAATGAAGTTTTTGGACTAATTTGAAAAACGTGTGGTTAAGGTTATGTTAAGTAAAACATAATTTTAAATAAAATTTTGAAGTCCTTCCTGAACAAGCACTATTAAAATCGGATTCCTCAAAACGCTTGTTAAACTTTTACTCAAATGTAGTTCTTAAGTACTTAAATAAAACTTAAGAATCACTGAAAAACACAATAAAGTATGTGTACTAAGACTCAAGTGTAAGACTCTTATGTTTTGATTGAGCACTATTTGTTGACAATATTTATGCAACATTTTATCAAAATCATTAGACCTAAATAACTTCATAACACCTGTTTTTTAAAGATATTTACATTAAAAATGTGCTTGGATTTTTTAACAAATAAAAATTGTTTTCTAAAGTATCAACAACTCAGACTTTCTGTCAAATTCTATCGAAATTAGTTGATTCGTTTACTTGTGTTCGGCGATTTGAACAAACACACAAAAGTTGTTTTGGCTTGAATGTTTGTCAACCTGTCTGTCTGTTTATGATAGACAAGTTGACAAACATTCAAACCAAAACAACTTTTATTACTCAGGCTACCTGAACATGGATTGTCCAAAACAATACATGTTTAATAAGAGGTTACGGTGTAGGTCAGGTTATAGTTAGTTTAGGTTAGGTTACGTTAAGCGTTTCTTTAAATAAACTTCGTAAGCAATTTTCTGATAAAATACTATAAAAATCAGATTTCTAAAATCGGTTTTAACTTTTGATCAATTTTAACTCAAAATAAGTCTACAAGTGATTAAACAAAACGGATTCGCTACATACAGCGAGAAGTCAAATGAAGTTTTTGGACTAATTTGAAAAACGTGTGGTTAAGGTTATGTTAAGTAAAACATAATTTTAAATAAAATTTTGAAGTCCTTCCTGAACAAGCACTATTAAAATCGGATTCCTCAAAACGCTTGTTAAACTTTTTACTCAAATGTAGTTCTTAAGTACTTAAATAAAACTTAAGAATCACTGAAAAACACAATAAAGTATGTGTACTAAAGTGAAAATAAGTTTGGATCACTTGAAAATAAAAATACAATAAATTAACCCTGAATGTTTAATTTCTTTTTCTCTACGATAGAAATTTCAACGAAATCTGATGAACGGATTTTGAAAAATTAAACCAAATTTTCCAGGTTTTTTTAGCTTTTTTGGAAATAATTGAATATAATGTTTCGTGTAATGTTTTTAAAAACTGTTTATAAGACTTTTAGTATGCTTATGGTTACGAAAAAGTGAAGTCGATCGATCCGCATTTGATTTTTATGTTTGTTACGCAGTTTTTAACAAACAAAAGCGACTGTTTTGAAATTTAGTGCAAATATACCTTATGTAACATCAAAAGATGTAAGATTTTTCCTCATTCACTTCCGTTTAAAGATCACGACATATGATTTAGCAATGACGGGTGTAGTTGATGGTTATTTCTTATAACTGATTGAACGGCTCGTCCTCACATAATTTTGACTGCTTGGGGGAGAAAGAGCGTATATTTTCCAATAAAGTCCGTTCAGTAACATTTTTCGTAAACATTTCCGGTTAAATTGACTGAAAACGCTGCAAGTGTTTCTGTGCGCTGTTGTGAAAATGTGGCCAAACAAATAATCAAAGATATAGTATGAGATATTTTGTTCTTTGTGCTACTAATAATTTTAGTAACAGAATTCTGGTTTAAGCTATAATGAGGGTATTGTTTTTCTCTTCAAATTTTAATTAAAATATTTCTTAAGGACCAGGATTTAGTCTTAACAATACTATAAACCAACTCATTTAGCCTGTTTATATAACAAATATAGACTATATTTTCACGGGACACAGCTGATAAATATCATAAAAACATACGTATACAAACACACCTACATTTTATCAATTCAATTGTCAGAAGCACTTTGTGATCAACAAGCGTGAAGCGACCGGCAACAATGGCAGTAGGTGTCTCATGCTTTGTCATATTTAATATCAAAGGTGTGTCACAAAGAACAAAATAAAACGAATAAAACAAAACAATTACGCCAACTGTTTCGGTGACGCGATGAAGTCGAGTTTTCAAAAAGTAATAATTTTGAATAAAATCACGTAAACTAACATTCGGTATGCGGACTGAACCAATTAGTGACGCGAAAGCAGTAGGCTGCACGGTAGTAGATTTTATTTTTCAAAACTTAAAATCTGATTTTGTTTTAAATTAAGAATTATAACTTGAGTTAGTGTACTGAATCTGAAATTTTAAAAAAGTACAAGAGAGTGTAAATATAGAAAAACAAAACCGATTGCGGTCAAGATTTGGTCATATTCCACATTTTTAAAACTCACTCGAGATATAAATCATATGTCCAAAATTTAGAAAAAAATTGATTAACCAATTTTTAAAAATGAGACCCATTTTTCAGGGTATTGACAACGTTGGATTCACAATGTTCGCTGAAAAAAAGGAAGGAACAAATTATCGGGAAAATTTAAGAACTAAATCAGAACATATGTAGGTCACTTCGGCAAGCAATAAATAAACTTGGCATTACAACTTTCGTCTCTGATTTTCGAATTTATTGCAAATAAGAAGGATAGAAATAAAATTAAACATCGAGCGTAAACATTACAAGTTTCCGAATGTCTTAAAAAACTTGTCGGTACAGGGGTACAGGGGTACCAACACTGGAAAAGATGAAAATTGGTGTAATTAAAATGTGTAATGTCTAATAGTTTTCTACTTTTCTTGAAATGAACTTGTTGAAAACGTGATATTTTTAAGTGCGAAAAATTAACAGTTTGTCATTTTGTTCGTCTTACTAAAATTACTTAAACATTTATTAAAAAATTACGAAGGATATCCAAACGTTCAAAAAATTTACTAATATTTGAAAATTGTATAAAATTTAACTTTTTTTCGAAAGAATGCATCTTTACGCCACAAATGCTTTAGGTTTATTATTTTATCTCTCCTGAAAGATTTTCTTCTAAAAATATAAAGAATGAATATAGCCTACAAGCAGAAGCCTATTTAAAACTCATGAATAAATTAATTTTAATACAGATTAAGGTGTTCAGGGACGTTGACAAGGGAGGGTGAATCAAGATGATTTTGTCTCTTGTCAACAATTAGCAGAGTGCCAAAACAGTATTGTGTTGATAATGGGTGGTATAAAAATTCCAAAATAATTACAATTTTATATCTATAGCGTAATGAACCGTTTTAGCAGAATACATGGAAGGTATTTAACTATGAAAATAAAAGATATAAATATTAACTTTTAAAATTAAAAAGATTCCACCTTAAAATATTATAAACGTGTGATTTGTTTGCGAATTTCTATTGGATAAGTAGGTATAGTACCTGTCATTTAAATAACGCACAGGAGTTTGAAATGAAATCTAATCCTGAACTTTAGATATCTTTTTGAGGGATCGTTAATAATTATATATATATATATATATATATATATATATATATATATATATATATATATATATATGTGTGTGTGTGTGTGTGTGTGTGTGTGTGTGTGTGTGTGTGTATGTGTGTGTGTGTGTGTGTGTGTGTGTGTGTGTGTGTGTGTGTGTGTGTGTGTGTGTGTGTGTGTGTGTGTGTGTGTTTTACACACCTCTCACGTTCAAAATTCTGGTCTGATTTGATTCGAACTTTGTACAAAAACTGATTTTTCTTGTAATTTGGACAACTTTGTTAAACAGTGAATCCCATTCAAAAGCTTCAAAATGTCGACCATTATTTAAAGAACAAAACGTTTTTATTTTGAACTTTCTTAAAACTATAATTTCACGATCGTCATTAGCATTAAATATGCTTAAAATAACATTTTCAATTTTAGAAGTATTAAAAATAACGCTAACGCTGTTTTCAATTTATTTTGTCGCAAATGTTAATTTGTTTTGTTATCAAATTTATTTTGAAATGCAAATACTATAATAGGTTTCATTGTTGTTGTGAAACCTAATTTTTTTAAAATGCAAGATACAAAATTATTTTATAATTTGCTTTGAAATTTTGCTTTCGTCAAGTCAGAAAGACAGCTGGGTACAAACAATGATTACAGCTTTATATTTCCCGTTTGAACCTAAGTACGGGTACTAATAATTTTTTTAAGGTTTTATTATCATAACGCGTTAAAAATACCAAACATTGAATCTCAACAGTAAATATTTAAAACGTTTAATGTAGACTGTTTGTAAATGATTAGTTTTACGTTGACTAATTAATTTCTTCTTTGATATCTTTTTCGATAGTGTTCCCACTAAAGTACCGTTTTCACACATAACGTAAAAGCATTTTAAATTAAGAACTGGTTACTTTTTACAAATCACATATTTAAAAAGATTAAAATTTTTATTACAAAACAGAAAAATTGGAATTTGTGAAGCTGTTGTGTGTACTGAAACTCCTGATTTACATAAGGAAATACATACTATCAACATCGGAATAATTAAAATTAAATAACATAAATTAAATTTATTTCATTACAGCTATTAAACATTAACCATAATATAACTTTCTATACGCTTAATACATACTTATTAATTTTATTACCTTTATCATTTAAAGGGATGATCTTAAATTAATACAAAACTGTCACAAAGTTTTATGCACATTTATTTTGTTGTTCTAATTGTTCTGTTTTTTAACTTTTCAAAATATCACGTAATAACTGCTTTTAGCAAAAAACATAATGTCATTTGATAAAATTTTTCCCAGCATTTAAAGTCTAGAAGATAGAAAACGTTTTTAAAGTTCTTGAATGGCCTCAATTTTGAAACGAATTAATCTGGTTTTACTGGATGAGAAATGTATCAACACTAGTACTGACATTATTTTTGAAAGCAATTACATTATAATGCAAACACTAAATAGAACACACACACACACACACACACACACACACACATGTGTATATATATATATATATATATATATATATATAAGTATACAATTCACCTTTTCGTACCTGTAATTGAAATTTTCCATTTCGTTTGGAGTCCGAAGATGTATATTATATAGACATTATATAATTAGAATCTTATCGTTTCGCTACATGGTTTTCATGATCAATGCTAATTTCGTGATAACAGTTTTGGCTGTTATCATAATGGACACTCCTATAGCTCTTGAGTACGTAAAGTTTTGTACAATGCATAATCACTAGTTGGAATAGTATAGTTTGTCCAGAGAGTCAATGTTTGGCAGTGAATGTGTCCCCAGAGGTTGCACCATTAAGTTTTATCTGGCAAATAGCCTTTGTTACATACAACCTCTAAACTTAACACATTTGTCACACGCAATAAGTATATTTTATGTAAAATGTTTATAATGTTGTGTTGTAGTTTTATGTTTGTAAAAAGAAAATAAATAAATAAATAAAGCTTTTAACTTGTTTGTGTCTACCACTCGCAACCCATATTCTGTGTTGTTATTTAACTATTGATTGCCCTTTTAAACAATACAATATAATTCCTAGTATTCTAAATATATGTCTACTAGTTTAAAATTGGAATTTACTACTTAACTGTAATGTTTTTCACAATTAATAAAATATCGGGTTTATTATTTTAGCTTTTCTAGAATTTTTCTATATTTAAAATATCAATTATTTATTTATTTAGCCAACAGTGTAATTTCTGAAGTTATCCTATTGTTATTTAGCCAACAGATAATCGCATGTGAAGCTATGCTAATTTTTTTTTTTTTTTTTAACGTCCGACTATTGTGCACACTTGGACTAATGCAGACGATGGATGATTTATAGCGTATGAAAATGCCAAGCCCTGACCGGAAATCGAACCCGGATTCTCGGGGTGATAGTCCAATACGCTATGAACTAGGCCACCGAGGCGGCTGCTATGCTAATATTACCTAGTCAATAGCTAATCGCATGTCAAGCTATACTAATATTATCTAGTCAATGATAATTTGACATTGAATTATCATGCAGTGTATAATAATGTGTATAATAATGTAGTATTTATCAATTTATACATCTATTATACTAAATCAATATCAAATCACATGTGAGTAATATGCTAATATTATCACATATTTAATAACTCACATAATCAAATCGCATGTGAAGCTATGCTAATATTATCTAGTCAATAGCTAATCGCATGTGAAACTTCCTATTAATATTTAGCCAAGAGTTAATTGCATGTGTAGCTATTTTATTATTATTTAGCCAATCGAATGTGAAGCTGTCTTATTACTATTCAGCTAATTGCTAATCATATTTGAAGCTATTCTATTATTCTCCAGTCAAAAGCCTAATGACATGAGCATCAATTCTGTTATTTAATTATTTAACTAACGGCATAGTTGCATGTGAATTTGACCATTTATTTTTATTAATATTCATTGTAAAATACTATAATCGCTTGTGAAGGTAATCAGTTATTCAACAAACACTGTAATTCTTTGAAGATATATTTTTTTTATTATTAATTATTTATACAGTCAATAGCGTAATCATATGTGCGAAACTGACCAATTATTTGTATGCGAATAAAATGAATAATTTAGAATACACTGCTAACAGTAAAATTTATTTACCCTACTTTTTTCAAACATTTTACAATTATCAGGTTTATTATTTTAGCTTTTTTAGAATTTTTCTATTTTTAAAATATCAATTTATTTATTTATTTATCAAACAGTGTAATTGCTGAAGTTATCCTATTGTTATTCAGCCAATCGGATGTGAAGCTATGATAATATTATCTAGTCAATAAATAGCTAATTGTATGTGAAGCTATGCTAATATTATCTAGTCAATAGCTTATCGCATGTGAAGCTTCCTATTAATATTTAGTCAACAGTTAATTGCATATGTAGCTATTTTATTATTATTTATATGTTATATGTTCTGATTTTAATCAGGTTGGGGCTGGAAAAACTAAATTTTGTTTTACCGTATTCAATAAAATAAAGTCTATTCTATTTTTGGCGTTAGGGCTTCGAAATGGAGTTTTTAACATTGCAACATATAACTATATTTTTTTACAATTTTTTAAACTTTATTACATTATATTTTTATCGTCAGTTTTTTTATACTAAATACTGCTGAATTCTGCTGAAGCACTTCATGACCCATATCATGTATTCTAGTTACCGAGCACTTAAGTACTTACCGTATACAGGGTGTTTCACAAGAACCCTGAAAAACTTCGGGAAATAGATCATTACAAGAAAAAAAATTGTTATATACAGGTATATCATAAACCCATTCGTTTTCTAATTTACAACTAACAATTGATTTTTTTCAGCTTTATATGTATCTAATGCATTCGACCTTTAGACCAAGCATTAGTGAAGATATTTTCTTAAACATACTCGGCTAGTGAGAGGATAATATTGGGAAGATATATCATTTTGTTTTATGTGCCAAAATGTTTAATTTAATTCGGTGATATATCACTTCGAAAGTTAATTTTTTTTAATGTTGTATTAAACAATATCGTTAATATTTAGCATTTTTCTATTTGAAAATTATCCAATTGTTTGGCAGTAATTTTACCAAGAGACGTAACATCAGGTGTAGCAGAAACACTACAACAAATTTACATAACTTATCTAGGTATATTGTTATTTACCTCTAGCTTGTAACAGCCTTTTTAGGACAAGAGCTCAATCGATGTGATGTGCTGTAAGCAGTGCCTTAAGCCCTAATATTATTAGCCTATGTGTTTATTAGTTCTCAAAATATGTAAAAAATACGTGAAGTAGGCCTACTTCTCATTTTGTAATATACGAAAGATTTACTTATGAAATTATTAATTCGGTGTAGTAATGCATTATATTTGAGCATATACTTATCTTAAACCCACGTTTATAAACACGTTCGTTTATATAATTAATTAATCTACATTCACTTACCTAGTAGTGATTAACGCGTTGGCTTGTCTGCTCGTGTAAGAAAACATGGTTGCCAAGTTGCTAACAAGTCAAAACTGTTTAATCGCTCCTCATTACGTTGAGTGTTAATCTGTGAACAATGCCTTGGAGCTTGTTTTGTAGTTTTATAAATTACTCTAGATACTCTCTTAATTGAGGGTGTTTTTTAACTTTGTAGTAAGAGTGACCCACCCTCTGCAAGGCGTGCAAACTAGCTGCATCTATTAAGAGGATTTAGACGTCCCTCGCAATACCCGAGTCTAACACACTTACACTTACAACACTACACTTACTACTTTAACACTTACACTCACACTTACATTAAAAATGTGCTTTTCGCCTAAAAATAACAAACAAAGGTAAGAAGTGATGACTGGTTTTATTTAAAAATAAATATAACTTTAGAATAAATTTTGTAAAATTAAATAGCATTTACTGACTGAGCGAAATGCTCTCTGTTTGAGCATTTGGTTTGCGTGTTTGTTATGCAGTTTTGGCCAAACCCATTGATGAATTGTTTTAAAATTTAGTATGAAGGTACTTTGTATAACGCCTGAACGACATATGTGAAAGGTTGTCCTATTAACTTTATTTTTAATGTGGCGGCCTCTGATTTAACAATGATGAGTGCAATTGCTGGCTATTTCCTCTAATACTGGTTGGAAGGCCAAAATCTTATCACAATATTGACTGCTTCAAGAAGAAAGAGTATATTTCCAACAGAGCTGGTGAAGCAATATTTTTCGTAAACATTACGGTTAACGGTTACATTGTTGGTGTGAAGCGGTACAGCATTGCAATTTAATTACAAATGTAATGTAATTAGCTGTGGTCAGGTAACTAATTAATAATACACTGTGATGTCTATTGATCTTCAAATTGCTAGTTATTTATTTACATAATATAAATTTACTTATGACCACTTTGAACAACTGTTTGAATTAAGTTGTAACCTAAACAAAATCGCGGTTTTCAGTTATATGAAGCCTAGTTATATACCTCCGGTGTGTCTAACGGAGAGGCTTTAACGTATTTCAAATAAAATTTAAAAAATATTCAAACATTTTTTCTGAAAATGTTTTTCTAAAAAAAAAACTTTCTACAGCTTTTACAACAAGATGGGCGGTAAAAAACTATTTTTGAATAGAATTATCGATTTTTCAGATTTGAAAAAAAATTAACTGATACGAAAATAAAATTTTTGAACTAATAAAAATTAAATTAACAAACTATTTTATTTGAAGTGAAACCCATCCACGGTACAGTAACACGCTGTTAACAAAGTCTAACGAGTGCTTGTAAATTATTTCTGTGCTATTGGAAGAAGTTGTTTTTCGATAATGTACTTCCGATCGTCATTACTGTTGAGTGTTGGATAACTAAGAACCTTACATACAAGAAATAAATGAGTGGTCAGTGAAGTATGTCATCTCATCAGAAATCTTAAAATGAGTTAGTACTTGTTGATATACAAATTTTTTATGTATGCTTCCAGTTACAGTCATCTGAAGAGAGAAACTAATAAACTGTTTTCTTACCTCGTGATAACTTCCAAGATTTCATCTGCAAACTCTTTCAAAGATTTCCTTCTTCTCCACTACATCTTTTCAGTACAACTGATACTGATTGGCAAAAGTTCTACTAATCTACTACTATGTTTCCTCTAAACGCGTGATAAACCCATGAGTTATCAAGTGTACTTGCTGTTGCAAAGACTGTGTTTAATGAAGGAAATGCGTGCATATATATATATATATAATTTGTTGCATACGAAATTTGTTTTATTACATTTCTTTCTTAATGTACTTTTTTTTGCTTTTAGCAAGCTTTAAGCGGAACATGTCTACACAGTACTGTTGCGACTTAAAAAGTTTTGTGACGCCTGAATGTTAAGTAGACGGACTAGGCATCTTTCTTTTTGTCACTGTCTTTGTATCACTGTTCAGACGAAGGTTAACTTTGAGATGCTGGCCGTTTGTAGGATCGGTTTCGACAACTACATGTGCTGCAGGAAGAAATGCACACGCTTCACAATCAAGGACGTGCTAGAATGTCGCGCGATCGGACCGACCAACACCCTCCTTGTACGAGAGGGTGATTTCCATGTTTAAATGAAATAAAACTTACTATACCGTGTGTTCCAAACACACCGCCAAGCCGCGGTGTCGGCAGAGGGTTCCGACACCCTCCCTGGCAGAGCCTCGGGCGCTGACCGATCGACATACTCCCCGGCACGGATGCGACGCGAAATACGGCCACGGGCAGGGGTCATCGAATGCCCCACGAAAGGGTTATTGACTGGTTTTCCATTTTCACGCTATGATCAATATTCATTAATTGATAATCGGTTTTGTACTCAAGTGTCGGATTTTCTACTCATAGAATTTGAATTTCATGAAAATTTACATGTATACGAAAAAATGAAACAAATAATGAATATTCTTTATACAAATTTAGTATGCCTTTTGATAAGGTTCAATAATTGATAATTAATTCCGTAATAGTTAATACTATTATCCAACTATTAGGGTAACGAACAATGAGCTGCGAATAAAAGCTAAAATTGTTTTCCTGTTGCTTGTATTAATAATTGTTGTTTTTGTTTTTCCGCGAAAACATATTTCATCCATCACGCTTAAAACTGTTTGTTTTTAATGTCAGTGAAATATGTTGTTTTATAGTTTATGAAATTGTTCCCTACCACATTCACACTCTTCTAAGAGCGCTTCTTCGCAAGAACTTAATTACAATAGAAGCACTGTATTTTGTTATATTTCTTAGTAAAACAAATTGATCGGTTAAAGTGGAAAACGCTTAACTTCTCCCAAACTTAAGCGCACTTGGGAAATATATTGACTTCATAAGTTGGCAGAACTGTTACGAACATCTGCATCTCTTCCGGACTTCTAAATTTATCGTTAAGCAGGCTCGTTTCATTTTAAATGGTAATGCCTTTATTTCGGATTTATTAACTTTTAGGAAAGTTTTCGAAGAAAGTACGCGCCAGTATGAGAATGATGTAATAAAGGAACGTTAAAACGATTGTGATATTTTATTCACAAATGAATTTCCATTGGAAAATGAACTATTTAATTGAGTAATGGAAGCCAAGCGGTTCTGTTTACTAATTTACCCCCTATGGGGTGTTTTGAGACTTACCAATTGAGTATGTATCAGGCTTAGAGGACCTGTTTTTCTCTTTGTAACAAATACAATGAATTTAGTGATTTCAAAATTATTTTAACAGGAGGACCATTAGATGAGATTAAATTCAAACTAGAAAAGGGATAATACAACCCTAGGCACTGAGGTCAACGAACCCATTGTACAACCAAACCTCTTGAGCACTAGTTTAGCAGAATGATACCCTTAGTAAGTTCTAACAATCCACTGACTAGCTCATCCTGCTGAAGATCCCTAGGGTTCTAGAAACCAGAATCCCCTAGCCTGCTATTACCAAGAGCCACTCAATTATGTGTTCTGCAGTTTTTTCCTCTTTCCTGCACAACCTACACACGGTTTTACCTTGGTACATACCTATCCTGTTCATGGGCACCCTCAGACCACAGTGCCCAGTAATAAGCCCCATGATTCTCCTGAGTTGTGCACTGCTCAACACGTTTGCTGCCTCTTTAAGCCCTCCATATTGAACCATCATTAAGAGGTACTTACTATGGGAATGCCCATGACGGTTATCCCATCTTGCCTGGTGTCCCCACAAACCATAATTTAAACTCGTAAATATGGACAGTTTCAGAATAAAATCTCAAACAATTCAATAATTATTATAACAATGAAATTTAAAATAAAAATGTATTAGTATAAAATATTTCAAAAATATAACACAAGATTAATTAAAATAACAATATCAATGAAACATTATTATTTTTTTTTTCGTTTCCTTTATTTGTGTTGTGTTACAAGATGATTAAGTGCTTTTGTTACTTTTGGAATTGTAGTCCAGTAAATGAAGGTTTTCACTTGGAAATTATTTCAAACAGAACCAATTGACACGACACTTTGCGAATATACATGGGTTAGTCTGAAATACAAAAGTTATATGGTGTTGGTGTTCCCTGGGGATTGATGCTTTTTCTCTGGAATAATACTAATATTGCGGTTACAACTATCATTAGGGTACGAGGAACATCCTACCTGAACACGTCAAGCACACAAATCTGAAGAAATAAGTGTCTGAGAAATTGCTGAACCAATGATCAAGTTATACAGTTACATCAAGATATACTGTGAGCAGCTAGAACAAAAAGTAATATATATATATATATATATATATATATATATATATATATATATATATATCTTAACGCTGTAAATAAAAACCAGCCGAGTGTTTATTTTAAAGCGATTGCCTTTAAAATTAATAAAGGATTATAAAATAATCTCGTGTAAGAGGATTAAGAACACCCTCAGCCATATGACCTACAATCTTTTATTTTATCTGTTTGTTATATGGTAAAATAAATTGAAACATTTAACACTTTGGCATAAGCTTAATAAATCTCAATATATTAGAAAAAAATATAGGCCTAATATGAAACATACCATTTAGTTATAAAAAGTAATTTGACGATTATTTGCATTGATGAACATAAGAACATATATAACATAATGCGTAAATAAACAATAGAATAAAAATTTAGACGAAATTTATAGAAAATAGTAATTGTTGACGTCACCAAAATTTCAATCTATTAATTCAACAGATTTTGCACATATGATTTGCTAACTTATTGTCAAAAATTACTGTTAAAAATTGTGATCGCGAAAAACATTCTTAAAGTTTATATATATATATATATATATATATATATATATATATTTTTTTTTTGGTTTCCAGAATAAAAAATAGGCTTCATTTGAATCTCTGTCCGTCTGTATAACTACAAACTAAACAAATTTATAGATTTTGTTGGAAATTTGAAAGTTACGCTGTTTCGAAAAATTTCGATTGTTTTCAAGATGTCGAAACCATAAATTTTCTTTATCTCAACTTTAGTACAATAAAATGATTTTTAATTTTATTCGTAGCATATAGCCTACTCGTATGATAACAGTCTATGAAACTGATTTCAATATTTTTTTCTTTGCTTAAATAATTTAATGTGCACTTTCTTTCGACATTTACTGTTGACAAAAATGAGTTTTTGAAGCTCCCATCATGGTGAAATACGGACCCGGCACTTTGAAATGAGAACTGATCATTTGTCAAATCTAGGTCACTTATATGTACGGGAAAATGGAATGGAATACAATATATTTAGCACCTTCACGTTCGCAATGTTGGCTCGATTTTATTCAAACTTGGCATACACATTGACTATCGTAATAGCTTAGACAAGTTCGCTGAACAGCAAAAAATCGTTAAACGTTTTTAAAATGGCGGTCATTTCAAAACTCTTAACTTTTCTGTTTAAATTGTTTTGAAAATCTGATTGCACCACCGTAATCAGCGATAAAATGACACAGGATTTTAAATATTCTAACAGAAATTCAAAAATAGTCAGACGGCGGTCAGGGCTCATTATTTTAAGTATAATTTGGAAGTTTAAATTTCTCATATATGCAAGTTTTAATGCAAAATGTGACTGAAATAAAAATTTCAGGGTGGGTAAGAAAAATACTTTCGGAATTGTGCTTCTATTACGTCGCCGTGATAGCTGCTTGCCGTAATTTACAATATATTCGGTTCACACTATTCAATAAGAGTCACGTGATTGCCAGCTTCCGTTGCCACGACTACAAAGTGTAACAGAACACGATACCATAGCAACAAGTAAAACCCGAAGACAGAAGGACCGAGCGGTATACATCAAAGATAAAGCCATTCAACTATAAGACGGGAGGGGGGAGGGGCGTCATCAATGTACGTTATTGTGTTCATCTTGTTTGCACTGATTCGTCGTCAAAGGTCTTCGTTTAATCAAATAAATTGTTTCGAACGATCAATTGCTTACTCGCTGTATAAATTACCGCGGTGTGGTAAAACATTACAGTGTGGAATATATAAAATGTTTAAAATGAAATAAAAACTTTATTGTCCTAAAGTATTCTTTAACAGTTAGTTTTATCTAAAACCTAATTTGCATTTGATTATTGTTGTTTATTTGATAGTTTCAATCGTTTGCGTAAATTGAAACAATACACGACGTTCAGAAAGTTCTGATCATCTCTCATTCTCAAGTGCTTAACGTGTAATACAAACTGTGCAAGTAAAACATAAGCCTACAAGCCTATAGTCTCACCCACGAAAGAAAACACTTGACCTTAGAAGGACATAACGTTTTTGTCGGTTATTGTACAGAAATTTCAGGCACACACAATTACAGTTTGTTATTTTGCTTATAAATCTATATTATGCTGTTAATATATCTGTATCCCGGAGGTAAAGAACCAAATGTCACATTATTGCTTTGTTCAGGAAAGTCAATTTTCCATAACTTTGAGCTACAAAACTTGGTTTCTTCGTTACTTACAGAAACCGCTTAATGGAAGGTTTTAACAATGTTATTACCATTGATAAGTCATTGGAAGTATTAATCAATGTATTTATGTATGGGTATTACCTAAAATGTTACCTATTTTTTGTAATGTTTTAAGGTACCTAAAACTTTACTTATGATGGTTTTATTTTTCAATGTCTTATATTTGTTATTTATGGGAACAGGACATAGTGCCATATACTATTGTAGATATATAATAAGGACGTGTAATTAAGTCAATAAAAAAAATGGACATCGTGTACTTTACCTCCGGGGCACATATATGTATTTCGCAAACGTCAATTTTATATTTTAAGAACTTTACCGAAATAATATTATTTTCTACTAGTAGCAGGTTTAAAGTTTCGTAAATTTGTTAATTTTTAATCCATAAAAATGCTGTTAGACTTTATTATGGGCATAGACAAATAATATTTCTGTCAAATTTAAGTAAATTTTGACAAAAATTTAAATTATGGTGAATTTTTTACTGAATAATGTTCATTTTGTTATCAGCAACTTTACTGAAATAATTATTTTATTTATGACAACATTTAGTGTGTCTGAAACAAACTGTATATAAATGTCTCCTCAAAACGTGTTTTGGATGTTGGGATCAGTATAAAGTTCACTGCCCAGGATTTTATAATCAAACAGCTGATTGTGTAATGGCGATAAGCTAATAAGTAATACAAATACAAATATATTTTTGAGGGAAATATTACTTTCTTTACATCACCAATACTACCGCACATCATTCTCGAACTGGCGTGAACTCTAAGAATATTTATAAGCGTTAATAAATCTGAAATAAAGGCATTAGCATTTTAAATGAAACGAGAAGGGTTAACGATAAATTTGGAAGTCAGAAATAGATGCAGATGTTCACCAACAGTTCTGCCAACTTATGAAGTCACTAAATCTGCCAAGTGTGATAAAGTTTTCAAATTAAACTGTGAGGTAAGTTTGGCGTTTTTTTTTACGCTAACCGATCCGGTTGTTTTCTAAGAAATGTAACAAAGTTCAGTAATTCAATTATTAAGTTCTTCTACCTAAAAGAGATCTTGGAAGAGTGTACACGTGAGAGGAAGTAATTCAAGAAAATATAAAACAACAAAATTTACCCTCAATAAAACATTCGAAGTTAATTGTGGTGGATGAAATATGCTGTTGTGGAAAATGAAAATATTCAAGTAGTTATAGAATAAAAACAGTACAAAACCCATTTCGTTCTCTTGTGACTTTGATCACTCATGAATGCTAATTATGCTCGTCAAATAATAAAACAAAATTAACTCTTAGCAAATTTACTGTAGAAAAATGTTTCGAGAAAGTTATTAAGGTAAAAACAGACACTCGGAGTTTTAGTTAAATGTTCGATAATGTTTATCTAAGATAAATATTTAAAATTGTTAATTTATATATAAAAATATCATTTAATTAGTTTTCAAGTACTTAAAAACTATTGAACTGAAGCTCTTTCAGCAACGAAAGAAAACAAATGGGTCGCTAGCTATCTAAAAATTCTAGTCCGATGGCTGAAATTACGTCCATACTTTATGTCAATTGGACTAATTAGCGATAATATGGCAAGAAAAGCTTAGGCCTAATCCTGAATTTTCCTGTTTTATGACCTTGAAGTTTTTGTAAGTTCGGAGTTGAATTAGACTGACCATGCTCTAAAAAACTCGTACACGAAAGACTCTATAAAAAAATCAAATCAACTCACATTAGGTTTAAAATTAATTTAAATTTTGTAACAATACATTTGGTTTACTTAAAACTTATTTCAGTTAAAAATTTATTTATGACTACCATTTGTGCAAAACTAATCGACTTTGTTGACAGTTATTAAGTGGATGTTTGTTTAATAAGTTTATTTTCATAAATTATGGTAATTTGTTTTAATAAGGAGATTTATTCAATTTTAGTATATGTATGTTATATGTAGTATATACACTTGTTATAATATATACGATGTGTGTTCAGAAAGTAATGAGAATTTTATTTTTTTGGACAAAATTTATTTATTCTTCTACATTGATGTTGCCTTCAAAATAGTCCCAATTGGAGATTAAGCACTTGTACCAGCGCTTCTTCCAATCCTCGAAACACTTCTCAAACTCGATCTTTGAGATAGCCTTTAGTTCTTTCAGCGATGCGGCCCTTTTAAAAAGACGGCCCTTTAAGGTTCTCCTTATTTTTGGAAATAGGAAAAAGTCACACGGAGCCATGTCTGGCGAATATGGAGGCTGGGGCATCGTACAGTACTGTTTTTGGCCAAAAATTCACGAACAAGCAATGAAGTGTGAGCTGGTGCATTATCGTGGTGCAAAAGCCATAAATTGTTTTTCCACAGATCCGGGCTTTTTTTTCGGATTGCTTCACGCAAACGGCGTTGAATTTGTAGGTAGTACTCCTTATTGACCGTTTCACCTGGTGGCAGGAATTCATGATGCACTATGCCATTAATATCGAACAACACAGTGAGCATAACCTTCACGTTCAACGGCACTTGTCGAGCCTTTTTCGGTCTTGGCGAGCCAGAATGCCTCCACTGGGATGATTGAGCCTTAGTTTCGACGTCATATTCATAAACCCATGTTTCGTCAGCTGTTATTATACTTTTCAGTAATTCTGCATTGTCGCTGACTTCATTTAATGACTCCTGATCAACCTCCATTCGCCGCTGTTTTTGTTCAAAATTCAACAATTTTGGAACTAATTTTGCTGCCACGCGTTTCATACACAAAATATCGGAAACAATGTCATGACATGATCCAATCGATATGCCAACATCATCAGCGACCTCTCTAATTGTGATTCGGTGATTGTTCATAACCATTTCTTTCACTTTTTCCACGTTTTTATCTGTTGTTGATGTGCTGGGGCGTCCAGGGCGTTCTTCATGTTCAACATCTTCACGGCCTTCTTGGAAAGGCTTATATCACTCGTGAACTCTTGCTTTACTCATAGCAGACTCACCACAGGCCTTTGTTAACATTTCACACACTTTGTTACACTTTATTCCATTTTTTACGCAAACTTTGATACAAATTCTTTGATCCATTTCTTTTAACAAACGAAAATAGCCGAGCTCATAAAAACACATCTAATCTTAGTGGCTGTCACAGACAGTGTCAACAATGAAAACAGCTAAAAGTTTTACCATACTTCAAGGGCATGTATACCAACATAATATTAAAAATTTTTTGACAATCGTACTCGCCAAGCCCGTAAAATTTAAAAATACTCGTTATTTTCTGAATACACATCGTACACTAACTTCTTATTAAAGTTTGTGTGTGTGTGTGTATATATATATATATATATATAATATAATTATATTATAATATAATAAACAATTATAACTTATTAACATTATTTTACTTTATACTAACTTTCTTACAAACAATTACTTCTACAAAAAAATCGTTTTTTTAAATTTCGTTAAAATTTTTGTAACTTATGAAGAATCACAAATGAAATAAAGTTAGTGCAATATATTTGAAATAAAATATATGCACAGTTCGTTAGTAAACGGTTCGTACTCAGGTGTCATTTAAGTTTTCGCATTTACTTTCGAACCATAAATTTATTTCATGTAAAATTTATTACATTAACGAGTGATTTAGCTACACGGGTGTAACAATTTTGCTTAACTCGCGTCTAAATCTAACTTGACATTTTGGGTCTATAATTAAATATAATACCACTCATTAGTCAGCTGTTATCGACATAATTTTGGTTATCCTAAAAATCTTATTAAGGTTCAAAAAAACCTTATAAAAAATTTTGTGAAAGAAAACTATTAAACTCAGAATTATGGAAAATTATGAAATACGTGTTTCATAATTTGTGCTTTAGAATATTTTTTGTTAAGTTTGAAGAAGATACTACCGAAAATATATCTTCCCAATAAAAACAGTTGTACTATCGCTTTGGGGTTAATTATTAGAAAGTCGTTTCCTAATGCACCTCTACAAGGTAGTACGAAAGTACCCTGAAAATTTCAAGTTTCTAGTTGTAATAATTTTGGCTGTACGTTGATTGTGAGTCAGTCAGTCAGTTGACGATTTCTTCTTTTATATATTAAGATAACCCATATATATATATATATATATATATATATATATATATATATATATATATATATATATATATATATATATATCTTAATATATAAAAGACGAAGTTCTGACTGATTAAACGCAGAGCTAAAACTATTTTAGCTATCTACTTGAATTTATGCTTATTTAGCAGGATACATTTATGTTACCATATAGGCGTGCACTGAGAAAGGATTTTGCAAAAAAATGAGTTTAACGCCATTAAACTACTTACCCCGTACAAATTTAATAAACAACGTACAGTCAATACTATTACAGCTATAGACTTGAAATTTTCGAGGTATCTTCTTACAACAATGTCAAGGTGCACTAAGAAAGAAATTTGTAAAAATTTGATTTTGACTCCATTAAATTACTTACACAGTTCAAATTTAATAAACAACGTACAGCCGAGACTATTATAACTAGAAACTTGAAATTTTCAGTGTACCTTCTTACAACAATGTCAAAGTGCACTAAGAAAGGATTTTGTAAAAATTTTATTTTAACGCCATTAAACTACTTATCCAGTCCAAATGTATTAATCAACGTACAGCCAATACTATTACAGCCAGAGACTTGAAATTTTTCAAGGTACCATCTTATAACAATATCGAGATGCATTGAGAAAGACACTTGCAAAAAATTTTATTTTAACGCCATTAAACTACTTACCCAATCCAACTTTAATAATCAACGTACAGCCGAGACTATTATAATTAGAGACATGAAATTTTCACCTTCTTTCAACAATGTCGAGGTTCACTAAGAAAATTTGATTTTAACTCCTTTAAACTACTTACCTAGTCCAACTTTAATAATCAACGTACAGCCAATAATATTATAACTATAGACTTAATATTTCCATCATCTTTCAACAATGTCGATGTGTATTAAGAAAGAACTTTGCAAAAATTTGATTTAAATGTCATTAAACTACTTAGCCAGTCCAACTTTAATAAAGAACCGATACCATTATAGCTAGAGACTTAAAATTTTCCGGGTACCTCCTTACAACAATGTCGAAGTGGACGTAGTGATTTTGCAAAAAAAATCATTTTAACTCCATTAAACTATTTACCCAGTCCAACGTTAATAATCAACGTATAGCCGAAACTATAATAGCTTAAGATTTGAAATTTTTAGGGTTACCACTACATGTAGGGGTGCACTGAAAAACGATTTTTCAGTATTCAACCCCTAAAGAGGTAAAAATGAGGTACAACAATTTTTATTGGAAAAAATATGTTTTTCGTCTGACCTTAAAAAGTAACAGTCACTCTTAAATTTATAAGTATTGAAATATGTTTATCCCCATTTCCCAAAACTCATACCCTAAAGAGATTTAAACGGGGTAGAAAATGTAAAAAGGGGATATACAATTTTTAAATTGATGAAATATTTGTTTTGGTTCCATATGTTCTACAAATATGCTATGAAACACAAATAATAAAACACATATTGCAACATTTTTTCGAATTCATTCCGTAAAGGAATAAATACGTAAAAAAGAGGTATTATTATAGAAAAAAGAGTGTTTTCATTGGAGAAAATTTCTTTAATTGGCTTTTCTTAAAAGTGAACAAAATATTTTAAAACACAAATTATGAAAGCATTCCCCCCCAAATTCATCCTGTAAAAGAACACAAAAATATAAAAATGAATGTTTGTATTGGAGAAAAATATTTTTTATCAGATTTTCTTAAATTCGAAAGGAACACGTTTAAAGACAATAAAACAACTTATTCACGTTGTAATATTTGTTCATATTCACTGTAGATGATCACGCTTTTATTAATTTATTTGATTATGTTTCTAAATTATGTCATTAATGAAACAGTTTAAGTTTCGTGGGCGAAGCCGCGTCGGGTAATGCTAGTATATATATATATATACATAAGGAAAATTATAATGACCGCAGTAGAACTGTCTCGTTGACGGAACAAAGTGATTTTTATTAAATTATAAGATCTAAGATTCAAGGCCCTGCATTGAAAAAATGAAAATATATTAACAAGATTTAGATTAGTATTTGTATTTTCAATAAATTCTCAACATTTAATTTGTTAATTCACGCAGATTTCAACTCTGAATCAAGCTTAAAACAACTATATAAAAAGTTGTTAATTTTTCAAAATTGGAATGATTATTATTTTCAAACGGTTAAACTGTTTTTGCAGTGTTAACGATCTTGACTAAGCTACTAGCAAAATCAACATTTGTGACAAGTTTAACTTAAATTTGACAAAAAAATGCTTACTCAAAAACGTTACACACACACACTCACACACACACACACAGCATAGAGGTAAATATAATTTTTAGAAGTCCCTAGTATGTTTTTATTTCCGATCAAGAGACTCGATTTAAATGTCCACTAAAACATACTACGATTCATCACAATCGATAATTTATTTTAATTTTAAACTATGAGTACAGACACGCAGGCATGCAGTAGATGTATTTTTATATATCTTTACTAAACAGCTGATTTTTAACAATCACATTCTATGGCGTACCTTTATTAGTAATATAATATTTATATACGAAAAACAGAGAGGCAAATTTTGTCTATTATACTATTCATTCTATATTATAGAGGCATTAAGGAATATACAACAATCAACTAAAAAAATGTTTGTTATAATATAATATTTATATACTCTATTATCATTTTCTATATTAAGAAAATAATAATACAACAATCAACTACTATTACTCTATGATACTAAATAGTACAAATAGTACATGATTCTAATGCATTACTGAGTGTTCGCATCGATGTATTTCTGGTACTGTAAATTATTATCGGCGTTAAAATATTAACTTTTGTGTTTTTTCCGTTTAACACTAATGTAAGAGTAATTTTGTTTGTATAATAACAAATTTACAATTTTAAAAGTAAATCGAAAAACAAAACCTGACCGCCGTCGAGTTTGTTTGGTTTCAATAATCTGAAAAGTTAAATTTCGTTTGTTCAACCGACATTTTGTCAACCTATTTCGAGAAATTAAATTTATTTTACGGCGTTTGCTTATGGATGGTTCGTGAATCAGAGTTTTTTTAAATAATTGGTCGTGGGAAAGTTTGTGCACTACGTAATCATTTCAGAACACAACTGTCAAGTTTCATTGTCGAATGACTTGAATACAAATACAAAGACAGACATTTAATATTATCGGAAAAACATCAGGTTCACGGATTAACATAACAATTGTAAACCATTAATCGGAATTGTGCTATTCGTATTGTTCATTCAACTTGCAGACGGATCTGTGGACGCTACTGATGGATCTGATGTATAAAGGGATGTAAGAAAGAAAACAGAGGCGCCATTCTGTTATTGGCGCCAGCGTTGTGTCTGTTAGAGTTGTCGGCGCCCAATGCACAATACTTTATACTGAAAGTAAAGCTGTCAAAAGTTACAAAAATCGTTTTTCATATTTATGAATACATTTGTAAGTAATATTGACACACATAACACTTACTATTAATTAATTTGCACAAATATCTTAACTGGTTACACAAAATTAGTTTAATACAGCAATTTGTTTTATAAATTACAGGATAACATGTTTACAAGTTTAACATTTATTGAAAACCAACTTACTGAGCATATTTAAGTTCAGTTTATTTAATAAACATTTCTTTATAATTTTATTTCAGTTTAATTTTTGTGTTTATTATTTTCATTACGATGTTATCAGATACAATAATGTTTCACTGCTATAAAAAATAAACAAAGAGTTTTTGTTTCCTTGAAACAAATTAAGAGTCTGCCGACAACTTTCTGAGAGTTATGGGACAGTTTTCAAACTATGGGTCGAAGAAGGATTGACGGTATAAAACCTCTTACTTGTTCTCTCGACTTCAAAAAAGTAGATTGAACATATCTCAAGATATAAGTTTTACAATTCCACAAAAACTGCTTCACTGGTAAAATTACCAACGAAACAAATATTTTCGAAATAAATTGAATAGGGCGATTTAACAATGCAGTGTATTTCTGTGATAGCAAAGTGACCACACAGTGTCATACCCCTGTCACATTTTGCCTAGCCGTTTGCATTGTTGGGAACCTGGTGAAGGAGGGGTAGTTCGCTCGTTGCTGGACTCGTGCTGCTACTGCAACTAGGACATGCACTAATGAGTTTGTAAAATGAAATGAAGTTGAACACTTCATATTTTGTGTTTAATAATTACACTTCATCAGAAGGAAAAGATAAAAGAATGTATGAGAGATCAAACAATTTTTAACTCGTACGCCATTTTCTTTTTTCTTCTGATGACGTGTAATTATTAGACACAAACAAAATATAAAGAGTTTTTTATTACAATTAATTTTTTGTTATTCTATTTTTTCTAATATTATATATATATATATATATATATATATATATATATATATATTATAGTGGATCAAGAAAAAATCAGACTTAAGGTAGGTCTCAAGAAAAAAAATTGGGAACCACTGTAATAGATTATTTACAAAATATTTGCATTACCTTTAGAGATATCGATGAACTACTGCTACCTCTTTTCCTAGTTACAGAAGCAATAGGATTTTTAAACTGTTATTAAAAGTAGTTAATGATTTTTTTTTAATAAACAAAATCCACGAGGATCAAGCAGAAATACAGGATGATTCAGAGAGAATGTGAAATTTTGTTTATAAGTTGGCAGCCGTGGGTAAGTGGCAGCACTGAATAACTGATGCAATTAGGTACGTGCAGACATAAAATTAATGTTTTCAAAATCAATTGCAACCGCTTAGTTATAGCCGCACATGAGTTAAAAGTAACCTATTAAAGGTAACAGTTTCTTTTAAATTTTGTCTTGCTGTCACAGCCTAGTCCGTAACAATAATATTCGAAGTAAAGTGATGCGCTAAATTGACGGAAATAATACATTTAATGACTCCTTGATTACGTAATTGTGTTTTTGTGCTATTTTAGTTTTATTGTCCGTGATTATTTTCCGAAAGAAATTTTTTGACCGTACAACTAACTCACAATTTATAATTGATAATGTGCATATTATAACATAATTATAATTCACAATGTGCAATTTATAATTGATAAATTAAACAATAAACTAAATTATAAAATAAAATAAGGAATGAATTATTCAAAGCTACTGGAACTTTTTCGTATCAGACTTTAGGAATCAACAAGTAGGTGGCTCTATATCATAGGAATTATATCAATGAAAATGATGTATCAGTTAGTTGTAGCATCATTTATATTAGCAAAACTGATGCAAAGAAGTAGATACGATTAGATTCGGCCATCTTTAGCTGTACGTACACAAAATGCATTTAATTTTTAGTTGTTAATCTGCCATTTAGCACGCCACTACTACGTACCGTTAGCACATGGTATTATCATACGGATTTGTAACATTAACGAAAAAGGTTCAGCAATGAAAAGCCTCGAAGTGGTGTTCGGAGAAGCATATGGATACGTCAGATAACATCGACAATATTCGAACTGATGTCATAACAAGCTCACACCGTTCAATTCATTGCCATGCTGTGTGTTTACGGTAGTACAGTTCAAGCGTGTACAACAATCAACTACAAAATAATATTACTCTATTATCATTTCAAGAAAATAATAATAAATATTACTCATGATACTAAATAGTACATGATTTTAATGCATTACTGAGTGTTCGCATTGATGTATTTCTGGTACTGTAAATTATTATCGGCTTTAAAATATTAACGTTTGTGTTTTTTCCGTTTAACACTAATGTAAGAGTAATTTTGTTTGTATAATTTTGTTTGTTGTTGTAAACTGTTCGACGAACAGGATTGCATGACTTAAAGTTCTGTCCGTAAAAGTTTTTATTAGCCCAGAATCTCAAAGTAAGACCCTATGACTTTCGTGGTCCCCTGATTGATCGCTGTGTGATTTATTTTTGTGAGTTCATCTTGAAAGCAAATCGACCAAAAGTGACAGTAAATGATGAATGATTTACAAACGTTACGTGGAAACGCGCTGTGTTTCACTATAACACTGCAGGAGCGTCTACGTCTACGCAGACATGGAGCCTACCTGGACAAAGTGATTTAAAAACAAATACTTTTGTGTTCGTGTTCATTATGGGTATGTTTTTTTTAAATTTTAATGTAATAAATAAATTTATTTAATATACTGTTTTCCATATTTTTAATATTTTATATTCCAAATTTCCCGTTTTTCTGAAACACCAAAGTAATTAACAAAATGTTTTTAAGTTCTAGTTGTGATTACTTTTTAAAATTTAAGAAAACATTTTGACACCGAATATTTTCGATTTAAAATGCAAATATTCGTCCATTTTAAATTACATATTATAAAAACGTTTAACATTAGGTTTTACTTTTGACCTGACTGTACGCAATACAAATATATTTCATGGTACTGATTCATTTTTTTCAGCCTTCTAACTCATTAAGTTGTGCACTGTATGTCATAATTGTTGAGCCGCCACGGTGACCTAGTTGATACCGTACTATGCTTTCACCCCGAGGACCTGGGTTCGATTCCCGGCCAGGGTTTGGCATTTTCATTCGCTATAAATTATCCCATGGTCTGCATTAGCCCAAGTGTGCACAATAGTCGTACGTTAAATACAACAACAAAAAATGTTATAATTGACAAGCAGTGATCCTTTGGTTTAGCTTATCCGGCAGGCACTTAAGGCTTAGTCTTTGTGAATGACCCACGAAATACAAGATAAAGAAACTTAGCAGTCACTGCATAAGAAAGCCAAAGCACTAATTACGAATACGTTGATTGCCTAGATTATTGTACTTTCGTATTTATTCAATTACTTTCAAAATTATAAAATTTATTGTTTCAAAGAATTGAACGCAAAATATCATATATTTAGAAATTATAGCGTATTTACAGCAGTGTTGTCACGTGATTGAAACGAATTTCCAGAAACTCAAAACACTGAAAAATAGATTATCTAAGGCAACCCATTTCAGTAGCAGAAATAAATTCTGCCAATACACTATTTTTAAAATATGATTTCTTTGCCTTAACTAATTAGATTCACCAACTGAATAAAAGAAACATTTTAATGTTTCAAAATTTATATCAAAACAAAAATTTACTTTGTTGGAAAAAATAGAAAAGTATGCGATTTTAGGGAGCTGAATAGATTTTTCTCGGTAACGAACTTGTCTTCATTGTTTAATTTGGCTGAAGAAAAATTAGATTGATTGCCAAATTATATTGAAATTTGATTAAAATATCTTAGAAAGCTGAAATTTAGTACACGAATTCGCTTGCCCGCGCGTGCGTGCGTGTGTGTGTGTGTGTGTGTGTGTGTGTGTGTGTGTGAATGTTCTTCACTCAATTTTGACCCGATATTAATGAAACTCGAAATTTTATTTTGGTAATAGTTTCGACTAGTTTGATAAGCAGAAAGTTCGTGTTTCAAAATAGCGGTCACTTGAAACGTTTAAAAAATTATTTATCGGTAGGATACATATTTTGAATACTATTTTACTATCACAATCAGCGCTAAAATCTATGCAAATGATCAGTTTGAAATTTTAATTTTTTGCCGTATTTTTAATGAAATTTTAAACTTTAAAATGTGAAATTATGCACGTTAAAAATGTTAAATTATTCCCATTAAAAACCAAAAATGTATATATATTTTTTATTGCGGTTATGTTTATCATAGGTCAATTTCAAAAAAGTGAAGATATAAAAATTATTATTAGTAATTCGCTTCTTTCATGCTAGCGATACAGGTGAGTGTTGCAATTACTTCTAATTGTAAGTTTGTTTTACTCCTAAGTATAGCAATTGGAAAGAGACTCTAAGTACGTTTAAACATTAAATTCATATCAATACTTGCCCCAAAACTCTCTTTGTACAAATATACCAAACGTTCTTTATTTTAAAAATCAAATAATATTGTTTTTGCCTACTTTGACTCTTTAAAAATTTAATAATCTTAGCACACCACTGTTATGCTGAAACGTTGTAGTGATTTTCTTTTAAAAAATTCACAGGCCTCATGTAAACAATTATTTTTACAAATTAACATTGAATTATTACTTGTTGGCCATTTTGAAACATGATAAACATTTCATTCATAGTTTTTATTTGATTTTACTTGTAACTTGATTTTACTTTATAGTTAATTTCCCCAATGTCATTCCAAATAGTTTAAAATATGACATGAAAAGTGTTAAAGAATATAGTTTGCATTTTTTAATGATTTTCTACCCTATTTTAATATTTCTCTTCATTACATATAACTGTAGTACGCCACTTCCTTGATAAATTAAATTAAACTAGTATATTTTCAACAGTATTATATAGCGACACCTGTGAGTCTATTTCTATTTTCGATATGCAAAATAAAACTTTGATTTAACTGTAATAAGAGGTTAAATCAGCATAATATGTTTGCCCGTTTAAAATGAAGGTCATTCAAAATCAAAAAACAAAAAACAAAAATAGTATGATTTGTTAATTGCTATTGTGAAACTGATTCCGTAACTAACTTCCCAACCCTTACACAAATTAATCTGTATAAGTTTGAATCCAATTAAATCACTATTACGAAACATAACATTGTGTACTAATATACACATAAACAAACAACAAACGAGTATGAATTAGAAAATATTAACGAAGCGTTGAAACGGTTCGAAAAGTCAAAATTGAAACACATTTCACGGACACTTGGCAAGGTCTTTTTTAAAGTTGTTCCAATGGAGGTACTTTGGTCCAGAGGTGTATTTAAAGAATATTAATATTTCCCAGAGGAAATTAATATTTTATAAAAGAAAATTACCTTCCATAAGAAGTTAATAAAACAACTAAAACCTGAAATTAGATATGCCAGCTTAAAAGACAGAACACAACGGAAAGTGACATTCTTTTAGCAAAAACAAATATTCTTATTGCGAATGTATGTTGGTGTTGGTGTGAATGTGGTCATCACTAAGCAATGTAACAAAATTCACCAACACATGTGTCACTGGGGAATGTAATTTTCGAAATTAAAGCGCTTGCGCAGTCAATTTAAAGCCCTAAAATGTTTACATTGCTCTAAACAGTAATTAAATTAATTCCAAAGGGTGGGTAATGGTTTATTTATGTTCCGTGTTTCCGCAATAACCCTACGGTGGTCAAAGTTTAAGTACACATGTTATTGCATTGGGTTTTGTATTGGAATCAGGTTTGGCTTTTATTCCCTTGGGAACAATCTATTATTGCATTATTCATTTTTAATAATTACTGAAATATAATAATAATTAGAGACGTGTATCTAGGGAAATGACTAAACTTTCAAATCATCATATAGGCCAACATATGTATTGTTTGTTGTATGTGAGTAGTTCAATTTGCTTCATAATACTTTATGAACTACTTTTCAATAGTTCAAAATACTTTATAATTAAAAAAGTGTCATTGTTTCATTTACCAGTCGCGCCACTCAACTATCTGATTCAAGTGGAGATAATTAAAAAAAAACAATCACTGAACGTCATATAAATTTACAATTTGATAAGCAGAAATAATTTTAAAATTTTGTTGAAAAATCATCACGGCTTATAAAGATTTGTTACCCAGTGCACATACATTCAGCCGTTTCAAAACATACGTGATTTAAAATCTCAAAAATGGTTTTATATTAGGACTCTTTGGTTTTATATATATGGTCCTAATGAACGTTGAAAGATCTTCATAAATTAGAATTTGTATTAGTTTTCATTTCGTGTTTTACATTAAATTTAAAAATTGTAAATATTAATGTGTGCAAATTTGAAAATTGATTTAAATAGAAGAATGTTCGTAAATAACGAACTTCTTATTACTTTCTCTCTCTCTCTCTCTCTCTCTCTAAAATATAAAACAGGTGAATATTAGTAGTACGACATGACAGAACAAATATTGTTCCCACGTTTCACGAAAATCGTATCTGGCATCTTTGAGATATCTCCCTTTCCAATATTGAAACAAAACTGTCCACTTCAGACTTTGACATCAAGACATAACGAGGACTACATCGAAGATGACAAATACGGTTTTGTTGTTGAAAAGTTTGAATAGTGTCTTCTGGAAATAAAGGAACGAACGAAGGTATACAATGTAATTTACAGTTTTCCAATCGTTAACAGTGAAGGAAATAGTATAAACATACATACACACACACACACACACAC
>CM040189.1:93280464-93471297 GCA_022606455.1 Callitettix versicolor
ATAACCATCCGTCACGGTTACGCAGCCTGTTTTTTACATTAAATATTTATTTCTTTTAAATTATTTACTTTAATATGTTAATAATAAACATTTTAATTCCAATTAACGCTACTATACTATAAATCCTAGCACAATATTGTTTATAGATTTTACAGTTAAATATATCTTGCATAATATATTTACATTTCATATTGTAGTACAATAATAATGTAAATATTATTATGTGTAGAAATAAGTTCAATAATACATATTTAAATCATATTTAACGCTATTGTACTGTATACCAGCCCATGAAACACAAAATTGTTAAAAATTTTACATTTAAATACGTCATTCATGTACTTTGACGTATTAAGATTGTTCATTAATATTATGTATATAAATACGCGTTATTTGGTTATTTAATTATTAATGAACGCCATTGAAATACATGTTGTGCCAAGGCTTCAAAATTTTTGGAAAATTATCAACTAGAACATACATGGTTATATTTATTTAAGTCACTCTTGTCTGTAGGTTTGATTTTGTTTTAATATTCATTTTTTCTTTTTTCGTATTAAAACAGTTATGTTTTTATTGAAACGAAAGGACATGTTCTAGGCTACATAAAAACGAGTGTGTTCTTAACAACTTTCCAAAAATATTTTGTTTTAATTCCCTTTGTATTTATTTCATTGATTTAGAAGTTTGTTTCATTTTGTCCCTGTCCCCACAATATTATGTCTATTTATTATAAATATTAATTATGTAATTTTAAATTAACCTTTTATTATACTCTTTTTAATTCGAATAATATTTACAAAAGTATACGTACGAAATAATACATACTAATGTAATAAATATGTTTCTATTCTTTTTTAAATTACAATATTAAATTTTAGACTATCTGGAATATGAAAGGAATTTCTTTGAAAACAAATAATCTATCTCTTTATTGGAAGATATTCAAACAAAATTAAAATTTATGCAATCCATAAGTCAATCTGTTAAATAAATCGTACAAAAAAAAAGAATGATTCGAAACATTTCAATGCAGATTTGGTATTCATTACAGTTTTAATTAATTGCATACCAATAAACAACCATTGTGTTGTTTATAAGACATTAATTGTTACGTACACTTATTTTATTATGGGTTCGTACTTTGATACTTTTTAACATATTTAAATGGAAATGTATAAGTTAATAAAATTTAAATTATTTCTTTCGAAATGAAAATGTTTTATGCGCAAGGCAATTATTCATATTGAAAAATGCTTCCAATTTTTCAAAATGAATTATTACGTAGAGCACCAATTACAGAAGAGACATCACGTGATTTGTCAACATTTACGCGCTCTGTTGTCTCATAATTTTATTGAATACCCGTACTTCGCCTTGGTGTTTTAAATCTTTTAAAGTGTATCGTTGAAGTAATTGAATCATTTTGAGGTTATGTTAAATCAAACAAACAAAATATACTGAAACATTGTAAGAAAATCATTTATGGATTGATAAAGTATTAAATCGGAAGAGCATAGATGACACTGTAAGTTTCTGCCGGCATGTCCATATAGTGCGGTTTTCAATAATTAATGCAATAAATAAGCAACTGCTATTTCGATTTGACAAATGAAATTCTAAAATAAGACTGAATATTTAAAGTGCATGTGTGAAAAAATATATTTGCGATATTTGTATCTGTAACTATTTTCTTGTTCGAATTATCAGCTTAATGTGTTGGAAGTTTGTGTAATGCATTTATTTTATTCCCGACTGTCGATACAGACAAATTCAGCTGGATCGTAGACATTTTTAATTGGATCGCCAAGTTTGACAAATTGCCTTGAACAGGCTACGCAAGTTCAAGTGTCAAAACAATTGGATATTTTCCGATACAAGGAGTGATGAATGGCGGCCATGTTATTGGAGGCAATTTCACACTGAGCTGTTTGTAAGATTAATGTTTGTGGACTGTCTATGCAGTCTGAAATCTGAGAGTTGATTGTAAATATATTTCCTCCCTTAAGCAAATAAACACAATTAATTGTATATTTAAATTTAATGTTGTTCTTGGCATTTTACTTTGTTACTGAGTTGCAATTTGACATTGCCCAATAGAATCAAAATAAGCGCACTGTAGACTTCAATGCCATCTAGCGGACAAAAATAAGAAACGAGCAGCTTGGAGTAGTGGGACGCATTGCGTAATCGGCAAAATCTAAGGCCGCCTCTCCTCTCTTCTGCAGACAGCATCCTCCGATAAAAGTGTCGACCATGTAATTAAGTTGATTAAATTAGAAACATTTAAAGTGCGATACGCCGAAAAATAAAGCAGGTACCGCTTCCTAAACAGGGAACACGAATGAGGCATTAGTGTTCGCCACCATCCACCAGATACTGTGGTTATTTTAAATAAATAACTTATAATGTATAACTTTAAGATACATGATGTACTTAACTTGTCGATCATTGCAAATAGAGTGGTGATAAATTGAAATTTTCTTACAGTATAATACGAGATGTGTTCAGAAAGTAACGAGAATTTTTAAATATCGCGGGCTTGGAGAGTCCGATTTTCAAACATTTTTTTTATTATGTTGGTATACATGCCCTTGAAGTAGGGTAAAACTTTCAGCTGTTTTCATTGTTGACTTTGTGACAGCCATTAAGGTTAAACTAAACATGTTTTTATGAGCTCGGCAATTTTCGTTTATTAAAAGAAATGGATCAAAGATTTTGTGTAAAAATGGAATAAAGTGTAACAAAGTGTGTGAAATGTTAACAAAGGCCTATGGTGAGTCTGCTATGAGTAAAGCAAGAGTTTACGAGTGGTATAAGTGTTTTCAAGAAGGCTGTGAACTTTGAAGATGACGAACGCTCTGGACGCCCCAGCACATCAACAACCATGAAAACGTGGAAAAAGTGAAAGAAATGGTTACGAACAATCGCCGAATCACAATTAGAGACGTCGCTAATGATGTTGGTATATCAATTGGATCATGTCAAGACATTTTTTCTAATGTTTTTTATATGAAACCCGTGGCAGCAAAATTCGTTCCAAAATTGTTGAATTTTGAACAAAAACAGCGGCGAATGGAAGTTGCTCAGGGGTCACTAAATGATGTCAACGACGATGCAGAATTACTGAAACGTATTATAACAGGTGACGAAACATGCGTTTACGGATATGACGTCGAAACTAAGGCTCAATCATCCCAGTGGAGGCATTCTGGCTCGCAAGACCGAAAAAGGTTCAACAAGTGTGGTCGAACGTGAAGGATATGTTCACTGTGTTCTTCGATATTAATAGCATAGTGCATCATGAATTCCTGCCACCAGGTGAAACGGTCAATAAGGAGTACTACCTACAAGCTTAACGCCGTTTGCGTGAAGCAATCCGGAAAAAACTCCCGGATCTGTGGAAAAACAATTCATGGCTTTTGCACCACGATAATGCACCAGCTCACACTTCATTGCTTGTTCGTGAATTTTTGGCCAAAAACAGTACTGTACGATGCCCCAGCCTCCATATTCGCCAGACATGGCTCCGTGTGACTTTTTCCTATTTCCAAAAATAAAGAGAACGTTAAAGGGCCGTCGTTTTACAGCCATATATGACATTAAAATCGCATCGCTGAAAGAACTAAAGGCTATCTCAAAGATCGAGTTTGAGAAGTGTTTTGAGGATTGGAAGAAGCGCTGGCACAAGTGCATAATCTCCAATGGGGACTATTTTGAAGGCGACAACATCAATGTAGAAGAATAAATAAATATTTTGTTCAAAAAGTTATAATCTTGTTACTTTCTAAACACAACTCGTACTGGTCCAACTTTGGGAAACTGAAGTCAAAAATCTTGGCCAGTTATAAATAACAGAGAACTCTAAAATATATTAATATCCAGCACTTTATTTATTAATGTATTAAGAATTTTCTAATCAAATCAAAATTTGTATAGTGCGCTGGCGTCAAATATTCAATAGATTTTTTTGATAAAAGGGTGGAGCATTTTAGGCCCCCAGCCGCCTAGAGGCTCATTTAAAAATTTTCTCAAAACAAATATTATTACCAAAATAAATTCAGATAACTGGACTATAATTGTTATACTTGAAAAATAAAAAGAAAGGAACTGACATGTAGCTATATGTTTTGGTATGAATAATATCGTATAGTTAACTAAAATAATATTATCTAAAATATTCCACAACTGTGGAAAATATAAAATATGAATAAATACATTTTAATTTACTTATTGGTTTAATGGGAACTTATGATGTATACATTTTACTTGGATGTATGTCCATGATTGTGCATGTCTGTGGTAGAGAAGCCATTTTTGTCAAAATTACCTTAAAGTTTTTCAAAGAACGTGATTTTGTGAAGATCGGTTATAACGATTTTTATAAAAACTTTCTGCAAAACGTCCAACGTAAAAAGTACCACAATACCTATTCGAAAATTATATTGTGTTAGTAACTAAAAATGCATTCATATTAAGTTATTTCATGAACAATACAGTTACTTGACGTGGAAATTTGTAATACATCTTTCTAAACATCCTTTATTTACAAGAATATGCAACATTATATACAGAGCAAAGCATGGCAATTCTTACAAAGCTGCATTTTACTGGTGGAAGTGTATCTTATATCGCTGAGTATACAGTGCAGAGCTACCAACCTATGAATAATAACTTAGCTCCACTGCGTTTACGGTAACATATAATACAAGACTTCCATTACAAAATTGGCTTTTACCCTCACAGCCGTATGTCTTCAATTGGTTAAATATTACAAGTACAGTTTAAAAGAAATATCAGGAAACAATACACAAGTTTAATGTACGAACAGCTGTAGAAATAAATCACTCATTTCAGTAATTCCCGTTAGAGTAAACGTCTATTAATTCAATGGAAGAACGAAGATATATGGTACTAACTGCGCCAGTGTTGGGAGACTTTTTGCTGGGTACTTTAAATTAAAACCTGTCTTACTTTTGTGTGTACTTAAAACTGCTATTTTTTGTCATGACTGTTGAAAAATAAAATGTAGAGGAAATATTTTTATACTTTAAATTGTTATACTCATATTTTGCGTCTTACCTAATATTTTGAATGTACACTTTTTTACTGTGGACATTTTCAAACTACATTTTTCTAATGGTACTAACACTTTAAGATATTAGTATATGGAAAACTTTATTTATACATTGCTAGTATTCATTTTATGTGCCTGAATTTTACCACAATTTATAAATTTTGCAATTTATAGGGTAATGGATATGAGTAAAAATATATTTGTTTTCTTTCCTTCTTTTATAATTTTTATTGACTAGGTAGGCAGTTGTAATTTTTCTTAAGTAAGGTATCACATGTTTTTTTAAATTACTTCTCTCCGATAGGTGTACCATCTGCAGAAGTTGGATGAACGGCGCGTTCTAAAATAAAGCGTCGACAGACCGTTGGCTGAACCGGATCGACAAGGAGCAAGCACGGTTGAAGCAATGAATTAGTAGAGACATGGTGCAGTGGGAAGGAAGGCTTCAACAGGGTTGTACATCAGCGATATATTTATCAGTTCTTATCGGGGTAGAAAGCACTAGATTAAACTTTTCGAATCAAATAAAAGGACTGAGCTGCTGAGAAGATGTTTTTTCAAGGGCGGAACAAAATAATAAAGTAGTGAAAATGCAAAGAACGATATAATCGTCTTAAAAAGTACAACACGTTTTTTAACAGATTGATAAATATTTTAGAAGAATTATCAATCTTATAAATATTACTTTTGAAATAACAACTTTCCAAGCAGATTTACATTTCGTTTAACTTATGCTGTAATATTCTTAACAATTCGTACTGTAAAAATTCTTGCCGAACCATTTTATTCCGAAAAGGATAAATTCAAGTCTAACGAAGTTTGTTTAAGCTCTTCATTCTACTGATGCACTGCAGAACATTATATAACTTTCTGCGCCTAAAGAAATATTGGAAAACTGTTAAAACTTCAGAAGTCAAACTGTATTTCAGTGAAATTTCAAGGAGTTACTTTGTCCTAAAAGAACGTTCCTTAAAGGTCATGAAGTTTACAGTTTACGTTTGTTAAAAACTAATAACTAGTAGTTGAAAGAATAATAGATCTTGCAGTATATTCTTAATTGTCAGGCCACGACAGCGCTTTTCGTAAACTTTTCCGCCATAACCTGTAACAGTAATATTTAGTAAAACATTTACGGACCAACAATATTGGAAATTGCTGTTCTTTCTCCAGGAAACTGTTATAGGTCTTGTAAGACAAGAACTGACCGGGTATATTTTTTAGATTTCATAAATTTTGAATAATTCCCATTTGAAAAAAGAAATTTTTAATTAATAGTATTACAGCTAAAGCAAAATTACAAATTTCCCTCATAAATTTAAATTTATAACTGACGCCAAAGTTTTTCTATGTTATAATGTTTAATATGAAAGTTCATAAAGTAAAAAATTAAACAATGTTAATATATATAGTCTTTTTTATTATGTTTACAAGCTCTTAAGAGTTGATTTCAAACTTTCTGGATAGATTTATGTAAAAAAATGTCATTATTAAAACATTGCCCACTAATCATCATTAACATCATGATCATTAATTTCTTTACTGAAATATTTTGTACATTTTATTTCATTTGTATTGCAATAAAATAAATATGTAATGAAGAAGGTAATAAAAATTGTCCACGTGGAAAAAATATAATGCAGCAATTATGTTCTTTCGTTTACCCTAAAATGCATAACAAACAATTAACGTGCTGTAAAGGTTGAAAACAGATCTTCTATAGTGAACGCTCCGGAAATGAATGCAATATGGAGGCATAAATATTATACACTGTACATCGGCAGTAACAATTTGAATAGTGCTGTACAAGCATTCAGCAGTTAAATTTCCCAAAGGACTGAGGGGGTTATAAATTGACGTGCCACCGTGTGTACGCCATTTTATTGCTCCGCGAAACATTTAAAATCGATAACAATTTACTTTATATGTTTTAAAATCACACTATCCTGGCGACAGTGTATTTATTTGCTCTCGTTTTGTTTACAATTTATTTATCCTGTGTTGCCGCTGGTTTTGAATAAATTTTCCGAGTAACAGTTTTATTTCATTGGATAAATTGAAAAATATATGCAAAATAATATTTGAAGTTCTTACAGAAACACAAACTAATCTTTACCACTTTACCTTCCGCTATACGTAAAGAAATAGTACTCATTGAAAAGGTGTCGGTAAAGTTAATTATAACAATTTTTTTTTTGTGTTTAACGTCCGACTATTGTGCACACTTGGGCTAATGCAGACGATGGGATGACTTATAGCGTATGAAAATGCCAAGCCCTCGCCGGGAATCGAACCCGGGTTCTCGGGGTGAAAGCCTAGTACGCTATCCACTAGGCCACCGAGGCTGAAAAAAAAAAAAAAAAAAAAAAAAAAAAAAAAAAAAAAAAAAAAAAGGCCACCGAGGCAGCTATTTTAACAAGTTAGTTCATGACTCATAAGGGTAAAAAAACATGATAAATATGAGAATATATGCCAATTCCTTGCACTTTGCACAGTTTAGTGGGTAGAAAAGACAGGCTTAGCAAAACCTATACAGTTGTTGGAGTTCCTTTCCAGCCATCTCAGGTATACAGCACGTTGTAATTTTGAATAGTTTTTGCAGCGGTTTTCTCTCGTATCTTTGGTCAACATACCGTCATATTTTTCCCACTAGTATCGGGTATCCATTCCTTCAGTGATCCGATTAAAGGAATAAGGTGTAAATACCACTAGGATGCTCCTTGTGCCCAGTAGGCCTCACAGTGCCCAACACCCCCAGTACCATTCATCCTTTATAAACGATCCTTGGCTTAGTTGTCTAGGCATTAGTGAATTTTATCCAGCTCTTGGTGCCCTTGAGTAAGAGCCGGGAATCCCATAATAGGGATTTTTGGGAAAATTCGTAAATATTAATGTTTTTTTAGAGCAAATATTATTACTTCGATTTCGTTAAAAGATATTTTATGGAATTAATTATATATTTTCAAAATTAAGGATATCGGTTATAAGAAAAAATAAGTAAGGTAGTTATAGACAGTCTTTGATTTTCAAACTAAAATAAATCTTTCATATATGCAATGGGTTTCGTTTAGCATTGTTAATACCGGTTTCGAAATGCCTTAATGTTATTTCTGCTAAGAATTGACGTTTTTTAAAATTAAGCTGTTTGTCTTAATTCTGTTTTTACATTTAATAAACGTGTTTTCTTGTAAAACCATACGATATTCTAACTATTGCATTTTGTAGAGAATTTAATTTAATTAAAAATTCGCATGAGTAAGTACATATTCAATTAACAACAGTGGAAAATCACAGTTGTTTTATTAACTTTCTGCTAATCTTCATTCGTTGTTTACGTTTTTTTTTAATTATAAGCTCTTTAACTGCATATTTTAAAGTACTTATAGTATGTTGGACAGTGTTGATAAAAAGATAAATACGAGGCGCGGATAATCAGTACACCAAAATAAAATATTTGTTGGCATTTCGGAAATAACGTTTTTATTAATTCAGTTCAGTTCTACGATTTCCAATGTATAATATGTCTTGTATGTTAATATTTAGGATATAATGGAAATATAAAGAGATATATTATTTTAGAAATTCAAAGAGCTATTTTTTTCCAATTCCGTTTCATCCATTTAAGGAGGGGTCTTGAAGAAACGTACTTGCATTAAACAAGAGTATTTCAACTTTGTGAATCAGCTATTCCATCTGTTACATTACACCAAAAACACAATATTTTGTGCAATTTCATCAGCCTCTATAAGACAAAAGCATCTAGCAAATTTACACATTTGATAATTAAAATATTTTTATAACCGGTTTATTTTTTCTTTAATATTGTTAAACGAAAACTGCGAAAATACGTAATGATCAGTTTAATCGTTTAATCGCTAGAGTACGACATCGACTGATTTTATCAAAAACTGAAGGCCTTAAAATGCTACTAAATGCTTAAAAATATTTTCTAAATGTTTGCAGTAACTGTTTAAAGGTTCAAAATAAAGTTAGGTAAGGTTGGGAAGGTTATATAGTAGCCCTTTGTTTGAAATAATGTATTTAACCCCGCTGTGCGTCTCTCCTGAACCGTGACTGAAAGCGTAACGGCTTCCATACAGTTTGCCGTGACGCAAAGGCGAAACACATTTTTATGCGGAAGTGAGAAATGAATAATTACTGTGTTACGACAAAAAACAGTTCCATAGATATACGCTATGCAATTTGTTCATCAGAAATAGTGATCATAAATTCAAATTTCAATAAATTACAATCTTGAAATAGGATATTTGAAAATGTTTTAAGTTATAAGAACGCCATAAAAAGAGTCACATTAATTCTCATTCTAGATTAATGTTATTTGATGTTTCTGTTGAAGAAGACTTTACAAAATTACTTAGGGTATTTCAGCGATGCCCCGACAGGATGATGCAATCAAAATAAATAAATAAAAGAAGACATAGTATATGTGGTCAGTAAATAGAATACTAAACTTGTATTGGACACAAAGCTGAATAAACCTGACCAGCTGGGAGTGGTACAGTCCCTAGAGAGGAATTTACTCTAGACAGAGCACAACACTCTAGAATGGATAACACCACGATACAGAGTCAGATAATGACTTAATATTTGCTTTATAATTTGGCTTTCACTACATAAAATATAATTTTTTTTTTATATTTTCATTAGAGATTGAGAGATTAAAACGGTAAGATCCAATCCGAGAATTTGAAGTCACCTCTATATCAATTTTTGTGAACTTGTCAGTCGTAATCCGCTTTAAAATTTGAAGAAAATATTTTTAATTTTGAAAATATATTTTATGCAAATTTTAATGCTAATTATGGCGTTAAGTATGTTTTAAGAAAGATTAATTTTGATTTTTTTAAGTGATTTTGTGGATGTTTATTGAGTGAACGTTTAGTTATACGGTATGGATCTCTTTTTTGTGTATATTTCGCATCAGACCTCACGAATAACAAACATGCAACAATTTTGTTTTTGTTTTTTGTGTGTTTAACGTCCGACTATTGTGCACACTTGGACTAATGTAGACGATGGGATGATTTATAGCGTATGAAAATGTCAAGCCCTGGCCGGGAATCGAACCCGGGTCCTCGGGGTGAAAGCCCAATACGCTATCAACTAGGCCACTGAGGCGGCTAAAAAACATGCAACAAAAGGATGGTAAACAGTTATAGTGCTACATTAGTTTAAAATGTTAAAAATAGAAATTTATTATTTTTCATAAGTTTATTTTTTTTAAAAACTAAAGAATATTACTTAACAATTACTGACTTAAAAGGCAACTTGAGTTTTTAATTCCTTTCAAGGAACACTTTTTTGCCATTTCAAAGTCATGGTTTGATTAAAAATTGGAGCTTGCTAACCTAACATACGCTTTACTAATTAAGAGTATGTTATGTTAATGATAATTTGATAAAACAATTTGCGACTAGCTATAGAGAAATATAATAATCAGTAAACTAGTTCTGAAGTATTATTTCAATGGAAAAAATTGTTTCAATATCACAAAGATTTAAAGAAATAAAATTGCAGAGTTTTGAAAAAGATATTTTCAATAATATCTGGAAAGAAAATATTCTTCAATGTGCTAAACAAATATATTGAAAAATAATACGTATTTATTTATTTTATGTACTACGATTACAGTACTGACATCAGTTGATCCGTGACTAATTTATTTGTACAAGGATCGAATAAGCAAACTATAAATTCATGCAGTAGGATAATCCTACCGGCTTCCATAAATAAACTATAAGGGTCTAACTAGCACGTACGGTATAGCTTATGGTATTACAATCTCCAAAGACCTATCCAAATCTAGATATTACCTAAGCAATATACGTTGGTTAATTTATGGTTATTTCGTGTAAATTGCTCAAGGTATAGGCCTAATATTCATCCTTAGTACAAGTTGCATAATACAAGAAAGACAATGCATAAATACTGTAAAAACTTTCTCAAATGTTGCTAGGCATTTTAAAATACTTTAAAAAACAAAAATAATTTTATAGAGATAATAAGAACAGGAATGTTTTTATCTGTGACTTTCAATTGTAAAATTATCTATTGTAGCACCCAAAAATGAAATCGGGATATGTGTGTGTGTGTGTGTGTGTGTGTGTGTGTACATAACTTTTACGTCACAACTCAGAAATTATAGAAAAAAATTACGAATATTATCTTTTTAAAAACAAAAAATGTATGCAGTCGCGGGACTGGCCGACAGAAGCGACTAATTCTTTTGGCATAAAGTCAGCTGTATCCTTTTTCACTGTTATGATTTAATTACTTTTATAAAAATTTAGATGCATTCAAGAAGGGCTATTAAACAATAGTCTAAATATCTTAATAAATATATTTGAGATTTTGGAATTCAAAAATTGGTATAGGTCATGTTTATTAAATAATTAAATAATAAATACACATTTTAAAAATTAACAAGAACAATAAACATAACCTCAATTAAAATTATATTGAAGCAAAACAGCTGTTCGGGGAATTCAGCTGTTTAGAAGTAGTCACTTAAAGTTTATTTATATACAAGAACAATTATACATCTGTGAGATATGCGTTACGGAATCGAGTGTGACTCGAAAGCATGTTTACACCCATGTTTTGTCAACTGCGACTATAAACGTTTTCACTTCAAAAAAGTAAAAAAAAATAATACAAAAGTTAATTATAATAAAATAAAACTATGTTACTTAAAATAATATATTTTTTTACTTCAAACACCGCTACACAATTAGCTCATTTCTTTGCGAACTCTGAATCTGACGCTTCAGCTCAAAATGAGCAATGCTCATCCGTAATCCATCGGAGCTTGTAGCAGGCATCGGGGTTGTCGGAGCAAGTATTTTAATTACGTTGAAATATTTAGAACTCCCGAAAACTCCAGCAAGATCCACAGTTTCTGTACAACACATTTTTACGGATAGAATATACCAGCCATCATTATCTCGGCCATTATTTTTAGACATTTTATTTATTAATTTTCTTCGGAATATAAATCCAATATAAATGTGTTTGTGCGTTTGGTGCGTGCGTGCGCGCACATTTGTGTGTTTGTTAGTATTTTAAAATACTTCATTTCTAAGCAAAATCTGTTCAACATTTTTAAAATGGCGGTTATTTAAAAATTTTTAATTCAATTTTTTTGTTTTGAGATTTTTTTAAACAATTTTTTTAAAATAATAAAAATCCGACTTTCTCAAAACGATTTTGATAAAATTTATTGAAATTTATTTAGTTTAAATAGTCAAGTAAAATTTACGTACAATCTATCCAAAATATTTGTTTTGGAAATGTTTATAGAAACCAGGTTATTTAGCACATTAATCGGTTGAACAGATTTGTAAAAACTCTCAGAAAATTTACAAACCAAGTCAGTGTATTAAATTTAACAAAAATACTGTCCCTGATTAGATCGGGGAAAACTGATTTCCTTTTGATCCTAGCTTCCATTCAACATTGAACAACAAAATTTAATTTGTTTTGCTCATATTCGAATCTTTTTTTTAATTTTCTAAATAATTCTATATTAATTATTTAAGTACTGCATAACTGTAGGTCTAAATATACACCATTTTCAAATTAAAAATTCAATTTTAGGATATTTTCTACAAACGTTTGGTACCATTCATTTTGTTTATAAGTTAAACTAACGTAAATTAAATCCAGGCAAGCTTTAATAATTAATCAACGACAATGTAAATGTCGTTGCATCATTTTGCAAGATAATATTTAAACGTTTTACACCCCGTCATCACCATATTCTTTTATCAAAACGTCCAACAAAGTTAACAATCTATTCATAACTACGTCGACAATTATTGAGGACGGCTAAAACTTCTAAGCACTCTACGGCAAAATTCAGTAATGTTAGTAAATAAAAAAAACTAAACTTTCGTTATTGAATTCCCACTAAGAAAATGAGTTATTGGAGTAGCCATCATGGTAAAATTTAAGTCGAATGCAGCGCCGACCTGATCTATATATCGCATGTTTAGGGAGTTTCGCAATTGTATAACGATAGTTAATTGTACAACGCAATTGTTAATTATATCTTTGCGGAATATATAATTAGTTTGGAGATATGTTTACAAATATGTTGTTTTGTTTAAATAACTAAATACGTGAACCTAGCTTAGATATTATTTATTGTACTTATAGGAAAAATCAGCTGTTTTATATTTATTCGTAACGATCAATTGATTTCATTGAACAGCTGATAGGCTATAATAAGTTTTAGGTAATGTTGTTAACCTATTTATAATCTATAATGTAATTTTGGTAATAATGCACAAAAATTTAAACTTTGTACTAAAATTTAATTTTGCTGATTTCAAAAATTTAGTTCGAAACTGGTCAAAATCCGTTCAAACTTTTCAGATTGCGCTTATTCTAAATCATAAAAACTCGTAGTTTTTTTTATCCTACTTTTACTTTTCTAATTAGCCTTTTATGTGTATATGATGTTTAAGGCAGCGGTCAGTCTACTGTTTCTTCAAGGTTATTGGTTCTGGCAGCAGTTTCTGTTGTTGCTGTTTACCGTTACAGTTAAAAACTGATCCTTCATCTTCATAACCGAACTGGCATAAAATTACTTTAGGCGTAAAGAATTTAAAAAGGTTATTAGAAATTTATAAATTAATTTATGTAATTAAACTAAACGCTGAGTACAATTTACCGATCATGTTTAAGAATAACTATAAAAAAATTAATCGCTAGAAATCCGCTTTCATTTGTAAAACTGTTGTGCCACGAGTGAAATTATATTTACGTTTCATACAGTATAAAGCCGGTCTAGCACACTGCGGGGAACGGCAACTAATAAGCCCAATATTCTAACTGTTCTACCCCATGGGCCTTATTACATATTGCGCAGAGTTGATTTTACACTATTTTTCAGCTTTTTTTTAAAGCCTTCATGGAAACGTTCTTACCAGTTTAAAAAAACATAAATCATTTTTTACGATGAGCTAAATAATGGCATAACATCAATTTGCGCAGTGTGTTATAACACAGATGACTTTAAACCTAACAACACGAAGTAATTGTCTTTCAACATAACTTGCACCAAAGTCAATAGTCCAGGACAGTAATTCTAACAGAAGTGTTCAAACCTAATAGCCTAACACTTGAGTGACAGTAAGTTTTTCATTATTTTAGGCCATACAAGAAAGGTTTTTGTGGCCTCACATTTTTTTATGTAGGTATGTGTTTTTAAAATTATTAAAAATTAAATATATTTGTTTTTTTAAATAACACATTTTTTTTTTTAATAATTAGGCCTAATATATATATATATATATATATATATATATATATATATATATATATATATATATAATCAGATAAATATTGTTCAAGAATTTCTTGAATGCATTTTGAATGTCTTAAATTTAATAACTAAATGCATACTTAGCAAAAAAAAAAAAAAATAGAATATAAGTTAGGGGCCACGCGCATGTCCTCCCAACCACTTGTCGGCTATGGTGCGTCATTGGGTCAAACTCAGACGTAGTGTTTAGTAGAAAACAGTTTATAATGTTAGTTTTAGTAACCGTATTATAGTAATTACAATAATAATTCTTTTTGTATAATATTATTAAGGCTATTAATTACTTTACTTACTAAATTCACACATTGTCAAAACGGAAACTTTTTATTTTATACAATATTACATAATATTAAAGTAAATTATATGTCCTTAGCTTGACAAATTCAAAGTTATTTTTTATTTGAATGTTAAAAGCATATCACACTATGAATTATATATCTGAGGATGTTCCTTAACAATTATTTGGTTGACTGTGAAAACATACATCTGGAATAAAAAATTAGCAATAAATTAAATTACAAAGGACCAACCTATGTACGGGCTTTTATGCCCCCTTTAGGTCCTTTTTTGTATATATTTTTATATATAATAGGAATTTGGTAGTAAATAATTAAATAGCACATAGACGTATTATACAAACAGTAAAATAAACATACGTATTTATTTTATACGTATGTTTAGAAAATATGTTACGGACGTAACAGGATATGGTAAATTCACCTACTGAAGAATAATTATTATTTAGTTTGTCTGTCAGATTTTTCATCACACATTTTTCTTTATTTAGCCCATTCTCACCGTGATATTTCAAAAAGTCCCTTTCCATTTTTACCACGACGTTCAACCATTCTTCAGTAGGATACATAAGGTAGCCTTTTGACAAAGTTGACAACCAATCCCTTTGATTATTATGGCACTCGTTTGCTGGATGACCGTATACAAAAGTTGAGACGATTTTTTTCTTGACTCTATACGCTTTATAGCCAGCCATCTTCTTCAGTAGATCAGAGTTTTCCTGTAGATCACACTTCACATCATCTTCACTAGCTTGCAAGTCATTTAAGGCTCCTCTTCTTCGTCGGATTATCAGAAAAAAATATTCCTAAACTTAGTAACATTGCTTTGTAAAACCACATTTTTACTTTTAACCGAGGCCAGTTCTTGTAATGCAAGTTGAATTTGTTCCTTCAAAAGTAAATTTTCATTTCTTAAACATTTCATTTCTTCTACAAAGGCATTATTTACAACACTATTTGTATTAAAATTACTGATTATGGAAAGTGGGTTTAATTTACAGAATTACACGTTACAATTCGGTGCACTACGTCATTTCAGTTTACATGTGATTTTTCATATAGATTTCCACCGGACTCGTCAATAAGTTTTTTTAATGTTTCTTGGTTTTCAAATTTTTTAATCCTTGTTGCTCGTTCAGTATCAAAACATTTATTTTCAACGGTGGAAATGTTAAAACGTGGAATGGCACCGGATTTCACAGGTTTCGTATTTAATAATTAGGAATTAAAATCCCTTTCGAAAACATCGTCATTAAAATGAAGTGAACAGACTTTAACATTATCAAAATTAAAATGATCTGTTCGTTTAAACGCATGAACCCACGCTTTTCTCAGGCCTTCATCTTTTGGAATTCTATGAAATGTAATTCCTTTCCCTTTACAATTCATATCATTATTATAGCAATTGGCAATAGCGCAACCAGACATTGTTATGCATACACAATTATACAATACTAAGCAAAATACATTTTGTTATTTTTTAGGATTCAAAACATACTTAAATTTTTTCTTATATTTATTAAACCTCAAACACAAAACACAATTATCGTGCAGTATTGTTGTTAACACCTCTTATTTAAAACACAACACCTACAGATTAAGTAAACACATCGAATCTCCAACTACATTTATAACATCGAGTTGTTTAGCGGGAAACTACATACAATAGCAGTGAAGAGTTTGACCCAGTGACGTCACGCGCGCGGTAGTCTACTGCGCAGACCCACAGTGGCCCCTACCGTGTATTCAATTTACCGTGGCAAAAAAGTACACATGTGGAACTCGCGGAGTGACTCACAGACGCGAAGCTTTTGTTAATAATATCTTTGCGGAATATGTAATTAGTTTGGAGATATGTTTACAAATATGTTGTTTTGTTTAAATAAATAAATACGTGAGCCTAGCTTAGATATTATTTATAGTACTTATAGGAAAAATCAGCTGTTTTATATTTATTCGTAACGATCAGTTGATTTCATTGAACATCTGATAGGCTATAATAAGTTTTAGGTTATGTTGTTAAAAACTAACAGTATTAACAACAAACGTTTATAATAATTTCGAATGTATTATAAACAGTTACAATTTACTCGTGTTTTTCAACTAAGGAAAAATACTAAAACCAAAGCAATAGCTTTTCATATAATGTACTGTTATCGAAAAGGAGGAAAAAAAGAGCCTGAAAGAGTGAGAGGAAATTCGTTTGCTCGTTTGTTCCATATTTTCGTTACGTTCTTCCGTTCGGCAGACTTTTTTTCTATTCACTCCTCTCACCAAATCTGACATTAAAACTTCGCTTTAAAAACCATTTTACCTACCGGTATGTTAAATTCTAATTACGCCCCGAAAACTTGAAATCCTAATGATGCCCGCTTTACGAATTTTATTTTAGCACGCATTAGAAGAAATATACATATAAAGAGTCAGATTTTGTGTATATATGTATTTTATACATATGAAAGAGTACAAAACGTACATATCTGTTCTGCAGGCTAACCGGCTATTTCATAAGCACTCAATTTACTTTAATATCAATAAAAATAATGAAATTCACAACTTCAAGGAAGGCGTAAAATATTTTAGCGCCCTTGTGAGCATAAAACGCGACGAAAGGTGCAATTTTACTCCCGTCAATTGAGATGTGAAATCGTATTTTACACCCGCTTGTGTCAAAAAATGATATAAAGATGTTACCAGAACTTTCGTCAAATGTAAAATTATACTTTTTTTCATGAAGCCTATGAAGAATCCTCTGTTCTCCTGGCTGTTAGGTTTAGACCGCCTATCTATGGAGTTAGAAATACACAATGTAGTGTTCCTCACGATATTAGATCATATCTCGGGCAGGAAAAACTCAAGTCTTTCCTAGATCGACTAAGAGTGATTTTTCATTGTTTTTTTAGTTATTTTTTCAAATTTAGATTTTCACAAAAGACGTATGCTTTTACATAATTTTAAAGGTAAGTATAAGCTCTACTAAAACAAAATGCAGAGGAAATATTTGAATTAAAATAATAACGTGCGGCCTATGTTTCAATATTTTTTGAAGAAATATATTTTTCTACTCAAGTGCATTGCTGTTTTTCGAAATGAACCCTAAAAATCTCTTTTCTACAAAATAATAATACTTAATTAGGTTCTAAATTAACGAAAACAATTACTAAGGCAATACATATTGACTTCCTTCTTCAAAGTTGTTTAAGCTGAGAGTATAATTTTTTCTGGGATTATGAACTATTATTCCCAACCTATTTTGTTTTTCCTGCAAACACTAGAGGTTTGGTAAAGTAAATGTATTTAGATAAACAACAACTTGTTGTATCTGTGCATCAAGAAGCTGACTAACATTTTAGGATTCGTTACGATAAATGAAGAACTAGTTGTAACTCATAAACTGCGCCTTGAACACTGCTTCTTATTAAATTGACTTTAGTGCTTTATTTCCCTTAATATTTGGTTAGGAAGGTATCAAAAATAGACCGGAAAATCCGAATAAATTATCAAAATTATTTTTTCTCAAATTTTAATTGTATGAATCGTTTTACAACTGAAAGAAGTAAACCAGGAAAGATTGACTGCTCCTTAGTATACAGGAGGAAAAAACAAATCTAACGAAGTCGGGTTAATTTTTAAGACATATTCTCGAACCATAAGTTTTTCTAAGTCTGAATTTTGTACACTGACTTCAATGCTAAAACTTATACTTTATACAAACTTGTACATTTGCTTAGTAGAAGCAGACTTAGTAAGTCAAATCGCACTAACTTTCTCACCTAACTGTAACGATATGGGAAACGCATTGGATGTTACGCATATGTATAATGTAAACACCCTAATTTTCAAAGTTATCGTTAAAATTAAAAAGGCAATGAATACGAAAATATAAGAAACTAATTATGAAGAAAATTTGGAAACAGTTTAAAAATGTAACTATATATAGTATTTCCCGGAGAACTTTAAAACACATACATCCAGATGATCATAATAATAACACTTTTTTGACACTGGAGGGGCCCATGTTTTCAAATATATAAAACCATGCACAGCTTTTACAACACAAAACTCATAAATTACACAAAAAGTGTCTACACTCGGGCAAATCCTGATACTTAAAACTAGTCTATGAAAAGTATTTAATATTAGAGCATACTTTATCTAAAGTATAAACTTGAAATTAATTAACTGTAAATTGTCATTTTAACAGCCAAAAATTTAAAAAGTCAACAATGCAAAAGATAATAATAACAAAATAAAACTATGTTAACTTAAATTATTATTATATTTCATTTGCTTTGAATACCACTACACAATTACCTCCCTTCTTTGTGAACTCTGAACCTAAAGCTCTTAAGTCCAGCTCACGATGAGCAGTACTCAAGCACAAACCGCAATGCTTGCGGCAGGCATCGGGGCTGTCGGAGCAAGTATTTTCATTGCGTTGAAATACTTAAGAACTCCGAAACCACCAGCAGAACCCGCAATGCCTGCACAAGACACGTATATGGATGGAATCTACCAACCATTAAGAGAAGGTTTCCACGATGGAAGGTTTTACACCCGAAATAAGCACTTGGCCCACCGTCTCAAAGGCGTGTATGAACATTGTCTTGTTGACGGAGTGGAGGATCCCGTGCCATTGTGGAGTTTTGATGGAGAACTGATGGAACTTTATGACAAGCTGCGTGATATCTGGAAGCAGTTGAAAGAAGTCAGAGTAGCAGGAAAACAGAACGACATTGACAGAATAGATGCGATAGGGAGGCAAGCGAGGAAAATATTCCAAATGCGCTTGGAACAAGTTGCAACGCCGTTACCAGTAATGGCAATGGTGCCCAGTGATATCACATCACCGATGTTTTATACAAACACATAAGAAAATATGTACAAATAAAGGCGAAACTTTTGTTTTGTTTTTAATTATTTGTATTTTCTACTGTTTTAAATATCAAACTTACATTTTATTGTATCAAAACTTGGCAGTAAAACTGTTTAAAAAAATGAGACCAATATTGCTAGTGTCATAAATATGGAAAGTGGTTTTAAAATTGATTGATTTTAGAAAAAGTTCATAGTATGAAAAAATATTACAAATTGGTTTTCAATACATACGTTATTATTTAATATAGTGTATTTTATTGTATGCAATAAGGCCCCTGAAACTATAAACTGAAAAATAATTAAGTAATTATTGTGAAAATATGAAACAAATCTTTTCATATTCCATTATTTTCCCGAAAATCGCTATATATTTTCGATATATCGATAGGAACTACCGACAAAACATGGATATATTTCGTCAAAATTGGTTCCTCAGATTTTGTTGAAATTTAAAGACAGTGTAGTGGGTTTGAAAAAGTGAAATTGACAGCTTGAAAATAAATCAACAAAACTAAAACTGAAAAATTAAAAAAATATAACATCGGGTTTGTTTCATTTTTTAGACATTTTCTATCAAAGCTTACTTTTTTAAATCCCAGCTTCATGTGTTACTGAAATTCAACAAAATTAAACGTATTTTACGGTTTTTCCGTAGCCTCTCTAAACTACAGTTTTTGTAAAATAATTACCAGAAAATATTTGTAATGTTTTTGTATAATTTAATTATTGTAAAATTCAAAATTCGTTTATTTGGTGTTAAATTTTATTAGTCCTATGTTTTAAAAAGTCGGTTATATTTCTTCCTCCTTTACGAATATATATATTCATATTCACCTTTATTTATTGATTGATTAAAAACAATAAAATTGTTTTTATTTTTTACCTTTTTTACCTCAATTTTTTTTTAATTGTGTCCATCACATTTTTTTGATCGTCAGAGTACTGGACTTGTTTTTTCTCAATCCTCAATTACATTAAAAACGTTGTGAAAATGTTTTCTTTGTACAAAGCAATAGTGTATCAATTCTTCCTTTAAACCAAGCAGCCATTTTTGTAATCGTACTACAATACAATGCAATACAAGATCTGTAATGAATAAATTGTTACGTGTTGAATCTAATTGAAATGTGAAACTCTACATTTTGAAATTCACTGTTCATTCTGCTAAACCCGATTTGCTTGAACGCGTTGATACAAAACAAGACCCTGCATTGACGGGAACAGAGTGGTTTCTATTCAGTCACTCTTACTGCAGAACTTGTACTCAACAAACAGAAACAGTAGGCTTTACCTTTTGTGTTGTACAAGTGCTAAACTGTAACAAAGAAAATCTCATTGTTTATGTTGTATTTTGTGAGTTTATGTTATGTTACTAAATTGATATTAAAATATTTAATTAATTATTAAATAATTTGGCTCAGGCTCAAGTACCACCGAATCTGCTGTACCCACCAATGAGAATCCATGCTGAATTTCTAACTTGATTTTTAAATCAGTCCAATATCTGTCAATTTTATTTGACAAATACAGCTGCTTGCAGTGATTTATCAATATAATTTGTATCATGTAATGATGATCCAAAAACTCCAATGGATTGATCTTGAGAAAATGAACATCATTTAAATGCTATTGTTTTGAGAAATAAGTAACACTTTATTTAAAATTAAATTTTCTATGTTCATCATATATACAGTCAATTTTGTGTCTAATGTAAACTGATATTGTTTTATTTAAATTTAAAGCAATGAACTATCTTAATAATAACAACTATTACATTGTCAACGAAGTCAGGGAGGTAACTAAAATGGAGCGAAGTAAAATCATGGCGTAATAATAGTGAAGATTAAATTAGAAACAAGAGCTATAGTGCCTAATTAGAAACAGGATCTGTACAACTATTGAACTGTGTTAATTAAGTTCTTGTCTGCTAATTTCGTTTCAGCTCACCGTGTACTGTTGCAGACAATGCAATTACTGTCTCAAATATTCGTCACGTGTCTGCTTTACAAAACGTCGAACAGAAAACAAGGCATCCCAAAATGTGACAATGTAGACAATAGACGTACCAATTAGCAAACGCATAATTATTAAAGAGATTAACGCATGCATTATTAATACGTATTATATGCAGTCATTATGGTAGAATCTAGGACAAACGTTATTATATTACATGCCATTTAGACAAACGAGTACGAGAGACTAGTATTAACTGTAAAGGAAAAAGCACAGTAGTAACTATGGTTTCGAACTTACCACCTTAAGGTTTGCAAGTTCTTAGATGCAGCAGGTTGAATGAACTTTGGTTAAAAGCCTCGGAAACGCCGACCTTATTGACTAACCAATGGCTAACTGAAAAGTGATATAAAAATTAAGGTCATGAAATGTCATTTTTTAAAGTAATTAATGTGTAAAATAATTTTTTGAATTACTTAAAACAAGTACCTCTGATATTTAGTGGACATGTTTAGGAAATGAGTAAGAACACGCTATTATAATTTTGGACGAAGAACATTGATTACTTCTCTTGAAAGATATTTTTCTGAAAATAAAATTAACTGTTCTGGTTTATCAGACCAGATCGAAGAGGTTGCTAGTAATCTGTTATCATTAGAATATCACAGAACTTGAGGAAGTACAAAAACAAAAGCCGAACGATCCCACCGGTCAAGCCAAATTCCACTTTGGTTTTGGTTTTACCAAATGTTCGCATGTAAATTGTTGGTTATGTTTGGCTTCCCGAACATGCTTCTGCGGGAGACTAGAGGTGCAAGCTGTCAAGCTACACTCATGGATTCTTGAACTTTTCAGAACAATGTTTCGTCTCAAATGTTTTTATTTCAAAATTAAAAATGCCATCATCCGTCACATTGAGCAAGTAATGTGAGCACTAAATTGTAATTAAATTAATTGTCTTGTAATTGTCAATACATTAATTGTAATGAAAACATCTACAACAAAATAAAAGATGCTTATTCATTGATTAAATTGCCTCACTGACAGTAGTAGGAAAATATAAGTCACGTCACACTTTTACTAGGTTCAACAGGTTCGAGAACTACTGCACACCCTGAACAAAGAAATATTTTTAGCAACGGATAGCCTACCTGAATATGTCGATATTAAAAGGCAATAAGCTGATAAAATAGCGGAGTCAGCCTCACGAATGCTCCCTGACCGTTAGTAGGGAAAAAGGGAATAATGCAGTGTACAGGCTAGCGATAAAAAGGACTCAAGGGGAAGGCTCACAACCGGGAAGTTGTTATTTGAAAATCAACCATCGCCAAGTGACCTGTATATATAGACGTGAACTAGTTTTGCATAGCGGATTTGCTATTCTACATGTCACATCTGTGTGATCATAGAGTGTAAAGGACACATGGCAGACTTAATGACGGGATACACAATAGAAGGGTCTCACAGAAAGGAGAAACTTTTCCAACCCTGTCCAAACATACTGTTTCCGGTATTTGATGTTGCTGTAAATAGTATACAGGATGTATTTTGACATACGTTTTTCTTGAATGTCTAAGACGAAAGATGTAAATAACTTTATGTAACTATTAAATATAGTCATCTAATCTACGTTTTGTGGAATTTGACTAAATCTAGGTGTTTGATTTAGTGTAATCTAAAGACTACGTGATAAAAAATATCCTAAAATTAACGTAATTATAGACTTGTTACGTTTGATTTAGTGTAATCTAAAGACTAGGTGATAAAAATATCCTAAAATTAACGTCATTATAGACTTATTATGTTTGATTTAGTGTAATCTAAAGACTACATGATAAAATTAACGTCATTATAGACTTGTTATATTTGATTTAGTGTAATCTAAAGACTAGGTGATAAAAATATCCTAAAATTAACGTTATTATAGACTTATTATGTTTGATTTAGTGTAATATAAAGACTACGTGATAAAATTAACGTTATTATACACTTGTTACGTTTGATTTAGTGTAATCTAAAGACTAGGTGATAAAAATATCCTAAAATTAACGTCATTATAGACTTATTACGTTTGATTTAGTGTAATCTAAAGACTACGTGATAAAAAATATCCTAAAATTAACGTCATTATAGACTTATTATGTTTGATTTAGTGTAATCTAAAGACTATATGATAAAATTAACGTCATTATAGACTTGTTATGTTTGATTTAGTGTAATCTAAAGACTAGGTGATAAAAATATCCTAAAATTAACGTCATTATAGACTTATTATGTTTGATTTAGTGTAATCTAAAGACTACGTGATAAAAAATATCCTAAAATTAACGTCATTATAGACTTGTTATGTTTGATTTAGTGTAATCTAAAGACTAGGTGATAAAAATATCCTAAAATTAACGTCATTATAGACTTGTTATGACTGATTTAGTGTAAGCTACAAACAATTTAAAAATTACCATTATCCAGTCAAAAATTCAATCAATCTGTAGAAGTTAAAGCACAATAACACATAAGATAAAATTAATCATACATAAATCGAAATATAAGAAAATTAAAAGCCTAAATGACTGGCAAACACCACCTAGAAATTCAAAACAAATTTTAGAATTATTTCAGTGTCTAAAAACGAAAAATTAACAACATCTAAACAAACACTGCCCAGGACGAAGTGAAGGGATGAACGGAGGGTGGAGGTGCTTTCGCCTGAACGCTTGCAATTAACAGTTTTAATTGATAACCCCCTCACCCTGCACGTGACCAAGACAAGATTGATTAATCCACAACTTCTTGTAAGGGTTTAACCTTTTAATACCTTGTAATTACAATTATTTTTATTGGAAGCTAAAACCTCTTTTAACCGTTACTTAATGGGAAAACGCTTCAAATCGACTCTTTGTTCCGATTAGATTTATTTGATTGACAATAATGACGTCATTATGACTCTCCAAGTGTTAACAATCACTAGAAAGTTTAAAAGGTTTTAAAACGCCTGCTAAATTCAATATTTATTTTTATGTAATAATTTCGTTGTATAATCGTTTGAGTATTGATACGGACATGTTTTGACATGTGTTTATATGAGCATGTTTTGGAATGTTGGAATGATATATTTTTTTAAATCACATATTTTCCACTGTATTTCTAAAAGTGTGCAGAATTTGAAGAGCGTATGTCAGTATTTCAGCCCAAAGCATGGCTTTCGTGCAGTTACTTAAAGTGTCAATTACTTCATGTCAGTATTTCATGTGTCAATTATTTCATTTTGTTAGGGACTTTTTATTGGATCACCCGGAACCATCAGATGGGCTCAGATCTTGACGTCTCTATAATACACTTCGTGGAGTCGTTTCACATTTTACTCTAGGTTATATCTGAACTAGATATCTACTGCTCTAGGTATATGTTTTATAATATCACTCTATCTTTGGCAACCTAAAGACCAATTTGATTGAAACGTAATCTAAAAATCTATTCGGGTAAATGAGCAAACAATTTCGTTACCCATCAAAATCCGTTCAACTGTTTCGAAATGGGAACCAATCAAAATTTTAAAATTACATATCGATTTGTAAAATCTCTGAATCATAATCAGCGTTAAAAGTTGCATAAATAAACATTTTACATTTGCTAATTCTACTTAAAATATTAAAGTTAAAAAAATTACTAAAACCGACAGCTGTTGTCATGTTTTATTTCATTTTACGATCCATAATTATCTGTTATTTAAAATGCGGTGCTGTGACAAATCTAACAAAAACTGATAAACTGACTCAAAAACTTTACAAAGTATTTCGTCTTCTATTATATTGTGACAGAGACTAATTTCTTACGTTCAGACTGAAAATAATGTTCGAAAAATAGCCTGAAATCGATCAATTTATTAATTTTCTTTAATCTTTTTTTCATGTTCACGCACATCAAATATTTTTTTAAAATTTAAGATATATATATATATATATATATATATATATATATATATATATAACCATGAAAACATCAAAGCAATTATTTTTGAAAGAGTGAAGCGAGGTCTCTGTTTCCACTCGACCTTTGGGCATTTGGTTTGTGTGTTACACAGTTTTGGCCAAACGAATTGTTTTGAAATTTGATACGAAGGTATCTTATAATAAGCTCGAATAATGTATATCATTTTCCCTATTTACTTCTGTTTCAATATGGCGGTCTCTGATTTAACGATAACGAATGTCAATTTTTGTCCGGCTGTTTTGTAATTATGTAAGAAAGTACTTTGTATAACGCGCGAATGATGTATGTATAAGATTGTTTCCCAATTACTTCTGTTTCAAGATGGCGGTCTCTGATGTAACGATGACGAGTATACGCATTTCTAATCAAACGTATTAGCTGATTATTTTGAAATTTAATACGAATTCCCGAATTTAACCTTTTATAATACCCGAAAGACTAATGTGTAAAATTTTTTCCCATTCGCTACCGTTTCAAAATGGCAAACTCTATTTCAGCGTTGAGGGAATATTTGCTGTAATACTAGATGGACGGTAAAACCTATCATAATTCTGACCGCTTCATGTAGAAAGAGCAACAATAAAGTTTCTTTTAGTAACATTTTTCGTAAATATTACGGTTACTGCTAAAAGTGGCGGAAAAAATTATGAGCTCTGCAAAGCGATCTGTATATTAATAAGGAATATACTGTCAGGTCTGCTGTTCTTTCAACTACTAGTTACTACCGCATCACGTCTGATAAGAACAAAACACCCCTGATTATATAAATTTACGATTAAATAAAATGTTTAATTTCACAGCCCACGTTAATAACGTTGACGTGAGATATAGGCCATGTATTTTACTGTCCAGTAAAACCGCTCCATTCCGTCTGAATTGATTCGTCAGCAGCTAAAGCCGATTTAATGCACCCTGGAGAAGCGGCCGAGACACTGGGTTTTATGCGCGACACTTTATGTGTGACAATTCCAGACCGCATTGAAGTGTCGATTTTATGCAGCACACAACTTTGTCCTTATTCCCCAACTTACTTCTCTTGTGGCACAAACAGTTTGCCTGTATATAAAATTGCATTACAGTATACTAATTTTTTTTAAATATTTAACATTTAGCCTAATTTGTAAAGCGGTAGGGGGATAATTTTGTATAACGGACGTTATAATTTTGTACTCTTAGGTACAAAGTGATTGCAAAGAAATACTTTCGCATAATTTAATTTTATTACACAAGGCAAGATGGGATAACCTTCATGAACATTCCCACTGTAAGCGCCTTTAAAGCATGGTTCTATATGGAGGGCTTAAAAGGGCAGCAGACTTCTCGGCCAGAGCGCATTTCAGGAAAATCATGTGGCATATTACTGGGCACTGTGGTCTGAGGGTGCACGTAAACAGGATAGGTGTATACCATGATGAAACCGTGTGTAGGTTGTGCAGGAAAGAAGACGAGAAGGCAGAACACATAATCCTTAATTGTGAAGCTCTTGCTGGTATGAGGCTATTTTGATAGGAGGGTTTTTGTTTCCAGGACCCTAGGGATCTTTAGCAGAATGAGCTAGTCAGTGGATTGTTGAAACTTATAAGGGCATCAATCTGCTAAACTAGTACTCAAGAGGTTTAGTTGCACAATAGGTCTGATGATCGCAGTGTCTGGGGTTGTATTATCCCTTCCTCTAGTTTCAATCTAATACAATTTAAGGAGATATTATTACGTTAAAATTAATTTAGATTGTGTTTAGGAGGAGATTTTGCATCACTGGTTTTTCAACAAATGAACTATTTTTTAAGGATTTTGCTTCTAGGACTCTGCTTAAATCACAGTATTATGTTATAATAAAAAATAATAATTTAAAGTAAGGTTTTTGTAAAAATCTGTTAAAAACCATATTTTATTGAAATTAGTTCAAATATTTGGGACAAAATTTTGCTGAAATATTACCTCGTTTTGAAAAAAATAGCATTACAATTAAATTTATTTCACTAAATTTAAAATTTTAAATTACTTTCCTGAATAAGGAAAAACTAAAAACAAATCTGACATATGTTCGGTTTAAATTAATTGAAATTTTAATGCAAATTTCTTACTTCGGCAATTTTTTTATTTAAAAAAGGTTTTTTAAAGTTTTTTCATCAAACTTGTTAAAAGTTAGAGTATCTCAAGTTTGGTTCTAAATTTGGATCCGAGTTCGATCGAATCTAGTCCTTATGTATCCAAAAATATAGGTTGCTATTTCACTAGTTCATAAATTCGGTTAGAGATTTGTCAAAAAATACGTTAAAAATTCGGCCTGATTTCTCTAAATTTTTACCTCATATTTTGTTAAAATTTAGTTCGTTATAAAGTTTTGGAACTGAAGCTAGTGTAGCACTCTTTCAAAAAATAAATGTTTCGTTTTGAAAGTAAACAAAAGAAAACAAAAATAAATCGTAACAGCACTCGGGTTTGCTTGTTTTTTCTATTTCATAATGAAACGCTTTCTTAAATCGCGGCTAAATAGCCGCCTTTTAATGATTTATAGCGCCTTTTAATGATTTTTAATATTTAAAAAAATATTTTCAAATAGCCGCCTCGGTGGCCTAGTTGATGGCGTACTGGGCTTTCACCCCGAGGACCCGGCCAGGGCTTGGCATTTTCATACGCTATAAATTATCCCATCGTCTGCATTAGCCCAAGTATGCACAATAGTCGGACATTAAACACCAAAAAAAAGTTTTCTTTAATTTTAAATTTGGTATACAGACTTGAGTTATTCCTTATAACTCATCAGAATTTGATAAACTGGTTTTGTGATGCGACTTTTCTTTAGCCAGACGTTATCGGGAAATAATTGAATGTAAGAAAAATATGTGCAATTTTTTTGCAACAGTTTATTTTTAAATGATAATTTAAACAACATTTAAATTTAGTCATGTTAAAAAAATAATACGGTAGGTGCTCCATATATAATTTTATTTGATATTAAATTAGTGGTATCGTCTTGTAATCATACGTAACACTGAAAATTAGTACCTCCTTCATCGATATATATATATATATATATATATATATATATATATATATTGAAATATTAAAGGTCTCAGCGGCTTTCGTCCACCAACTCTTGAAGAAATATTCTTTAAGCGATTCTCTGACGCTCACAATCTGTTTTTTTTAATCACGTTGTCAATCTGTGCTTTGCTGATTTGTGATAAATACGTTTTGATGAAAGGTTGTATTTACTGGTACTTTATTTTGTTCTTTAGCGAAATTTCCATTGTAAAGTGAGCTTTTGAAGCACTTATCACTGACACGATGATATGTAACATGATATCATTTGACACACACACACACACACACACACAACGGTTAAATTTTAAAAAAATTAATTGACCGGTGATCGGCGTTCATTTCTCAATTTCAGTGTAATTTAAAAGTTTAAAACTATAATATTATTTTCAGATTTTAGTGCTGATTATAATAGCGAAATTTGATTTCCAAAAAATTGTGGGCCAAATAAAACACTTTTCGGAATTCACTTCCATCACGTCAGCGCGGCAGCTGCATGCCGCGATTATAATTGTAACTAAAAATATACAGATTTCTGATGTATCCTAAACATTTAGAAAATTACAATGACGATGTTTAATAATTTTCTTTTAATTCGGTCTTAATGTACACAAAACATATGCTTTATAAGGGGTAACTAATAATAAACACAATAATATACAATGCGAATATCTAACGGTAAGATTTCTCAAATTGACACTTTAGATTTTAGTCATATTTACGAGATTAAGTAATACGATCATAATTTAAATAACTATAACCTATAAATGAAAACAACAGCTAAAAAAGGTTAATAGTTTTGATTATTTTAGACATTAGTAAGGATAAAATAAATAATTAAACTTTTTATTATAGTATTTCAGTTTTAATTATGTTTCTGTAAAAAAATGTGTTTTTAATTGATTCACTTTTTTATTAAGAAATTGAAATGTTTTGGTGTAGTGTAACTGAAATATTTTATTAAAGCCACCCAGCAGCAAGATGAAAGAGATTTTATTAAAGTACAGCAGTGTGCTGAGTCTGCTTTGTTTACACGATACAAACGATGCTCATTAAATGAGTCAAAGCGACTATGTGTTTCATGTTCACGAGTAAATTAAACAGTCGACACTAAGTTGTATCTATTTTCTTCTATCTAATCTGTATATTTTATATATATATATATATATATATATATATATATATATATATATATATATATACACACACACACATATATACACACACACACACACACACACACATACATATATATATATATATATATATATATATATATATATATATATATATATATATATATATATATATACATAGTTCAGGGGCCTCTTTTACTAGGGTCCTCGTATGAATTAATATATATATATATATATATATATATATCGATAGTTCAAGAAAAAAAAACCTTTAATATATTGAAATGTATTAGATTACATTTATCTTGTAACAGCTACAACACGGTTGATGACAACCCCAAGAATGAACACTGCTGTCTTTTTCTTCAAAATGTTCCCCCTGAATATATACTAATGTATTCAAACCAAATTGCGAAAAGGGAAAGAAGTGTACGCAAATTTTGTCTACTGATATTTACCGCCGATTCGCCACTTCTCAGCACCGCCTGGCTGGAATGCTCTCCCTTAGTGCGTCCCGACTTACTACACCCCTTCGGGTCTTCACAGAATCGACTGTCCCCCGAAATATACCGACGTTCCGGTCCCCTCGGAATCGACTGTTCCTGCCCTACTTCTTCCCCAAGCTTTTATTTCAACTGTTGTTCATATATATACGCCAAGTACTACTCATTCACTTATCACAGTTTCTCCAAACCACCAAACGGATTACAATGAAACTTGGCAAACACATTCCTCCAAGTTTCTAGACGCTCGCTAAGAAATGGTTTTTAAAAATTTTCACCCTAAGATGTTAAAATGGTATGAAAACGAACTTTACATTTTACCCCCGTGCCTCCAGATTTAAGAGACATAGAGAGTTCAAGTTTCTTACATAGGCCTATCGCAGGTTTTTGAGGTGCATAATCACTTTTGGGTACAAAGTGATTTCAAAGATAACATTTCACAAATTTTTAAATTTAGTTTGAAATAATACTTAAAGTATACAAACGCAAAAGTTCAATGCAATGATTCTAAATCTAAAAGATGTCCTGATTGATTGATTGACCAATGTACACATTATAATTGGACGTTTGATTTGACCACACTTCATTTCATTATGTTAGCGTCAAATAAGAAAAGATTTTATAAGGGCATACAAGTTTCATTGAAAAATATTTCTGTGATCGGATAATCTAAAAATCAATGTGTTATGACTTATTCATGATCGTCCAGCCGAAACCTTTGAAATCATAAATATTAAATTAGAAAACTTCGAAATTTCATTTGTCTTTTCGCAAACAAAATGCCTGGTTTATTTTAAAACAAGGTATTTCTAAGAGGTCTATCAGAAAAACTGGTTAACCAACCGGCAGTGCTATTATATGATTTCTCCGTGTAAAATTTCTGTTGTGTACAATATCTTTATTGCCACGGATTTTTGTGGGTATTAGGGCCTTTAGTAGAAATAATCAGAATGTTTTTTTGCGGAAATATTACTATATTCTACCAATAATAATAACTCCCTTTCAAAAACAAAAACGTCTCTCTGAAACATACAATAAAACAGAAAACATTAAACAATAAAAACGAGAAATGTTTAAGTTAACCTTAAAATTAATCATCTGTAATTTTTACCTCTCAAAAATACCGTAGTGAACCTAGTTGGCATGTAATATTCAAATTACCTTAAAGTCTATGTTATGCATACTATGCGGACTTTGATGAATCCAATCAGCTAATACAGTAATCATATTTTATAAGCTTAGAAAATAGTTTCGTCTTTTGAAACAGAAGAAAAGCTTACATTCAATGACGTCATTATTTAGAGATGTAAAACACTAATTAAGTCACAAACTTAATGCCAGCCGTTATAATGAATTATAACTTCAAAAGTAATTATAATTGTTGAAAAGCTCAAGTTACTTAAAATGTGAGAGTTTCTCCTAAGAAAATTACTTTTTAACGACATCTAATTAGGGGATAAACTGTCGAAAATGATCAAAATCCAAGACTGTAAATTGTAGGCCTATAGCAGCGTTAAAATCTGCGAGAAGGCTATTTGCTAAGTTTTCAAATGTTAAATTCAAAATATAAAATTGAACATTGATTGGTATATTAAATTACTTTCAATAAAATTACATTTAAACACAAACGTTTCTGATTTATACAGATTTAGACTTAAGTTTCTAAGTATAAGTGAAACAAGATTTTCAAAACAAGATACACATCTTAGAATTTTAATATATTATGAATGCTCGGCGCAAATTTTGTTAAAAAAACATACATGTATCATCTGTTATTAAAATCAATTTTTGTGCCGTTTGAATAGAACTAGATTAAAATTAGTATTTTTTAATGAATTCTATATAACAGTATAGTTTTAAGAGCAAAAAGAAAGTACTTAACCTTGTCTACAAAATGCATTTTTTTTCTTGGCAAATCCATTTTTTCTCACAGAGAAAGAACTGAAAATAAACCACTATTTTTTTTGTAACACATGGTCAACCGGCTGACCCAATTGTTGCTTTAAACACTGTTGCCAACTGGCGAAGAGAAAAAAATGTTTTGAGATTAGAACTAACGTTTTTCATGTACTTTCAAAAGGGGTTAGGTCGATTAAACCTCATTAGAAACAATTGTCAGGATTTCTATGATTACTGTTGGTTTGTATTTATAAAAGGGCGTTGGGCCTAAAAATATAAATTATTCGTGGTTATTATGAAGACGTATAAAGAAAGAGAGATTGAGAAAGAATTAGAAAATACACACTATTTGAAACTTTACTGCTAGTAAACGAAAACAGATAAAAATGGCATAAACAAATCAGCTGATAGCTGAATAGCGAATAGTTGATAGTATAATTGAAAGGATTAAAATTTTCATGAGATTAAAGAAATTTACAGCTGTATGAAATCAAATTCTTATTCTTTCACCAACAAGAAAACAATTACAAAAATTCATTATCCATTGAAAGAATGGAAATGTAAACAAGGGATGGTCTGTATGGAAAACATCGCCTAGAAATGAAAATAACGCTTAAGTAAAGTAGAGTTTCACACGATTATTAAAGACATTTTTCAGAAACATATTTTTAAACATGTTTCGAAAAACAAATTTAGATATATAGAAAAAAGTAAAAACAGTGTTCAAAAGTTTAACTCATACATTCCTAGGCTTATAAATGCACTAAATTAAATAAAGTTGATTCAAAAAGGCGAATAGAGTTTTTGCGAATGATGTAGATACTAGGGGTGGGCGTTTCTGCTATTTTTACAAAATATCAAACAAACTGTTTGTTGAGAAAAACTGCTTTTTAAAACAGTTGGAAAAAAACAGGTTTAGAAAACTGAAACTCGAAGTTGTTTTCGCAGCTAAAACATAAAGCACAAACGTTCAGTTTTCTAAGACTACTTTTTCATTCCCATTACCACCATGTCCTTAACTGTATAACCCTTATAAGTGTAGTAATAATTAAATTACATTCCCAAACGTAATATATATGTATGCCATTTTATATTTACAAAATGCAATGAATTTCTAATAGAAGCATTCTTTTTTTTTTTTTTAAAAATTAAAAAGTCCTTTGCATATTTACTGAAATGCAAACAATTTAGAATATTTTTAGTTGATTAAAACATATTGATGATTGATAATTAATATAAAAAATGCGTTTAAATAAAATTAGGTTATGTATTTACAAAATGTGAGATGTTACTGTCATATTTTTATTTGGGAGAAAGTAGGTTTTCACTTTTCAACTCTGAAAAAAGTAACCTTAATAATTACAATATAGTAATAAGAACATAGGCCAAATGTGTTTAAATAAAATTAGCTCTATATAATTACAAAATTATAGGTTATTATAAATGTCCTTTCAAATTAGTCACACTGGATTTATAAGATAAGGCTTGTTTACATATATTGCAAAAAGCCTTTTCATTCTCAGCCTTAAAAAAATAGTTCGAAATTATACTTCTTTGACGGTTAGCCATAATTTTAAAACATATGACACTAAAAGATTTGATTATTTTCAGATGTAGCCTATATTTCGCAAAATTTTAGAAAAGTACTAAAATAACCTAAAATTATTCAAGATATATACAAGAGTAGATATTGTGAATTTTAAAAAGTCCACACATCCAATAAATAATTAAAAACTATGCACTTAATTCTAAAAATATAAAAAAAGTAAAAGAAAACTTTCAAAATTGTCCATTAAATATTTTTAAATTTCTAAATACAAAGTAAACTACGAAGAAAAACTAATATAAAACACAATTATGGCTGATTTTACAGTTTAAGAAATGTTTGAACAACAAATTTTACATTTAAAACTTTCAAACAACTCGCAACAAAATAGAGATAAACGTTGACAACGTCCAAACAGTTGTACTTAACTACAAGCAACAAGAAACTTTGAAATAAAGGGAAAAAGCATAAAAGCAGGTTGAAGAAAAGCAGCAGGAAAACAAGTTAGCAGAAAAACAGCAGGAAAAAAGTTTTAGCGCTAGCGGCAACGTTCGAATAGAACGTGGGTGTTAAGGAAGTCCCAACAGCTGTTCCTTGTTTAAACAATCACGAACCAGTTCAAATCAAACTACTTGTTTCCGTTTTGAAAAGCAGTTTGTTTGTCGTTTATAGAAAAGCAGTTTTTTTTAACAGTTTGATGTTTTCTTACCCACCTCTAGTAGATACAAGTATGGAACAAATAAAGAGTTTAAGGTTTAATTATTTGATTTGATGAAACCACATTCACATGGAACAAATAATATGATTAATAATGTTTACAGGGTGATAATAAAATCTTTGTGTGATCTATTTTTAAGAGGTATTTTAGGGCCACCGCCACTTCCTTAGAAAAATCTCACCAGAATCTTTTACGTGCAGATGGTACATCATAACGTGATGTAAGACGATTTTTTGACAACGCCATTCCTGAACGATGGATAGGACGGAGAGGAAGTACTTCGAGAGTCCTGATGTGATCTCCAGATTTAACATGCTATTACTTTTGTAGTGTTTTAAAAAATACTGTGGATGATTAAAAAACAGAGACACTGCAAAAGCTGAGGAGAAGATTAAAAGTGCAGTTAATACCCTTTCCGTTGTAGTAACATAAATAGTTTGTCTCTTTCTATTACACTGTTTCTGGCGCATGCAAACACACACACACACACACACACACACACACACACACACACACACCGAATCTTGGTTTCCACCATAGTCTATCGTATGGACATTCGCTAGAAAGAAGGAACACTATTTAGTCTTTTTAACAAGCCTAAACTCTCTCTCTCTCTCTCACACACACACACACACACACACACACACACACACACACACACACACCGAATCTTGGTTTCAACCATAGTTTATCGTATGGACAGTGTCGCTAGTAAAGAAGGAACACTCTTTAGTTTTTTTAACAAGTCTAAACTCTCTCTCTCTCTCTCTCTCTCTCTCTCACACACACACACACACACACACACACACACACACACACACACACACACACACACACACACACTCTCTCAATTTTTATAGATTTAGAATATGTGTAATTTATTTTACTTTAAAGAACATAAATTTTACTTTAGATGCATTCCCAAAGTAATGAAAATACCGAAATAAAAGTTATTTATAAACGCTTTACATTTGTCCTTTACAAAATTTACATCGCATTCTGGCATTTACAAAATTTGCAACGAATAACATTTAAAAAAAATTATGTTTGTTGTTTTTTATGTTCTCGTTTAAAAATATTGGGGTTCATAGCAGCGTTGCAGTAAACAGAATGGAAACCGTTAAGCATAATATTACAGTTGAAAGCGCAGGTTATCTAAGGAAGTAAGCAGGGCAGGGGTCATTGTGGCCTTTAATACCTAGCCTACCTAAAGACGTCTCTTTGTTATTATTTCCTAACAATGTTATCCATATATAATTTACTAGCATTACCCGTCGCGGCTTCGCCCATGAAACGTAAACTGTTTCAATAATGAGTAATTTAGAAACATAAAAAAATACATTAATAAAAGCATGATTATCTAAACTCGTGATCATTATTATTTTACAGTGAATATGAAAAAATATAACATGACTATATTGTTTTATTCAAACATGTTCTATTCGAATTTAAGAAAATCTGATAAAAATATTTTTCTCCAAAACAAACATTGTGTAAATTTGTATTGTAAAAATACAACCTCTTTTATATTTTTGTCCTTCATGGGATGAATTTGGGGGGGATACTGAATTACGTGTACCATAATTTGTGTTTTAGAATGTTTTGTTTACTTTTAAGAAAGCCGATAAACAATATTTTTCTCCAATTATACCTCTTTTTTACATTTTAAATCTTTTATGGAATGAATTCGGAAAAATGTTGAAATATGTGTTTCATTATTTGTGTTTCATAGCATATTTCTAGAATATACAATCCAAAACAAATATTTTTTCAATGCAAATTGTATACCCCTTTTTAAATTTTCTACCTCCTTTCAATCTCTTTAGGGGATGAGATATTGGAAATGGTGAAAAATATATTTCTTTACTTATATTTAAGAGTGACTATGTTACGTTTTAAGGTCAGCGAAAAGCATATTTTCCAATAAAAATTGTTGTACCTCATTTTAACCTCTTTAGGGATTGAAGAGGTTCAGTTTTTCAGTTCACCCCTACATGTGGTGGTAACCCTGAAATTTTCAAATCTTCAGCTATTATAGTCTCCGCTATACGTTGATTATTAAAGTTGGACCGGTTAAGTACTTTAATGGCGTTAAAATCAAGTTTTTGCAAAATCCTTTCTTAGTGAATGCCTATATGGTAACATAAATGTACCCTGAAAATTTCAAGTAGCTAAAATAGTTTTTGCTCTGCGTTGATTATGAATCAGTCAGTCAGGACTTCTTCTTTTATATATTAAGATTTTTATTCTATACGTCATTAAAATATGCAATAAATTACGGTAGTAAAATAGCATTTCATGTAGTTTTGTTGCTGACTTTATTAAACGAATTTCAGAAAACTAAATTTCCTTAAATATAAAACTGTAGGTCTCCTGAGACCAAAATTGGATTATACTTGGCTATCTATATGTTCGCAGAAAATACAAATCTTTTATATCAAAGATCTGATTTTAGCCTTCCTCTGTTGTTACCTAGTGTGTTTACGTCTGTAACGTGTGGCCCCTTTGGGTGCTTATGCGGTACAAATCAATACAGTACTGAACTTTGCAACTCTTGGAACTATTTCTTTTTTAAACAGTCGTGTCACGTAGGCCTCACCAGAGAGAGAGAAAAAAATGAAAATCGAATCAACTCAAAACTGGCTTTAAAAGCTTCGATAAAATATGGTTTCATAAGTTAACAAAAAAAATGATCCACTTTTAGTTATAACTATTACTTCTAGAGCATAATTTTTTAATTTATAATTTGCTACATTGCCATTATTGAAGCAAAATTTGAGCAAAATCTGAAGAAACAATTGTGAGAAATTATACTATTTTTTTAATAAGTAGAGACCGTTGAGTTTTGTTTGCATTTTTAGGAGCTAAATTTAAGTAAAATTTGGTTAAAGTTTTTAAAAACGGTTTAGAAAAAAATCCTTTTTATTATATTTAATGATTACAAAATAGTTTTAAAACAAACATTTTTGAAAAATATTATACAAATCACTAGTTATGGGCAAACAGCCAACATTTCAGAAACATGGGGATTTAACTTCAAATAAAGAAACCTACATTTGAGGACAAAATGCGCGTAAGCCAAACGGCGGTCAGGGTTTATTTTAAGCGCTTGATTTTTTTTTTTTTTTTTGTTTAACGTCCGACTTTTGTGCACACTTGGGCTAATGCAGACGGTGGGATGATTTATAGCGTATGAAAATGCCAAGCCCTCGCCGGAAATCGAACCTGGATCCTCGGGGTGGAAGCGTAGTACGCTATCCACTAGACCACCGAGGCGGCTGTTCATTCGCCTGCAATGTATGCTTAAAATAAATTTAAGTAACTTATCACTGAAATTTAAGAAGAATAAAATAAACCAATCCTATATGCTGTTTTAAGCGCTTGAAATTTAGTTACGATATAGTTGTCCATTATACACCTTCAATGTGCACACTCAAATTTTTTATGTAACCTCTCGCTAGTATATGCTAAACCTTACAAAATAAAATGAACCATTCCTATACGCTTGTTACTTGTTTATTTGATTATTAATTATTTAATTTTGGATAGGCTGGATTTAATATTGAGCCTCAATATGTATCTTCTATAGTATTACATAAGGTTATCTCAAACAGCTCCCAGTTAAAACTGGACTGAGGAGAAACTGCTGTTGCATGTCAAAATGCCAGAGATACGTAAATTTAAATCAAGCATTACTTTAAAGAGAAATATTAGTAATTGAAGTTTGCTCTTAAAATAAGTGCTTAAAATTTATTTTTCTATTTTACTTACGCACATCATAAATGGTGATCATAAAAAACATCCGTTTTTAACTCCCTTGGTTTTATTTTATGTACATTATTTAATCTAAATGATTTGTACAATTGTAAGATATTTAGCAAACAAAACCCGACCGCTATTATTATTATTTTTTTAACTACACTCATATTTAAAATGATATTCAGTGCAGATTTTAATTCTAATACTGATTGTTATATTAGATCTTCATAAAAACTAAAATAGAAGTTGTGCATTTTTTGCCTTGAGTATTGTTGCTATAAACTCTATAGATAACACTGATTATTACGTCAAATATTATCTGACATTTACATTTAGCAAAAAAAAAAAGCTCAACAAGGCCAAATTGAGTAACAGATAAAGATGAGCAGTTACCGGGATAGAAGTTCAAAATGACATTAGCAGAGACTGGGAAGACGTGAAACCACTTGTAATTACAGACATTATAAAGTCCCTAAAGTAGACCGTGATTCCTTGGACAATCCAAATATAATAGAGGCATTTCTTCAGATGGATTTAAAGTTACTGGAAGAAAAGTTAGATAAATAAAACGTAGTTTTTAGAGATGATTCAGATTTTTGGCGTGCAAATCATTGAAGACATTTGTAACAAGTATGTATCTGTTTGGGTAGTTGTGGTAAATGAAAAAAAAAACAGTTTAGAAGCCATCAAGAGCTCTGTGTCTTAAACGCAGTGCCAAACGTGAGGAAGAATGGATTAAAGATGGAATGTAATAGTTTTCTATGTCATCATTATTCGTATTTTTAATCTTAAATTGTGATTTCAACCAATAATTATATTAAAATAATCATACTAAATGCTGTTATTGCTTTAGTTTGTCTCATTTTTATATGCAAGCACTGATTAAATCAATTTCATTCAACTAAGCACTGAATAATAACATCAAACTATTTTTAATAGACTTATACTAACAATAATTCAAAATGTATATAACTAAGTATTTATGAATGAAAATTACTGATTTTTTTTTAAATGTCATAATTTGCAATTGGCCTAAAGATGTAAGGTATACAATATTTTCTATTAATTAAAAATATCAGACTGATTAGAAAATACAGAATAATTTTCCAATAAGCCGAGCTAATTGCAAAATGACAACATTCTCTTTAGTAAACCAATCTTTTACAACTAACTACGAAATTAATAATCGATCCAGGATTTTGAATCGATTATTAAATTAGTCCCTGTATCCCTCTATCTGAAATATTTCTGATAGATACATTGATACTATTGAAGATACATATTGAGGCTCAATATTAAATCCAGCCTACCCAAAATTAAATAATATTAATCAAATAAGTTAACAAGCGTATAGGAATGCTTCATTTTATTTTGTAAGGTTTAGCATATACTAGTGAGAGGTTACATAAAATTATTTGAGTGCACAAATTGAAGGCGTATAATGTTCAACTATATCGTAACTAAATTTCAAGCGCTTAAAATAAACCCTGACCGCCGTTTGGCTTACGCGCATTTTGTCCTCGAAGATATGTTTCTTTATTTGAAGTTAATTTCATAATTTCTTTTATTAGAAGTTAATTCACTGATTTGGGTTATGATTTTATATATATATATATATATATATATATATATATATATATATATATATATGTATATACACAAAATCTGATAAACTGATTTAGATAGAACAGAGAGATTTTTTAGTTTTTTCGTTGATCTTAGAAACAATTTTTTTTCGGGGGGGAGGAATAATTGAATGCATGAATGTGTAATATTTTTGTATTGATTAATTTATTATCGCTCATTTATTGCTTATCTTACTGCAGCGGTATTCACTGTGGGTTCCGCGGGCCATATTCAAGTATTCACTGGGACCTGCCCAAGTATTTCTTTATTATATCAACCTCTGTGTAATCAATGGTTAAAAATTGAAAAATCTTCATAAAGAAGGATAGTTATAAAAATAAAACCTTTCATAATAAGAAACGATAACATTTCTTTTATACTTCCTTTGTAGCATTCTAAAATTAACATAAGTATTAATTTGTATTATTTTTTCTTAAGGGTTCTATTGAAAAATTATACAACCATTAAGAGGTTCCGTGTCTCAATATAATTTGAAGACACATCTTATTGAAGATACATTTTGAGGCTCAATTTTAAATCCAGCCTGTCCAAAATTAAATATTTTTGTACATTATATTATTACTAATACAACCCTACTGGAATTGTTTATTTATTCTAATAAAGCTTAGGATACACCAGCTAGAGGTTACATAAATTTATTTTGTGCATACATTGCAGGCGTATAATGGACAGCTATATTGTAATTATTTGCAAGTGCTTAAAATAAACCCTGATCGCTGTTAGGTTTACATTTTGTTTTTGGACCTATATTTCTTCTATTTAAAAAACTGATCTGAGTTATGATTTTTTTATGTATAATATATAACCAAAATCTGATAAACAGATTTCGATAAAATAGATAAATGTTTAAGTTTTTTGTCATAATTGGTTTCAAACAAGATTTTTTTATCTTACTGAACATACAAATGAGGCTCGTATATTCAGCCTTTTCGAAATATTAAAAAATATAGACGAAAGATTCAACAGCATATAGGATTGGTTTATTTTATTCTTCTTAAATTTCAGTGATAAGTTACTTGCAGGCGAATGAAAAGCTATATTACAACTGATTGCAAGCCTTTAAAAAAACACTGATCGACGTTAGGTTTAGGGTATTTTGTTGTCAAACTTATATTTACTTTATGTAAAAGCTGGTTCACTGATTTGAGTTATGATTTTTTTATCTATGACCAAAGTTTGGTAAAATGGTTTCGATAGAAGAGACAATCTGTTGGTTTTTGTCGAAAACTTTTGAACCAAGTTTTTTTTATAATTATTAGCCAAAAAATAAATATTTGAAAGATATCCGCCACAGCCGTTCCGCTTACATTTTGGATTTGAATTTATACCATTAATATATTTAGAACCTAACACTTTTTTAAGTGAGTCATTCTAACTGATTATCTCTTTCGGCTCTTTACCTCGAAACGTAACGATTCCGCTCGGGTTGGCGAATCGCCATCGTGGTACGTGCCCGGGGTCTGTGGATAGCGCGTTATATAAACATATAGTTTATCTATGGCCGCCGCCGTCTCCATCGTGGCCCGGGGCCTGTGGATAGCGCGTTATATAAACATATAAAGTAAGTTTATCTATGGCCGCCGCCATCGTGGCCCGGGGCCTGCGGATAGCGCGTTATATAAACATATAAAGTACTTCATTCTATGACCTCTCTCTCTCTCTCTCTCTCTAGCCGCCGCCATCGTGGCCCGGGGCCTGTGGATAGCGCGTTATATAAACATATAAAGTAAGTCTATCTATGACCGCCTCTCTCTCTCTCTCTCTCTCTCTCTCTAGCCGCCGCCATCGTGGCCCGGGGCCTGTGGATATCGCGTTATATAAACATATAAAGTAAGTCTATCTATGACCGCCTCTCTCTCTCTCTCTCTCTCTCTCTCTCTCTCTCTCTCTCTCTCTCTCTCTCTCTCTCTCTCTCTCTCTCTCTAGCCGCCGCCATCGTGTTACGTGCCCTGGGTGTGTGGATAGCGCGTTATATAAATATATAAAGTACTTCATTCTATGACCTCTCTCTCTCTCTCTCTCTCTCTCTCTCTCTCTCTCTCTAACCTCATCAGCCATCATGTTACGTGCCTAGCTCCCAGCAAGGTTGTTCATAGGAGGACTAGGGTCGCTGGATAGTGCGTTATATAAACGTTTAAAGTACTTCATTCTATGACCTCCCTCTCCTCTCTCTCTCTCTCTCTCTCTCTAACCTCATCAGCCATCATGTTACGTGCCTAGCTCCCAGCAGGGTTGTTCATAGGAGGACTAGGGTCGCTGGATAGTGCGTTATATAAACGTATAAAGTACTTCATTCTATGACCTCCTCTCTCTCTCTCTAACCTCATCAGCCATCATGTTACGTGCCTAGCTTCCAGCAGGGTTGTTCAAAGGAGGACTAGGGTCGCTGGATAGTGCGTTATATAAACGTATAAAGTACTTCATTCTATGACCTCCCTCTCTCTCTCTCTCTCTCTCTCTCTCTCTCTCTCTCTCTCTCTCTCTCTCTCTCTAACCTCATCAGCCATCATGTTACGTGCCTAGCTCCCAGCAGGGTTGTTCATAGGAGGACTAGGGTCGCTGGATAGTGCGTTATATAAACGTATAAAGTACTTCATTCTATGACCTCCCTCTCTCTCTCTCTCTCTCTCTCTCTCTCTCTCTCTCTCTCTCTCTCTCTCTCTCTCTATAAAAAAGGATAGTGTTTTAATATTATACGTTAATTTTTACAAAGTTATTCATTAATATGCTACTTTGGCCACAGTTTTAAAAAAATATTTACTCGAAAACCATGATGACTGACCTCTCGTCTTACGTCAAAAATAAGGAAAAAAGAAACAAAGATGTAAACATAAAATTGTCTTTGTTTTATTTTAAACATCGTTTGCTTGCAAAACAAACAAAAAACACAAATATACATGACATGTAGTTGAATTATGGTAAATATTGAGTTAATGAAAAAAAAATGACTTATAAAACAGTTATTAAGTACAAATACAAAACAATTTACTAAGTACAAAGAAAAAAAACAAAAACATCTCAAGAATTGATTATTATAATGTAACTAAAATACAAGACATATAATGTATTGCATATGAATACAAGACATATGATAAATATATTGAGTTAATGGAAAAAAAGACTTACAAATCATCGTGAATGGTGTATGATATATGTAGGTGCCCAGTCCGCTGTCAATCCGAGGAGTAGCGTACAAATGGCCCTTTTCAGTGCTCACATAAACATATTCACGATTGTCCTCTGTGTTTGTACACGGGGTTGGAACCGTCGTACGAGGTGGTGAAGCCGCCGTCGTAGCCCACATTACAATCCGGTGTTAAGCAGAAGGCTTAACCCCTTGAGGGAGTAGCCCCAAACCATCGCTACCCCCGGTGACTACCACTCCATGACAAAATTGTAGTCTCCCAAAAAAAAATTTTTTTTTGCTTTATATTTTTTAATTTTTTTTGTATTTTTACTTTTTTTTAGGTTATTACAATAAAAGATTACACCGTCAGCGTAGCGTACGCGCACGCGCGCAAGGGAGAATCAACTCCACACCAGTCACACACAAAACCCAGGTTTACGGGAGAATTAACTCCGCGCCAGTGACCTCCAAACACACACACACACACACACACAACCTAGGATTACGGGAGAATTAACTCAGCGCCAGTGACCTCCACAAAAACATCTCTTTGGTTTACGGGAGAATTAACTCCACGCCAGTGACCTCACACACATACACACACACACACACACACACACACACACACACACACACACACACACACACACACGTCTCTTTGGTTTACGGGAGAATTAACTCCGCGCCAGTGACCTCCTAGACATAAGCGCGCGCTCGCGTACACTAAGCATCGAGTAAATCGTAATAATGTTTCGCGCTCTGCAGAGCACACTTACTACTATCGCTATTATGATGGGGTAATATGCATTTGAAATATGTACATTTGACATTATTATCCAACGTTTCGGGTAATTCCAAAACGTTCGGATGGTAACGGCGTAAAAATTGCGCTTTTTCCGCACCTTTAGTGTACAAAGTGGAAAAAGGTCTGAACATCTCGCGTACGATGTTCTTGTCGAACGGTATATCGCCGTCTGCCCATTCTATACAGTGAAAATATTCGCGTAACCAAAGAGCGATTTTCTTACTCTTTCGTTTAGCTCGTGAAAACCGTAAGGCGATTTGAAAATCGTAACCGTGTACGAGAAACGGCTGACAACGGCCAATTCTTTCACTATATACTCGCCGCAATTGTCTACATACGCGTGAAATTCAACTACCGCTAGCCGATTCTGCTGCTGCTGCAGCATGTTTTTTGAATAAGACCACTTCGTCGTACAAACGGTCCGCTTCGGGCAGACTACTGGATACGGGTTCGCCGTCACCGGCCAGACACTCGATGATGTACGCGATCAAATCTTTTTCGTTATAAAACAATTCTTTGATACGACGCGTCACCAGAGGCACACTGTCGACGAACAATTTCCACTCGTCGGCGGTCAACGAAACGGTATGCGGACCTACGCCGACGCCGCTGTACAACTGAACGTATCTCTTACCGAACACTTTCCGGACAATCACGTGACCTTGACTGAATTTAAATTTTGTCGAAGCGGTCGAAGCAGCAGCAGCCGCGGCTGCCGACGTTATATTCGTCAGTTCGTTCAGCAACTCGTTGAACGTGAAATAGGTGAAGAAAACAAATTTATTTTTACCCGACTGCACCAAAACGCCCAGCTCGTGTGCGGCGTGCTGGAAAAGACCGGTCACGATAAATTTACTGCAATCGCTGTTTAAAAAATTCAACGTTTTCAAATAAATACCTAAAGGTAAGTTTGGTGGCACCGTACGTCTTGTAGACTGCTGGCGATCCACGTCCATACGCTCCATGACTCGCACTGAGCGCTGTAACACTCATCTCGCACCTACCTCACTTCTCCCCACTCCTCCTCATCCCTACCAGCCTAAAAACCCGCTATATTCTTAATAGCGCCTGTGAGTAGGGAATAGCTCATGTGCTTATCGTAAAAGATAACGCAATAGGCCGTCGTATTGACGGGAAAATTATCGGAAGCTTCTATTTCCAGTTTCACGTCGACAGGTCCCGACCTGAACGAATCTTTGTGCTTGGAACAATCGATTACGAAAATCGGTGTTTTCTCTTTGAACGTTTGCAAATCGACACAAGGGGACGGTTCGCGACCGTAATAGTACTGTTGGAAATCGCAGAATTTGTGGTACGCTAGCGCCGCACTACCGCGTACCCGTTCGTAAGGGTGAAAATCCGAATTCAGATGAACGCGTACGTCCGTGATGTTGCAATAATCGAACGCGGACGCGTCTTTAGCGATCTGATTAGATCTATCCGTTTGAAAGACTAACGCTATGATCTGAGGCATCTGGTCTATAGTGGCCGTCTTTAGGACCCACGATTCGTGTTTTACGGCCGGCCACCACGGTCGTACGATAACGTCCCACCCGCGATACGCAATGTGCGCTGTGATGTTGTTCTGAATCTTTCGCAACGTGTCCACCTCGTGTTTCCCGTCCACGGTAATGTGATGTAACAACCACGTGATACCGGTAATCACGAGGTCAACTGACGTCGCGCCGTCTTCGCTGTAAACGGCGTTCAAATCGGATGCCGATCGTAAGAATACCAGTTCCTGTTTCACGTTGACCACTATCCGCCGGTAATCCTCGAAAATCCCATCAACATTTTCAACGGTACGAGTACGGAAAATTCACCGCTACTACTATCGGGAGACACGTACCTACCAGGACCCACCCAACCGGCATTTTTGAGGTTATTCACCCTGTACTCGGGCGTGGACAGTAAGTTTTTCACCGTACTCACGATACCCAATTGACGCGTACCGTCCACTTCGTTGCCGGCTATCTCGTATCTGATATTGTCGAATAGAAACGCCACGCCGTTGTTGACAAAGTCCACTTTAGCCTTGGCACCGTTTTCTTTTTTCCCGTCAACGTACCCGTAATGTAAAGCATACTCTCGTGCGGTAACGTCATGACGTCCTGTTGGTTAACAGGTATGCGGATCTCATCGTTATTGCGGAACGTGGACGACGCGTACGGTTTGTGGTAATGATATTCTTTACCGGTGATCGTATTATCGTACACAGGTTGTCTTTCGAGCGCCAGCATATCCATTATTTCGGAACAATTTTAAAGCCTAGAGATCGTAAAAACGTATATTCCTAGGTGTTAACACTCGTGTTTGTCCGCGGACTAACGTCGTGTCTATACGTATCCTGGTTAAATACGAGACCCATTCCGCCTCTTCTTACCGACGTCTTCTCAAATGCAATCTGATCGAAATAGTTTCGTTCCGGAAGTCCACGAGATCGCCGTTCTGATCTTTCAGGCTGACGGTAAGATTGTGAATCGATTTCACGTTGACCGGTAAATATATTACCGTTCGCGGGATCTCGATAATCTTATAGCCGGGCGGTACGCGGGGATAAAATTCGTGTATAACGTGACTCTCTACACCGTTTTGAAACGAACCCGACGCCACGTTACATTCGATTTGTATTACACTGACCTTGATGATGTCCACCGGCAGGTCGGAAACGTGCACTCGACCGGGCTGTAGAATTTTCCTTTCGAAACCGAGTAACGTGCCGATCGTACGTTCACCGCTGAAATCTATCGTTTCCGAACAAAATAACTCCGCCTTTAACGTGTTATTGTTCGGTTTCAAAGAGAAAACGATATTCAAATCTAGTTTCGATTTAATGTACTTTTCGATGTCGTCGATTTCGTACGAACCCGTAGGCAATTTTACGTCTACCGTTTTAGACGAAACAGTTGTATCGTCGACGTCAGTAGTAGTAGTAGTAGTAATTAAACGACCGGTTCTTGTATCTCCCGTGTCTTTGTCGACAGCAGCACCAGCAGCAGCAGGTGATGAAAGTTTTCTTTTCTTTTCTTCTTCATTTACAGTAACATGACCCAAATTTTGCAAAAAATACAGAGATCGTTTATCGCGACCGTCGCCACTCGTACTAGTCGTCGTGAACAATCGAAATTCGTTATTAACGCCGTCTTTGATATTCGGAATAGAATTGTACGTAGCCAAATCGACCAGACCGATTTCCCATTGGCCGCCGCCACCGTCGGAGACGTCGATGGGCGGGAAAAAATCGCAAGAAAGTGAGGAACTGTTTCCGCTCAAACATATGGACATGACGGTGTCGTGAGAAACTTTAGACACAGATGACCGCAAACGACTGAATCGAAACGCTGGTATCTCGTGTAATTATAGCGAATATCGGCTGCGGGGCCGAAATACGCGATCAACTCTTTCGGCGGTCTCAGATTACCGAAACTATCGAAATACTCGACCGCATCGCCTTTCTTTTTATAACATACCCAGTGAGTACCGTCGCCCGACACGCTGTCCAAATTCACGATAGCCGATTCGTTTCGCCACGGTTTACCGCGCGGTAACGTGTCGCGCATGAAAACACCGCGGAACGCTGCCACGCCCAAACGTTTCGCGTACTTTTCCAATTCCAAATTCGTCAACGGTCTGATAGGTATCGAATCGATCAATAGTGTGTTGTTGTTTTTTTTTCCTAGTCGTCCTACGACGCTTTCTGCAACCGCCGCCGCCGCCTACCTTCTTCCTGTACGGTCCGAGATAAAGACCTTTTCCCCTTAAACCGGAAATGAGTTGAGTAATAGTGCGCCGTTTTTTAGTCGTCGACCTCTTCTTCCTCTTTCTCCCGCCGCCACCTAATTTCGCTTTCGCTTTCATCGCGGCCGCTACCGCTAGCGCTGTCGCTCGTTCCGCTAGAGAAGCGTCACTCGCTTTGACACGGTTCCAAGCTTTTCCCGCCAAACGATTATCAGCCTCGCTACGATTTTTTGAATCGCTGTACCGGCTGTATGCGATATCGTGTTCTTTGCACGCCTCGTCCAAAGGATTTATACCCTTATCGCCGCGAGCTAATCTCTTCTTCAATTTAGTTCCCGGACCGCAGTAGTTGTACGTAGGTATATGTAGTTCGACGGGCAGTAAATCGACCGCTTTGTTTATAGCGGACGGTAGTAAATCGACAGCGGACGAAATCAATCCACGACCTTTCCTAATCGCTCTCCGTTTACGACTGACACGTGTTGCCTGCTTACCGACCATTTTAACACTAAACACAAATTACTACGACTAGCTCTTTAAGTAAATGATGAAGAAGAAAATTTCGATTAACATTTATTCTTCCCACACTTGGCGCCAATGGGATAAAAGATTCTGTTTAGGGTCATCGTGACTGTACCGTTTCCTTATTTCCTTAGCCAAAGAGATTAGTTCTTTGTGAATATTACTCATCATACCAATCATTGCTTTATCAATCGCTATTTCTACAGCTTCGGTCATCTGATTGTAAGTGACAGCGTCGTTATCGCTCGACCCTTTGCCCATGTTCCTGATAGGCTTATATTCAGCATCAAAGTAACCCTTAACACCGCCTCCGTTTAATGTGTTAAAGGCAACCCACATTTTAATGTTTTCCTCTTGTTTGTGTAATTGCTCGATATTGACAGCGTCAATAGGCTCCACACCTGCAGGTACGTTTGTGATTCTTTTACTATTAGCGTTGAACACATCACCGGTCGGCAGTCGAGTAAGAAAAAGCGTATTTTGCATTAGAAAATCTAAATTGACAGCGTCTTTAGCAAGTACAGGTTCCGCTACGTGACCGAGACGTTTATTCTGTAGATGCCAACTGTTACCGCTTGTAACGCTTATTACGCGATTATCCACGTATGATTTTGTAACGGCATCATTTTTAGCTGTGGGTGTTTTAACGTTACTGATAACCGATCCGCCGGCGTCAAATTTTCCCCTACCACCATCTTTTACGAGCATATTTTCTCTTCGCATACCGGATGTTGACCGCATCTCCGTCCAATTGTGGCAGGCCTACATTACGTAATCGAAAATTTTCAAACGAATAACTGTCGACCAGTTTAATGGGGATTAAAGATTCTAAATACTCTTTGGTCACGGCGTCGTCCGCCGCTGTCGGTCTAGCTAGACCGCCGAGAGGATTATTTTTCGCGTGATATTTTGCAATCACCGAGTCGAATGTTAAACAACGTTTCATCATCGTAACCCTATTTACGGCAACGTCGTCGCCGCCGCCGTCGTCGTCGTCAGGCGTGTAGACATTACGTAACGCTTTGTGTTTTAAATCGTAATCTCCGTCCTGAGTAAGAGCGAATCCGATCCCGGGTGGTCCACGGCGTCCGGAATTTCTGCTGCCGTCGCCGTCGCCGCTATAACGTCCAAACTTGTCGACACTCATCGTATCACTGCTCGTATTTTTCTATTTCCCGAACCTTTTATCAGTCCCGCCTCTTTGAGTTCTTCTATAATGGACGCTATCTCGTTGGCGTGACCCGTATGACCGGCGTCGTACGACATGAGCAAAAGCTTTAATCTGTCGCACAATTCGTTCGGATCGTCCCAGTACGCGTAACCTTGACCTTGTTTAACACGACTCATCGTCGTCTTCGTCTTCTTCTTATTTTGTTTTGCCGGCGGGAACAGGTATTGTATAACACGTTTGTATTTAACAGAAGTGTGGTTACGGTTGACCGGCGCGTAGGACTTGTATTTCTGGAGGTGAGCGTTTGTTTGTATACAGATATTTTTGTACGCGGCGGCGTCTTCGGTCGTGTACTCGACGGGATCCCTCATGAATAGTATTTCGTATAGGCCCGGTGTACCTTTATAGGTTGCGTCATCGATAACAATGTCGCCGTCGTCGCTGAACTGTATCGTTTTCGAACCGACCATTATCGAGTCTTCTTCTATTCGCGGTCCGTACAGATTATCGATTTCTCTTTTCCTCGCCGTATCGGTAATCATTTTCAACATGTATTTACGTACTACAGGGTGGTTAAACGTCTTGTTTATCCATTCTATCGATTCGTCACGTCCCTGCGGTGTCGACACATAACTAGCTACATTTTGCTGCTGCTGCCGCTGCGGAGTCACTTTCGGAAGAGCAGCAGCAGCAGGAGATAAAGAAGTAGATCCTGGTGATGATGTTTCCGCAATTACTGGCGTATCTAGAAAGCTCGGATATGATGATGATGTTTTTCTTTTCGGTGTCGACACTGCCGACATCATAGAACGGTCTTCTTCTTCTTCTTCCTCTTCTTCTTGTTTTTCAGTTTTCGTCATAATGGGCAGTAGCGTCTGCGAGGCGTCTTGTATTTTCGTCAACTCTTTGATGATGGGTTTGTACTGTCTCGTCAATTGTACGTCCATATCAGCATCGCCGAATTTCATCTGCATATATTTCCGTTTCAAGGCGTCTTTCAACCGGTCGATTTCGAGCGTAGCCAGATCACCGGTTAACGTCATATTGTCGAATGAACGGCTGTACTAATATGTAGTGTTATTTATATGTGTTGTTGTTCAGGGCAATTCCAGCGATCTAAAGAAAAGTGGAAACTTTTTCGCGGACAACAGATATTGTATAACGTCACCGGCTGACGCGTACAAAAACCTTTACCCTCCCAACGCAACCCTCTCAGATAACCGTACATATTGTTATCGAAAAAAGGGATCCGCATAGTTTTACGCGCGTCCGTAAAAACAAAGGTGCGTTTCACGTTGTCACGCCACTCAGGTATTTCGGCTACCAAGAGGTAATCGTCTCTTGGCGTGTCCTGCATGTACTCTTTCAGCCGAGCTATAGGACGAATTGAAGATGAAGCTAAAAGATAAGAATTCAATAATAGAAATTCGTCTAAATTCGCACCCGTATAATTACACCATGTTTCCAATTGTCGCGAGTCGACGACCTTGTAATTATAACCGTCAAAAGAGAGGCCAAAGTGTAGGCACTGTTCGACGACGCTCGGCAGGGCGACTTTAAGAAATTCTACCGTAAACATACCTTGCGCTTTGTTGTTCACCGCTTCGAATGCTCTGCCCCGTGTATTGTGAGGCAAAAGCGCTGGCACGGGACCGTATTTTACGTTATAACTCACGTCAATCATACATCTCGAACTTGTAATCAGTCTGTAGGCTTCCACGGGTTCGCGTATGGGTATACTTCTTTCTGTAATTACCACACATCTGGACGCGTTCGGGAATAAACAGCCGTACTGCAACATGTCCAAATAGACTTGAGTGTACTCGAGGTTACCGTGACCGGGTGTGACTGTACGGTTAAAAAGATCCGGAAACGGTCTGAAACGTGAGAGTAGATTTTGAGGGTGTCGTACTGTACCGTTGAGCATGTGTTCGTTGTAGATTACCAGTTCGAACGGGACTCCGCGTTTTTCACTCTCGCACAGAAATTTCATCCAAATATCCCTGTTGTAGATTCGCGAAGCGCTAGCGATCATCAGTATTACGACAGGCGGGACTGTCTTACTGTAGCCACTGTGCCTTTTATGGCGCCAACAACGTCTGTTGAATACGTCACCGTGTTTTCCCGATCTACTACAGTAATTGCCGCAATACCGTTTCCTATCAGCGTAATACCACGCGCACAGGTTCGATTTCGGCGGCTGTCGCCTCGGACGTGTAGAAGAAGCGTTCTTATACGCGGCTACATCGTTGTACGTGTATATTCTCATTGCAAGTCTTTGAAGAAACGATCGAATCCTATCCTGTACCGGCCCTCTTCTATCTCGCTGTCTTTGTCTATCAACAAGAACCCGTGTTTCTCTTTCCACGCTGCCGCGCAGATATCTTTAAAAACACCGAACGTAACGTCTGTGTTCACGTGGTCGTTGTAAATGTGTCTCAAATTGAGTTCGTCCTGTTTAAATACTACCAGCAAGTTGGCATTGTCGCGCACCAGCTGCTTCGGAATCCTACTGTACGTTTGGCCTAGATAAAATGAGTCTATATTATTGTGACGCCCCATTGTGAAATATTTGCGTATATTATCGTGTTTCTCGCAAGCTATATCGTCGAATATCATTACCGAATTCGGTTCGGCCTCGCTGGGGTCGATGACACTTTCGTTCTCTGTACACGGAAATAACCTATACCCGTGTCCTCGGTGAAAACCGTTTCCAATAGTTTGTATTTCGGTTGGTGCAGAGATTTCGAAAATACGTAAACGTTCGCGAATCTCAATCCGTTCGTGTCGAAAAGTAAATTGAACACGACGTTAGTTTTACCGCAATTGGAAGGTCCGCATACGATACAACGAATAGTGTTGGGCAAAAGCGAGCTATGACGTTTACTCTTGCCCCCCGCCACCACCGGCAAAAACGTCGAAATTTGAAATTTGCAATTTTTCACGCGACGTCTCGATACGCATTATCGTTCGATACTGAACCGCTCGTGCGCGCGCGTGTCTAATAAATAGCTGGCTGGCTCAGAAGAGTATCCTTCGTCCGAATGTAAAAATGTGGCCGCGTGTGGGGGCACAGGAAACGGATATCCTGTTTCAAGTGATTAGTTTGCGCTTATCGATCCACGAGTTGTGCGACTTGTCAAAGCCTAACCACTTTACCAGAACTTTGTTCCCTTTCGATCGCAATACTTTTTCCACGAGGTACACATCGCCCACATTGGTTTTACTTATTTCTTCGGCGTAAAACCCGCCTTTCAGAATCTCGCCTTTCGAGTCTTGCAAAATGTACGTGGTAGGTGCGGTCGGGACTACGGCGTAAATAGAAAACACCTCGTTTGTCCAGTTCGGTAGGTAGCCTTTAGCGAAAGTCTTCTTATACTTGGAAATCCTTACTTTATCGTCCACGTTAAATTTAGTCTTTTCCAAAGTGCCACCACCACCACCACCCCCTGACCGTTTACTTTTTCAAAAGTTGGTTTTCGTGTTTTCGCGTCACACGACCCGGTTTCATACCGATAGTGCTGTGCACGGTGTTATTGTAAGATCGAACTACCGATTTTAATAAATCTATCCATTCGTAACTGCCGCGAGCCGTAAATTCGCGCCACATTTTCGTTTTCAAAGTACGATTGAGTCGTTCGACTATAGACGCTTTCTTATCCGTATACGTTGTGTAATGGTTTATGCCGTATTTTTCATGAGTTTTTCCACGTGAGCGTTGAACCACTCTTTACCCTGATCGGTCTGAAAATGGCGCATGGGGTGTTTTTCGAGTATCGGTTCTAGAGCTGCCGCCACTTCGGCGCTCGTCTTTGTTTTCAACGGAACGGCTATAGCGAATTTCGACAGACAATTTATCATTGTCAGTATATATTTGTATCCGTTGTTGCCCTTAGCATACGGGATCATTTCCACCAAATCCGCCTGATATAAATCGTTCACACCCTTCAGCGTGACACGACGTGTTTTGAAATTTCTTCGCGCCGGCTTATGCAGCTCATCGGCTATTTCACGTCTCACGTTCATGTTGACTGACGACCGTCTACCTGAAACAAAAGATTTTATACTTTTTTTATGGAGGGTGGCCCCAACCTTCGCCACCCTCGCGTGGTATCCATTCCAAAAAAAATTCCTATTCCTCTGCTGATACCTCCGTTTTTTTTTACCGTCTTTCTTATTGCACCATACACCTTACGGGTTGTTACACCTCGTCAGAGGGACATTCACCCTTACGAGCGCGGTCACGCTTCGCCAGAGGGGACATTCACACACACACACACACACTCATGTTTACGAGAGAATTAACTCTTCGCCAGTGACCTTGCATTCAGGAATAAGAAAGAGGGTAAAAAATATTTTGAAAAAGTGTTCTCTCTGTGCCTCTCTCTCTTACTCTAAATGTTGTTTTTTGCTACGGTGACCGTACGGTAGTGTATCGAAATCACCGCAGCGTTTTCTTTTCGCACCTGTCACGCGAAATATTTTCGATTCGTTCACCGTGATCACTTGGTGATCTTTGGTGCGACGAATCCTTTTGTCTGTGACTGTAATAGTTTCCGATTGCTTATCGGAGTCGTCGACGTCGAGAACCATTCTCTTTAACGACTCGAAATTTACAACGCCCGAGGTGCTGAGATTTAAAGTGAGCCCTTTAACCTTGCATACGGTGACCAGTTCGTTACATTTAGTGGACAATACTTTGTAACCGTAGACTTTCGGTCCACCGGATACAAATTCCGTAATGTACGAACCGGGACCGTACTCCAGGAGTTCGTCCGTCATCTGTCCTAAGTAGTCACCTGTCTCTACCTTGTGTGCACCTTCCAGGTAGAGTACAGAATCAGTGTCGTAGTAAATGGTCTGTCTGTCAAGGGCATCCAGGTGTTCGTACAGTTTAAGTCGCGCCTGAGCAGTCGTGAAAGCGGCGAGTACGACGTTGACCGTCGGAAGAACCTCGCAGACGTCTTCGACGTACTCCCAGTTCACCACGATGGTTTCCTCGTTCACCTCCTGGATGTTGTTAACGCGAACGGACGGACTGACCAACATTTTGAATAATTCGGTAGGTTGCCTGACGATCGCGGTCTTTGTCTGGTTTTCTCGCTGGCCGAATTTTCCCCAAAAGGAATTCAACATCAATTTGGCCAGCGAGCGTCGGCCCTCGTTCTTTTCGATTTTAGCCGCTTCCAGTGTAACCCGCTCGGCCGTGAAATAGTCGTCTATGTATTTTTGTCTGTCCTCGTCGGTCGTGCACCAGTCGGGGTAGCCGGAAGCTTCTTGTTTTATTTTTAAAAATGTATTAATGAAATCGGTAAATAAGCCGCCGCCCTGGTCGAAAGACGCCATTTCGTACTGCCACATTTCGAACATTTCCAAAATGACGTACCCTTGTCCACGGCCTTACGGATTTCGTCCATGGTCCAAGTCCCTGTCAGCGCTCGTCGGTCGACGTCGTGGTCGCAGTCGGAGACGTTCAGCGTTTCCGCGCACGTGCGGCACAACACGAACATCAGTTTCTCATGCATCTTAACCGGCAGCACGGGGTGGTAGAGTTCGCGAGGCGGAAGGACGGTACACTTGAGCAACCCGTCCGCATCCATGCCCGCCCTCCTGCAGTCAGCATCGCCTACGTGAATTTTGGGGTGGCCTAAGGGGTATCGACCGTACTTGCATACCCACGGGTAAAGGGAGCACACGTCCACGTAGTGAATTTTTTCTCCCTCTTTGCAAGCGTGATAGGTGCGCACGTTTCCCGTACGACCGCCGAAGAAAGCGTCTCGAGGATTAAGGGGTGAAGCGGGCTGGAAGGCGAGGTGAGGCGGTGCCTTGAACTCGCACTCCCACATCTCCACTACCGAAGAGACCAGACGAGAGAGCTTATCGATTTTGGTCTTGGTTCTCTGCAAACGAGCGTCGAACGTGTCGGATGGGTCATCCTCTAGGGGCGCTTCGCGCCCGTGAGGGAAACACCTTTGGCAACCGTGCCAGTAGCAGCCGTGGAACTCGTATACGGTGTCCGTGCGGGTGCAATAACCGTCCACTTTCATGCCGGCAATCTGTTTCTCCCTACCACGACCGGCGTGTTCCAAACGGTAGTCGGCGTCGGCGGTCCGCTCCCGCTCCTTTTCTACCGAGGCCAGCCATTGCAGAGCGGCGAGCGATTGTTTGTCGGCCAAACGGTAGCCGTTTTTCGGAACTATGCCGATGGTGTCGGCCTTCAGAAAGTTACGTCTGAACGCCACGTTGCACGCGCTGGCGATGGTCACGGCTTCCAGGAACGGGTCCACTTTGCATTCCTGCAGAAACGAGGCGCGGAACTTTATGCACGCTTGCGCAAGTATATCTACGTCCGAATAACAGTATTCGAAAATCTCTTTTTGAAAATCGAACACGTATTCGTTGCGCACCTGTTCTTCGTACCATTTCGAAAACTCCTTGTGGTTCTTGTCGAACATGGAGTCGGGGCAGTAGTACTCGCGGCCGGGCATGGGACCTACGTAATTTTGATTGGCCAGAGTGTTGAACAGATGGGGGAAATAGCCTTTTTTGTTTTCCGGCGGCAGATCGAACGCTTTGGGGAGTTTTGACAGAGCCATAGGCATGTAGTTTAGAGAGTCGATGAATTTCACGTTATCCAACTCCATGAGAATGACCTTGGAACCGCGCGTGATGAGTTTCGGCGTGAATTTCGTCTCTTCGAGCACGTACTTGAAAATAAATTGGTAGTCGAACGCTTGACCGTTGTGCGCGATGACGCACACTTTTTTGTACGTCTTGCGCACGTCCATGACGTAGGACATGAACCTGCGGACCGGATCTTTTTGGAACACGCGCGTTCTGGTACCGCAGTGGGGGCAGTCTTGCGTCAAACGTATCATACACTCCCAGCAATACTGTTTGGACACGCACAAGGTGACACGGTGCACCCGAGCCGTGTCCAGAACTTCGTCTTGGCGCGTCTCGAAGTCGAAAAATACGAACAGGAAGTCTCTGACAAGAGGTTTACGAGTGTCGACCGTCATGTAGCATTGGTGGTCTGACTGCTTATAGTCTTTGCACACCTTGCAATACATTTCACCGCAAACGTGCTCGGTTTTTCGTTTTCTAGTTATAATAAGTTTGTTACATTTCGCGCATTCCTGTACAGACTGACAGACATAGCCTTTGTGGGCGGTAAAACAATTTTTATTTTTAAAATATCTGTTGCAATCGCTGCAATGGATCGCGCTGTCGTCCTTTACGCACGGCGGCGTTCGCTTACAAGCGTTGCACTGCGCCCGGCATCTGTGCTCGTCTCGGCATTTGTAAGGGGTGTGGCAAGTTACACAATAGTAACTGCAAGCGAAAGCAGATGTTAGGCTAGTGATCGTATTGTAGTGACCGTTGTGAAACATCAAATTTATAGCGTACCGCGCGTTCGGGGCGTTGCCCTCAAAGTACACGCTACGACCGCGGCTGTCGTAATTGTAAACGGTGATTTTATAATCGGTCAGGAATGTTTGGAACCGTTGTAATTCTACCACCCCTGCCCCTGCATCCCCTATGTCAACACAGGCGTCAATCATCAGTCGGCGGGCCGCGATAGTCTGTCTTTTTCGCCTATTTTGTATGATGGCCTTGTAATCTCGGTCTTTGTCCGCACGCGCTTTACCCACTACCAGTGAGCACGGGAGGCACAGTGAATCGTTGTTCTTAATCACCACGATCCCCTTTCTAGCTTTACATTCTTCGACAAAATTATTATAGAGTCCCGGTCTAACACGACTACGGCCGCGACCCAGTGGAACGTTCACTTTGGTGCACTCCACTTTGAAAACGTCACTGGTAGTGAACGTTTCGGCATTGCTCTGAATTATGCCGCCAAAAATGTTCCAAAGCGTGTCCGCAGTCACTTCCGGTGCGGGTCTAAAAGCCACGTAGCCCGGATCGCGGTTTTTGAAATTTAAGCTGGTCAGTGTGAACCCTAACTTGTCTTGGTCGGTCGTTTTGCTAGTCATAGTCTCTACTAATTCAGTCAGTCCTTGTTTGACCCATTCAATTTCGTTTACACCCGCAGGCGGTTGATTGAATTTAAAAGTTACTTTTGTACCGAATAAACGGAACTTTTTAACATACGTCTGAACTGTAGACACTATAAAAGCTGACATATTAATATTATTAGTATTATCGTTATTATTATTATTATTACTTGATTCACTAAACATGGCAAAAACTATTAGTTAATACTTAAAATGTTATTACTTTCTTTTCCCGAAAAAAAAGTTAAAATTTTTAAGTATATTTTTTTTAAAAAATAAAAAATGCAAATATTCTTTTAAAGTTTAAATCAACACGTAGAGAAATGAGATGTAAAAAAAAAGACAAAATTCTTAAGTACCACTTACTATTTTTAGAGAGAGAGAGAGAAACATAGGAAGTAACAATGTACTTACAAAATTCGCTAAAGACGAACACAACAACAACAACAAATACTCGATGGTGAACAATGATGCAAGTTTGACAGAATCTGCTAAACTGACGTAACCGTTAGCGCCGCAGGTTATTTATACGTTTAGTGACTGTGGCGTGTTACGTTGCGTCATCAGCTGGCTGACCTTGAATTGTGACTGACCTTCACATTTCGACGTGCCGTGTGCAAATGTTGCGTCAGCTGCCTGACCTTGAATTGTGAGTGACCTTCACATTTCAACGTGCCGTGTGCAAATGTTGCGTCAGCTGCCTGACCTTGAATTGTGACTGACCTTCACATTTCGCCGTTTCCTTTCTCATGACCGCCGTACCGATTAGTATATATATATATATACGTATAACGGCAGGTGTTTAGCTGCATAATAGTATTGCTGTGTTGTGTGCGTTAACGTGCAGTTGTGTTTTGATATACGTAGAGTTGTTGTTGTTGTTTTTCTTGAATTTATTCTTTGTAAGTATGTCTGCTTCTTCGGGATCGTCATCTTCTTCTTCTTTTATTAACGTCCGTTTTAATTCCGTTCGACCGGTAGAGACTGTGCCGATTCGAACATTACAGATCGGTATACCGTTCAAAATTTTAAACGTCAGGATGGTCCCACTAAATTCGGAACGTCTTTGTTGTTTGTGTACGTACTATAATGACAAATATGGCTGGGAAAAGTACATAATGGCGACGGCTGGGTACTTTCTATAATGTCACCTAGGGTTGAGTACGTACCATGATGGCACCAAAGTTGAGCTGCATACACGATTGCGACGGGTTGGGTTCGTACCATAATGGTGAAGAGTACATGATAGCGACGGGTTGGGTACGTACTATAATGACAAATACGGCTGGGAAAAAGTACATAATGGCGACGGGATGGATACATAGTATAATGTCACCTAGGGCTAAGTACGTACTATGATGGCACCAAAGCTGGGCAGGGTATACGATGGCGACGGGTTGGCTACGTACCACGATGGACCAAAGCTGGGCAGGACGCATCTCGATGGGCTGGGCACATACCATGATGGCACCAGATGTTGGGCGAGTACATGATGGCGACGGACTGAATACGTACGGGCACGTAACACGATTGCTGGGAATGTTGCGACCACAGATGGGGCTCGTACTATGATTTCTGGGCATGTTGCTACCACAGGTAAGGCTCGTACGATGATGATGCCACCAATGGCTAGGCAGCGAAGATGATGGCGACGCGGGTTGGGTACGTATTATGATGGCGGAATTGGCCGAGCATGATACGTAATGGCAATGGGTTGGATACGTACCATGATAGCACCAAAGGATTGACAAGGTACATGATGACACTAGAGAGAGAAAGGCTAGACAACGAACATGATGGCGACGGGTTGGGTACGTACCATGACCAACCCGGGAGGCTAGGCACGTAACACGATGGCGACAGCGGGCTGGGCACCTACATATATCATACACCATTCACGATGATTTGTAAGTCTTTTTTTCCATTAACTCAATATATTTATCATATGTCTTGTATTCATATGCAATACATTATATGTCTTGTATTTTAGTTACATTATAATAATCAATTCTTGAGATGTTTTTGTTTTTTTTCTTTGTACTTAGTAAATTGTTTTGTATTTGTACTTAATAACTGTTTTATAAGCCATTTTTTTTTCATTAACTCAATATTTACCATAATTCAACTACATGTCATGTATATTTGTGTTTTTTGTTTGTTTTGCAAGCAAACGATGTTTAAAATAAAAACAAAGACAATTTTATGTTTACATCTTTGTTTCTTTTTTCCTTATTTTTTTTTGACGTAAGACGAGAGGTCAGTCATCATGGTTTTCGAGTAAATATTTTTTTTAAAACTGTGGCCAAAGTAGCATATTAATGAATAACTTTGTAAAAATTAACGTATAATATTAAAACACTATCCTTTTTTAAAGAGAGAGAGAGAGAGAGAGAGAGAGAGAGAGAGAGAGAGAGAGAGAGGAGGTCATAGAATGAAGTACTTTATACGTTTATATAACGCACTATCCAGCGACCCTAGTCCTCCTATGAACAACCCTGCTGGGAGCTAGGCACGTAACATGATGGCTGATGAGGTTAGAGAGAGAGAGAGAGAGAGAGAGAGAGAGAGAGAGAGAGAGAGAGAGAGAGAGAGAGAGAGGGAGGTCATAGAATGAAGTACTTTATACGTTTATATAACGCACTATCCAGCGACCCTAGTCCTCCTTTGAACAACCCTGCTGGGAGCTAGGCACGTAACATGATGGCTGATGAGGTTAGAGAGAGAGAGAGAGAGGGAGGTCATAGAATGAAGTACTTTATACGTTTATATAACGCACTATCCAGCGACCCTAGTCCTCCTATGAACAACCCTGCTGGGAGCTAGGCACGTAACATGATGGCTGATGAGGTTAGAGAGAGAGAGAGAGAGAGAGAGAGGGAGAGGGAGGTCATAGAATGAAGTACTTTAAACGTTTATATAACGCACTATCCAGCGACCCTAGTCCTCCTATGAACAACCTTGCTGGGGCTAGGCACGTAACATGATGGCTGATGAGGTTAGAGAGAGAGAGAGAGAGAGAGAGAGAGAGAGAGGTCATAGAATGAAGTACTTTATATATTTATATAACGCGCTATCCACACACCCCGGGCACGTAACACGATGGCGGCGGCTAGAGAGAGAGAGAGAGAGAGAGAGAGAGAGAGAGAGAGAGAGAGAGATAGAGAGATAGAGATATAACGAGATATCCAGGCAGGATGGCTGATGAGGAGAGAGAGAGAGAGAGAGAGAGAGAGAGAGATAGATAGACTTACTTTATATGTTTATATAACGCGATATCCACAGGCCCCGGGCCACGATGGCGGCGGCTAGAGAGAGAGAGAGAGAGAGAGAGAGAGGCGGTCATAGATAGACTTACTTTATATGTTTATATAACGCGCTATCCACAGGCCCCGGGCCACGATGGCGGCGGCTAGAGAGAGAGAGAGAGAGAGGTCATAGAATGAAGTACTTTATATGTTTATATAACGCGCTATCCGCAGGCCCCGGGCACGTAACACGATGGCGGCGGCCATAGATAAACTTACTTTATATGTTTATATAACGCGCTATCCACAGGCCCCGGGCCACGATGGAGGCAGCGGCGGCCATAGATAAACTTACTTTATATGTTTATATAAAGCGCTATCCACAGGCCCTGGGCACGTACCACGATGGCGGCGGCTAGAGAGAGAGAGAGAGAGAGAGAGAGAGAGAGAGAGAGAGAGAGAGAGAGAGGTCATAGAATGAAGTACTGTTTATATAACGCGCTATCCACAGGCCCCGGGCCACGATGGAGACGGCGGCGGCCATAGATAAACTATATGTTTATATAACGCGCTATCCACAGACCCCGGGCACGTACCACGATGGCGATTCGCCAACCCGAGCGGAATCGTTACGTTTCATATATCTCGAATCGCACTAATTTCCCAAGACGCTCCCGTGGTACAGTGGTTATAGCATGCGCCTCACACGCGCAACGTCCCCGGTTCGAGCCCCGCCAGAAACGCGCAACTTTTTTTTCTGGTATACATTTATTTATTCAATTAATTAATGGCGGGCACGCACAGACGACGTCAGCAACGATGGACAGGGCGAGTACCGTGATAACATAACGGGTCATGAGTCAACACGCGCAAAACATTTCGCTTCCATCACGTCAGCGAGGAAGCTGTGTGCGCCTCCATCACAGCTGCGTGCACGTATATAGCTTCCATCATGTCAGCGACACCGCTGCGTGCCTATATATATATATACATCAGTGAGTTGGGACATTTGGGACAATCTAGCCGGAATCCTACTTATCCTACATAATTATTCAACATTTCCTACATAAGATGGAAAAATATGTCTGGTGTCGAACAGATGTAAACCTGTTTTCAAGTGTAATTCACATTTTGTAGTAGTTGAATTCAGTTTGTGTAAACTTTGGTGTTCATTAGGTAAATATATTATTATTATTGGTATATTGCATTTGCAGTTTTAGTAGTTCACAGCATAACACGCAGTTTAACCAGGCTCTCGAATTTAATAGCTTACATATTTAAATTGAGGTTCAATTGAAAAAATCAAACCTGTCCAAAATTAAAATGAAACCACTTATTAAATAACAATAACCATAGAAATATATTTATGTTATTCTTCTAGTATAAAAGTATAGAATGCACCAATGAGAGGCACAGACAAAATCAGCGCGTTGACTAACTTGTAGGCGTATACTTTTATTATTCTGTCTTTATTTGTTTCTCCCAACTTTGGGTTACACCAAATCAATCACTTTTTAATGTTCTGTGCCTTCCTCGTAGCCCAGTATTGATTCATTCGTTGTGATCTTGCTTTTCTTTCTTCGTCAGAAATTTGGATCGTTCGCTTGGATTTGACTTTGCCTTGGAACCGTTGTTTTTTGTACTTGGTTATTGTTTTGGATGTTCTGTCCATGATCATAGTGTCAGTGATTTGTAGTTCTATTATGTCTTTCTCTGTTTCTCTAAACCAAAGTGGTTTGGCTCTTCTATTGCGAAAGTAGTCAAATATTTTTTTGGTTAGTCTATCTTTGTCCATTCGGAGGATGTGCCCATAAAAATCAATTCTCCTTTTTCTTATTGTGTCTGATAGTGTTTCAGATTTTTGGTAAAGAGTTTCATTCCTGATGTGGAGTACTTGGTTGTTACGGAATTTAGGGTCTAAGATTTTTCGTAACATCTATCTTTCTTTAATCTCCAGCCTTTGAAGATGGGCTCTGGGTTGTGAGAGATAATGTTTCAGCTGCATATAAGGCTTCTGGTTTAATTACCGTATGATAATGTCTTATTTCTGTATTCCAGGAGAGGGACTTCTTGTTGTATGTGTCTTTGGTAAGTTGAAAGGCTAATTCAACTTTATTTCTCCTAGATTCCATAGCTTTTTTCTCTAGGGCGTTCCAGCTGATCCATTCCCCAAGATATTTGAATTCTTTGACTATCTCAATGTATTGTTCTTCCACTTGAAGCTTTTTTGGTGGTTTTTGTATGTTTGTCAATATTTTAGTCTTTTCAAATGAAACTTTAATACTCATTTTTAACAGTTTTATTATAAATATAATAATTTTTATTATTAATCCTTTAAATCTTGTAATTTAACTATATCGCACTGCTTTCCTATTTGTTATAATCCCATGGCTACTTCCAGCATTTCAAAAAACTATGACGGTTATATTCTCTTTAATCTTCTTGTTACATTTAAATTACCAAATTTTGCCAACTTCCCTGTTATGTTACTAGAGCCGTTAAACACGCTTTGCTGTGAAGTTTTTGTTCTCCTTAATCTACTTGTTTTTTTTTCAAAATGCCAAAAATATATCCACTAGAGCAGTTGAACATGCTTTACTATTAAGGCATTTTTCTTAGGCATTGTTCTTTTTAATCTATTTGTTACATTTAAATTGCCAAAAATTGATCCAACATCACTGTTGTGCTGCTAACGCTGTTGTACGTGCTTTACTGTGAAGGCTTTGTTCTTTTTAATCTCTTTGTTACATTTAAATTGCCAAAAATTTAACCAACATCACTGTTGTGCTGCTAACGCTGTGGACATGCTTTATTATGAAGGCTTTGTTCTTTTTAATCTATTTGTTACATTTAAATTGCCAAAAATTGATTCAACATCACTGTTGTGCTGCTAAAGCTGTGGACATGCTTTATTATGAAGGCTTTGTTCTTTATAATCTCTTTGTTACATTTAAATTGCCAAAAATTGATCCAACATCACTGTTGTGCTGCTAAAGCTGTTGTACGTGCTTTACTGTGAAGACTTTGTTCTTTATAATCTATTTGTTACATTTAAATTGCCAAAAATTTATCCAACATCACTGTTGTGCTGCTAACGCTGTGGACATGCTTTATTATGAAGGCTTTGTTCTTTTTAATCTCTTTGTTACATTTAAATTGCCAAAAAATTGATCCAACATTACTGTTGTGCTGCTAAAGCTGTTGTACGTGCTTTACTGTGAAGACTTTGTTCTTTATAATCTATTTGTTACATTTAAATTGCCAAAAATTGATCTAACCTCACTATTGTGCTGCTAAAGCTGTTGTACGTGCTTTACTGTGAAGGCTTTGTTCTTTTTAATCTCTTTGTTACATTTAAATTGCCGAAAATTGATCGAAATTAGATGTTGTGCTGCTAGAGCCGTTTATTAGGTTTTGTTATGAAGACTTTGTTCTCTTTAATCTACATGTTACATTGAAAATGCCCAAAATTGATCCAACGTCTCTGTAGTGCTGCTAGAACTGTTGAACATGCTTTACTGTGAAGGATTTGTTCTTTTTAATCTCTTTGTTACATTTAAATTGCCGAAAATTGATTCAAAGTCGCTGTTGTGCTGCTATAGCCGTTTATTAGGTTTTGTTATGAAGGCTTTGTTCTCTTTAATCTACATGTTACATTAAAAATGCCCAAAATTGATCCAACGTCTCTGTAGTGCTGCTAGAACTGTTGAACATGCTTTACTGTGAAGAATTTGTTCTTTTTAATCTCTTTTTTACTTTTAAATTGCCGAAAATTGATCAAAATTAGATGTTGTGCTCCTAGAGCCGTTTATTATGTTTTGCTATGAAGGCTTTGTTCTCTTTAATCTACATGTTACATTGAAAATGGCCAAAATTGATCCAACGTCTCTATAGTGCTGCTAGAACTGTTGAACATGCTTTACTGTGAAGGATTTGTTCTTTTTAATCTCTTTGTTATATTAAAATGGCCGAAAATTGATCAAACTTAGATGTTGTGCTGCTAGAGCCGTTTATTATGTTTTGCTATGAAGGTTTTGTTCTCTTTAATCTACATGTTACATTGAAAATGGCCAAAATTGATCCAACGTCTCTGTAGTGCTCCTGGAGCCGTTGAACATGCAGTATTATGAAGCTCTCTCTTTAATTCTTTGTTCTCTAAAGTTCTCTTTAATTTCTTTGTTACATTTAAGTTGCCCAAAATTGAAATCTTGTAAATAAAAGTGTATCACTGTACATGTTTGTTTTCTTATTTCTTATGTGTATACAACTATAGATGAGTATTGAGACTCAGTTGCGTAACATAAAATAATATAGAATTTTGTATAAAACTAAATTTGTAATTTCGCCTATATTTGTTTTATTTTACTATTAAAAGTATAGGCAACAGAAACTCGAGGTCACAGAAACAATGTCCTCTCTAACATTGCCTAACGTGCAGGAGCAAAGAAAGTACTACAATAATACTCGTATAAACACATGATGGCTTACAAAAGCCCAGTATAAATAAAAACAATGTAATTGTATTTATAATATAATTCAAATAAATATATACGTTATAATATTTAAGTGTATTAATTGATATATACTGATTTATATTTCAAAATACATTTACGTAAAATTTAATGTAAGAAATAGGTCATGTAAGTATAACATTAATTATTAAGTAATATTTTTTATTTACACACATCAATTACTAAGTAATGTCTCAACATTAATTACTAAGTAAGCTTTTATTTATTTAAACATTTTTTGGACACATTTTTATATTTAATTATATAAACACATGAAGAGCTGCGCAATCGCAGAACAAATATAACTTATTTGACATAATAATATAATGAAGAAACCAGGCTACTTGATTTTTTTTAATATGCAATTTGACCTAAAGGTTTATAGGCTACTTGCAAAATATCGAATACTAGGTTAAAAATATAGAATACTTTTCCAATCAGCCGGACATATTGCAAAATGATGGCGCTTTTTGCAATAAGCCGGATTATCCAATTGTTCTAAGATAAAATCTCAACATTGTTTTTTCTTCATAAATATCTTATTTTATTTTTTATAATTGAAGAGTAAAATAAAGTTTAAAATAGAAGTCGGTGCACATAATAAAGGCTTAAGCACGTTACTTTATTTAAGCTATACATTAAACATAAATTATTCGAAAAGCCACCTTCGATATTGCAGCAAATATCGATTTATCGAATATTCCTTCTTGCTGCCTGTGCATTCCATCGTGAGTTTTATAGCGTAAGAGATGTGTATTTACCCTCTATAAACCAGACGCCGTTATCCTGTGTACGCCGATCCTGGGTTTTATGACAACCAAGCAATTTATTGACCCATTACATTATTATCCCTGTTGGTGATTTTATCCATTACGTCGTTTTAATAATAATACGTCGTTTTATTTCATTGGAAAACAATCTGTTTTAGTGGCCATCACGGTACGATCCAGATTGAAACTAAAGATGATTCTGATATAAAGATTATTTTTTAACTATTAGTTCAGTTTAATCAAATATGATTTAATCTGAGCACAAAAAATCTATTCTTGTAATAATTTGGACAGCATTTTCCTGAATTAAAAGAGGTCAACTGTTTCATAATGGTAAAACAAAAATTCTATTTTTTTATTAAGTAATAATCATAATTTTAAAATCGAAAAAATTCTAACACAAAACCAAAAATAACTAAACATAATCATAATTTATTATTAACTTACACTTTTCCTAAAATCTGAATCACTTTTCGTCATTGTAACCAGCGTTAAAATTTGCATAAACTATCATTTCATATTTTAAAATTTTATTTAAATAAGACACTTCAAGTGCGGGCAGTTATATTTGGTATGTTTGATGTTGTTAAGGCTTGCAAAACAATAAAAAAAGAGATAGTGGTGTAAACAATAAGTCTGAGGTATTAATAATTAGTAAATGAGAGGATACAATTATAGGAAAAGGAAAGAGATGTGATACCACACCTTAGGTGAATCCTTCACCTATGCGCGGTAGGGTTGCCAACCTTTCGAAATAATTTTACCTACTAACAAACTGATCAAGACTGCGTACAAAAGTAGCATTATGTCGAGTGTGATGCTTTTCATTGCCGACTACCGCCGTTTCGTCAGACGGGTGATGTATTATATCATTCAGGAAGCGGTGATACGTTTTGCTGTTTTTAAGTAAATATTGACGAAACAGTATTAGCGTTAGAACCTAGTATGGAAACAAACGTCATCGATTTAGGAAGCCTTGGAAAAGTAGGACGGCTACTTGGCATTGTTATGTTTTGACAAACAAGTTAAGCACTTTTGTGGCGTTGATTGTTTAACAAATTTTGCTGATGTAGTTATACTGGTTTTGATCTATTGCTGCAAAATTATCGATTCTTTGTAATTCGATTGTATTAAAAACGTTTTCAATTTGGTAATAATTATTCGATGATTAATTGTTTTGGACAATTTAAAGTCATATAAAAATAAATACTTGTAGTAGGGATGAGTAGTCACAGTAAGACAGACGGTCACGTAACTTCCAGTGCTCTAACGGTTTGAGAGGTCACAGGTAAGTATGCTTGAGTAGCCCAAAAGAAGAATTTTTGTTCACAAAGCTTGAACATATAAAACTACAAAGAGATATAAAATTACGGAGGCACTCGTATCGCGGTTGCCCAGCGACTGTCCCGCACTTGAAGCAATGTTAGCGACACTGGGGAGATGAAGGAAGGTAGAGGTAGTAGGTAAACTTAAAGATTAAAAATTAATATGCAACAATGTAGTTTGGAAGTTAAAAGTGTTAATTCATACAGGTTTTAATGCTGATTATGAGAGCGAAGCGAGGTTTGTTTCAACTCGACCGTTCGGCATTTGTTTTTTGTGTTAGTTACGCAGTTTTGGCCAAACGCATTGACCGATTGTTTTAAAATTTGGTACGGAGGTACCTTGCATAAAGCGCTAACGAGGTATGTTGTAAATATTCCCAATTAACCTACTGTTACGATTTACAATAACGAGTGTACGAGAGTTCAACTAACGCAATGACCGATTGTTTTAAAATTTCATACAAGGGTATTGTAAAGCCAAAATGAAGTGAGCTTTAGATTTTCAAAACGTACTTTTGTTTCACGTAGCGGCCTCTAATTTAAAGATGACGAGTTGTAAGCAGCTTTGGCCAAACGCATTTACAATATTTTGAAATTTGGTACGATTTTGTATAAAGCTCAAGTAACGTTTGTATTACATTTTTTTCCTATTTACTTCCGTTTCAACATGGCGGACTATGATTTAACATTGACGAGTGTAAGCAGTTTTGGCCAAATGTGTGTGACGATTGTTTTGTAATTGGTACTTGTGTATATTTCCCCCCATTCAGTTCCGTCTGATTTAGTTATGATAAGCATAGTTATTAGTTATTTCCTGTAGTACTCGCTGAATGGGAAAAACTTTTCTACCTTTGACCGATTCGTGGAGAAAAAGCATAAAATTTCCAATGGAATTGGTCTAGTAACATTTATCGTAAAAAATATGGTTACCGGTTAAATTGAAAAATTTACGAGCGCTCTCGTAGAGAGCTCTCTATATTAATTACGAATATACCGATAGGTTTAGTATTCTTTGAATTACCAGTTATTTATAAAAATCCAAAAATTCCCTAAACTTTATCAGACTTTTGTGTAATATGAAAATTCATTTCTTAAGTCCGTGTAAAAATTTTTAAATTAAAAAATTTACTTTTCGAGATTAAATTGGGAAAACATTACACTTTACAACTTAGTTCTTTTTCTTTTTTCACTGCACGAAATATATATATCAGCTAATGACTTGTTTCTCTGAATTCTAAAAATACGGAGCATGGAAAAAATAAATTAAATTTTGTTATTTATATAATTCCACATGAATTGGTTTGATAAAATAAAATGCTTTTTTAAGCAAACCGTTTTAAGAAAGTGTTTGGTAAGAATAAAATAATAAAACAGTATGCTTTAATCCTTATGTTGACTTTACTCCTTGTATATTTGATTCCGATGCGACTTCTCCCTCCCTCTCTCTCTCTCTCTCTCTCTCTCTCTCTCTCTCTCTCTCTCTCTCTCTCTCTCTCTCTCTCTCTCTCTCTCTCTCTCTCTCTCTCTCTCTCTCTCTCTCTCTCTCTCTCTCTCTCTCTCTCTCTCTCTCTCTCTCTCTCTCTCTCTCTCTCTCTCTCTCTCTCTCTCTCTCTCTCTCTCTCTCTCTCTCTCTCTCTCTCTCTCTCTCTCTCTCTCTCTCTCTCTCTCTCTCTCTCTCTCTCTCTCTCTCTCTCTCTCTCTCTCTCTCTCTCTCTCTCTCTCTCTCTCTCTCTCTCTCCATTCTCGTACGGACTACGTGACCTGACTGTTTGCAAAGAGAATAGAAGAGTTCCAAGAGATGTAAAGTTCAGTACAGTATTGATTTGTACCATATAAGCACCTCAAGCGATGGTTAAGTTGCTGATACAAGCAACGGCAACTTAGCGCAACTATTTCTATCAGCTGATATCCTCAGCTGGCTTCAATTTGAGATTTCACTTTACAGCTGATATCCTCAGCTTCAAGTTGGGATCTCACTTCAAAAGTGGGGTAATAACTTAATAACTATTCCGATTGAACAATGCTGACAGTTTAAGAGATCTATTTCGCAAACAAAATAAATAAAATGTGAAATTATTTTTCTGCCGGGATAAGGCCTACGATGATATTAATGATGCACAAATGTTACGTTTTCACGAGACCTTCATGCACAAATGTTACGTTTTCACGTTTGTCTCTGTACAGACCTTCAGTAATGCCATGCCATCACACAAACAATGAATCACAATATTATAAAGGCTATCATTGGATAGGTTCTGAGCCAAAACTTTGGCAATAAAGTAATTTTCTAAAATTTTCTTTTTCACAATGAACTATTAAAATACTGACTGAGTTAGATTTGAATCTGCAAGTTATTTCCTACGCGTTGTCAGATTAAGAGGGATATTAGACAAGATGTTTGGTTAGTACCGAGTAGTTTCTGTTTTACTAGGAAATAATTTAGTGCAAAATAATAACAGTGCAGGAAATTAAGAAAAACATCATTTGTCTGTAACAACACTTTATTTTTAAAAGACGCTGAAAATAAAATAAATAAAAACAGAACGTATGTAATTTATACATACTGTAATTGAAAAAACACATTTTGTTATATTTTATTAAACTAGAGAAGATTGAGGTTAAACATGCAAGTTCCGTTCGTAACTAGGTAAGAAAATGAGTGGTTGAACAACAATCGATTGTTGCAGGAAGCCTGTTGTATTATGATAAATTACGGTATTAATGTCAATTATTTAATAAACAAAAAATATTTGTCTAGCTATTGATTTTATATATTAACTTAAGGAAGAGAAAATATCAGACACTTGCACGCTCGTTAATCGTACAGAAAAGTGTCTGGTGGCTTGCAAATCTACACAATAGCTTAAGAATCGAATTAAAAATCCATTATTGACTTTCAAGTTTTAAAACTGTATTTAGTAGAGTATATAACGTGTAGGTAATTAGTTCCTCGTAATGTTCAGTATTCCGGTGATTACATAGCAGCTTCTGGAGTATTTTAGGGTAGCGGAAGGTAGTTGTTAGGTTCCGTTTAAATTCTGAATGCAATGTCTGTTTCGTTGCGAAAAATCGTTTTGGAATTTCCTTTATTTCAATTTATTAATATTCTTAACATTCAGCAGACGATTTTTATTGTTCTTCTAACGAGTTCTTGAAAACAAAAAATAAATTTAAGATATTTAATTTTAAAATTTTGAAACCGTTATAGGCTATAAATAATAATCGCATTATAAGCAGTTGCTTGACGTGATGGAAGCGAATTCGCAAAAAGTAATATAATCTGATAAAAATATAAACGACATTTTATTATACAAGCTTGTGTAATAAAAATACAAAAATGAATTCAGAGTAAATACTACACTTTAAAAAATCTATTTCGACTCAGCGCTAAAATCTGTATTAATTAACATTCTAAATTTTAAAATTTAATTTAAGAAAATTAACAATTCAATTTCTTCGGATACTAAAGTTAATTTGCTTTTCGCCTTTCAAAAAACAAATAAAAGCATTTTGACAATTTGTTTACAGAAATGCAAGATTTCCGATTTTTCAATATTATAGGTTATACTTATTATAGACGATACTGAAACAAAATCATAAATATTAATATGAATTTTCATAGCGTGACTTTAAAAAATTTATATTTAACAATTTCTTTTTTAGTGTCTTTAATAAAACTAAAATGTATTTGAGACATCTATATTTCCTTTAGTTTCTTCTCAGACATTTAATAATTTCTTCCTAGTTTCATAATTTAACAGTTTAATTCGATAGAGAGCGTTACTGAATGATTTATATACAAAAAACCAAATTTATGTAAGAATCAGTTAAAATAAAAAGGAATGTGTGTGTGTTTTTTTGCGATGCCAAAAAAAGGTGGAAAAAATCTTACCCACTAAAAAAACCCACCAAAAGCATTCCTCTTCTGTAAACCCCCCTCCCCACGGAACCGCCGCCAGGCATTACTTCGTGGGAAGGTGGACTGGCTAAACGCCTACTCTTCTACAGCGTTGGCTCTCCTTTCTCGACCTCAGCCCTCAGCCTCTTCATGACCACTGCAGCGAATCCAGCAATGGCCCTCCAGTAGGCCTCTGAAGCCATCATTGTCGCAACCAAACTTTCCGATGCAATGCTGCCGGTGTGTGTGTGTGTGTGAGCGCGGAAATGCCACTTTCAAGTCTTCAAAAAGATAACGATTTTTTAAATAATTTATTTGAAGAAGATATAGTTTTCAATTTTTTTCATCGGTTGTTACATTCCGTTTTGCCTAAAGTTTCTACTGCATTGATCCAAAGTCTCGTAAAGTCAATGTAACTTTTACTTTTAGTGGCTTGAGTTTCAAAATAGAACACCAAAACAAAAATACTTCTAAGAGCTTATTTATACATTATTTGATTTTGTTTATTTCTTAAAGTTAGTGTTGTGAATTTCAACAGTTTATATTCGAGTTGCCGTAACTTGTTTTTTCTTAGTTTTATTATTTAACTTACAATCTAACTGTTTCTAACCTTAAAAAATTTTTTTGTAAAAGCTTCTGTAATTTATAACATTTAAAAAGTTTAATTCAAACTATCATTCGCAACTAGAGCTCGCTGCCAATTGTAGATTCTTAATTTTGTTCCTTAACTCTGCGTCAATAACTTATTTATTTTTGTATTAACAACCTTTGGAAATTTTACCAGGATATTCTATGCACCAGCAACTTGCCGGCGTGATCGAGGTGGCTAAGGCAACAGTCTGATGTCAAGAACTTTCCGACAGCAGTTAATGCCAATTCGTCTTCCTCATTAGTCCAAATGGCATAAAGTGTGGACGTTAAACTTATCACTAAGTACTAAAATTATCAATTCTTTACTTCATTTGATATCTAAAAAAATGAAATAAAACATATTTAGGCTACATTTATAAGTTTTGGAAGCTTTACAAAAACTCACACTCGAATGTATGAGCTGTTACCTCAAAAATAAATCTTGATCTGTAAATTGGCTCTCTCCATAATAATTTGTTCCCTTTTTCCGTACATCAAGACTCGCCAATCATTGGGCAATTGTACATGGTTAAAAATTTGGTTAGGTTATGTCAGGTTAGAGATTCTGCAATAAATTATACATATATCACAAAATGTTATTAATTTTATTTCCCCTTCTAATTATAAACGGTAAGAAATAAATATCACTTTTTTACAGTTTTTAAAAACGCCGTAATTTTCACAACGCTAATTTATGAACCCTACGGATGTAGTAGTACAAACCAATCTCGTAATGGAATCCATATATGTATTTTACGGCACAAATTGCAAGCAGTTCTGCCTCTGTATGAGCTATTATTTATTAGTTAGGCTGCCGCTGCAAGCTTGCACAGTAAACATCCAGCCAAACATCCTTAATTTTTTATAAGCACTGAGTTGCAGTATACCCTGGGCCATTATTTTGTGGAGTTCAATGCTCGAGTAAACTTTTTATAAAAACTTAATTGCTGTACGCAGTTGTCTGGCTAGCGTGATGGAAACAAATTTCCAAAATGTTTATTTTTTTAAAATCTTAGAATAATTTGAAAATCTAATATTACCATCGTAATAGGCGTCATAATCATCGAAAATTAGCATTTTAAACTGAAATCACATTGAAAATACAAACAAAAATAAATCATAACTGTCGTCAATGGCATGTTTTTACGTTCAAAACAACGTAAAATTTTTTAAATATTTCATGCACATCTTAACCCTGCTTATGATTTCTTTAATTTTGAAATGGCCGCCGTTTTAAAACTGTTAAAAGATTTCGTTGGTCAATGAACTTGTTCAAGCTATTTACAGTGCTGCAGATTAAGACTATGAACCGTACAATATATTCTACATCTATACACAATACATACACTATACATAGTACATCTAAAACCAATACAGTAAGATACATTTTACTTTATCAGAAACTATATTTTAATTTATAAAATATTTATGATTTGGTGTTAACCTCTAATTTTCTTTGAAAGTATGTCATTTTTTAAATATTCCCTCCCCCCCCGCTAATAGACGGACAACTTTCAGACACAAAAAATCGTAGACACCAAGCGACCGTATAGTAAAGATTTTCCTGTATACGAGGCCTGTCTAAAAAGTATCCGACCTTGAAGGTTCCCTTGCACAGTAGTGATACTTCACTGTGCCCAGTGGAGGCAGTAAATGCGCATGCTTGAATTTGTTCACCACGTTTGAGTGTACCAGTCGCTGCCTATTGGCCGATTGACGTGTTCGTTGGAATTTTTTTGATTTCTCTCAAGATACCTAAACGAGTTGAACAAAGATACTGCATCAAAATCTTGGTGATTCTTAAAGGAAAACAGCAGCTGTTATGGTTAATTCAAATTAAGGAGTGGTTGAACCAATTCAAAAATGGCCGCACAAAGGTGGAGAGTAAACAGCGTTCTGGTAAACTACAAACCGCTCGGAATGCAGCAGTTGTTGAGAGAATAGAAAATCTGATTGTGTCAGATTTTCCTTTGATCGTACGAGAAATTGCTGAAGAGGTAGAGGTAGGGATCAGTAAAGATACTGCACGTACAATTTTGCGTGATGATTTGAATTTGGGCTGAAATATTTGAGCCCAAGCTGCTGATGCGGAACAGAAAGAACTCCGACTTGACGTTGCACAGGACCTGCTGGACGGTAAAAACACTGACCCTGAAATTCTGAACACCGTGATTACTGAAGATGAGTAATGGGTTTACGAGTATGACCCGGAATCAAAAGCACAGAAACACAGCCGAAGCAATGAAACGCGATGGTTGGACATGAACTTCATTCCAAAAGAAGCCTTCCAGACGTGTTTTCGAAAGCGGAAAGATCGGTGGGCTAAATGTGTAGAGGGGCAAAGGGCCTACTTTGAAGGGCTTAGGGTCCTAGTCCCGTCATGTGCGTAATATTTTTCGTAGCCAAAAGATACTTTTAGATACTTTTAGATAAATAATAAATAAATAAATAAATATATATATATATATATATATATATATATATATATGTGTGTGTGTGTGTGTGTGTGTGTGTGTGTGCGCGCGTGTGTGTGTGTAAGTGTGTTTTATTAAATTTTAAATATGAATAGTTCGAAAATAGAAGAAAAGTGTGAGATTCATCAATTATTTTTGGTTTGTATATCACTTTTTTGTCTGAAATTGACTTAATACAACGAATTACAAATGTTATAGAAAAAGCTCTCTAAGAACGTAAAGTTTGCCCATCTTTGTTTCTGGATACATCACAGACATTCGACAAAGTTTGGCATGAATTTGTATTACATAAACTGCAAAAAGCTCTTCCAAAAGAATTTTACGAATTGTTTAAAGTTATTTTTTGACATTGTACCCCACCACTGGATGGTGTTCCAAACAAAGTAATGATGTAGCCTAACAATAAATGTAAATTACTTGATAAGTGAATCCTAAGTTGTAATTATTATAAATAAAATAAAATAGAAATTTAATTTGTAAATTTTTGAAATCATTATTCCAAAATCATTCATTTTTTTAAGAATGTCATTAAACTGCATTTTGTGCTTTATCTAATGCTTTATCTAATGACGTAACTTAAAACAATTACAACGTCTTTTTTTGTTTCCCCACAGCATTAATATGGCTTAGCATTAAAGTTGGCAACTATGCTGCTGTTGAAACTTGGTTGAGTGTTGCCTGCCATTGATGTTTTGCAGTAGTTCCGCAACTTTTAACGAGCAAGAAGCAAGTACAAGTTCTACTCTTGAACTTCTATTTTCCTGCTCACTGTAGACATAATGAAGTTGGGTGTTTTTTTTAACATAAAAAGGAAAAACTCATTTTTCAAAATGATGTTAGAAGAAACTACAAATTACGTCGAAGTTTTTTACTTGCAGTGCTTTATCTGGTTACCTGAATAAAGTTCTCAATTAATTATTCCCTTACTGCAAAAATTTTCAACAAGCGTGTATCTTAAATGTCAAGCGTACAACTTCTTTCGAATATATAATGCTCAAATTAAGTGAATTTTTAATTAAATTTAGTTTTATAATATTTCAAAACGGACTTAAATTTAACCATTAAACATTCAAAACGTTCAAATATATTCCTAAAATCCTAAAATTATGGATTGAAAAACATTGAAGAAAACTCTTGGAATAGATAAATATTTAAATACTTATTTTCATAATCTGAATTTTATATTTTAACAAAATAGCAGATATTTATCTATAGAAATTGTTTCTTCATTTTATTAGGATACTAGAGATTTTTTCTAACGTACATTTAATCAAAACTGATACCGTTGATTTTATAAAATCAATTTCTTTGTAATCATTTTGCTTTTCGTGACGAAACTTATATTATTATTATATATGTAATCACATATTGCTATCATTTGTATATGCAGAACAGTGAATAACGTTCTAGGTTCACACGTGATGATAAATATTCATTAAAAAGTAATAAATAAATATTCCAACATAGAAAAGTATCACTATTTGTAAGCGATATTCGTATTTTATTCTTTTAAAAAATGAGTGTGTTAGTGTGTCTATCACGGAAAGATTTAGGTTCAAAAAATCCCCGTTTTTTGAAAAAAAGCTTACTTCTAGGTCACTTTCTGATTTGATTAAATATATATATATATATATATATATATATATATATATATATATATATATAGAGAGTAGGTTGAACCGTAAAAATGGTAACCATTTCAAATCTTAAAAAAAATTTTTCACTCTTTTTTAAAATCTGATTTTTTTCATAGTCAGCGTCAAAATGTACATAAAATAGTATTTTAAAGCTTTTAATTCATCTAAAAATAAAAAACTCACTAGTCTGTGGTAATTTATTTAATGTGGTTTTATAATTTAAAACATTAAAGCACCAGTCAATCTACTGCGTCTCTGAACTGTGCACCTCAAGGATCTTAGTTCGAGCATTAGTTACTTCCTTTGCTTTACCCTTATCGTTAACGCTGATCTCTTGTCCTCATCATCGTAAAGGCCCTTTAAAAATGTCCCTTATCTTTTAAAAATGTCCTTCCCTCACATTAGCGAGAAAGCTTTGTGTAGAAATTATGATTGTTTATCATAAAATTGTATATGGACAACTGATTGCAAATGTCAGATTAAAAAATTATATTAAAGTGTCTCCCTTATTAACAAAAATACATGTATCCATCATTAAGTAATAATTTTTAAAATGCCATTGTCTTCTTACTTACTTTAAGAAGACATTTGCTTTTTATGGCATCACTAAGCTATTGAGCCATATTTGGCTTTTTCCGGTCCCTTTTTAACAAAACATATTGTGGAAATTACTTTTAGCCCTGAGACAAACTATGAAAAAATCTTATTTTGTTTTATATTGCATTATACTATCTCATTTTATCTCCTACACTATCATACAATCTCATTTTGTATCACATTTTATCACAGTATTTATTTTTTTTATATTGTATCACATTAACTGATTTTGTCTCATATTCTATCGTACTATTTCAATAGGTCTCATACTGTATCATACTATCTTATTTTTTTCTCATATTTTCAAATTCACTCCATCTGCTTACTGGAAGACTCACTAAAAAACATCTATTGTTGTATCCTCATTTTTATTATATATCATATTTCTTCATCTGTTTCAAGACTTACTTTATATATGTCTTATTTTTTTCTCAAAAATGCTCTAAACTATCGAGACAGTTGTCATATTGTCGACCAAAGTTGTGCAACTTGCGTATGTTCCCTGATTATCACGTTCTTTAATCAATTTGTTTTAGTTGATTTTTGCCCAGAGTCTTCTTGTCAAGTCTCTGCACGGAACGTTGACCAGATTATTCGCATTATGTGCTCATCACATCTTCTTCAGGTTCGAAAAGGGTTCCCTCGCACTACCCAATTTCTCACTCCATTGATTTACTGATTCAAAACCAATCAGTGGATAAGAGGTTCGTTCCTCACAACGAAGTCAGCTCTTCTGGCAGTCTGAAATCAATAGTGTGACGTAATTAATAAGTGAAAAATTAACAGTGAAAAAGAAGAAATTTATTTTATAAATATAATTATTATAAAATAAAATTAGCCTGGTATACGTAAAATGTCGATGTTTTTGGAATAAGAAAAATGAAAATGGATCTGTCAGATTTGAACTTTTGCACAATCATCATACTTTGTCAAGTGTGAATGTAAAATAAAAGCAATATGAAAAACCTACATACAAATGAAAGACTGTATTTGCATGTAGAACAATATTCAACGTGTCCTGTAAACAGCTGATTACAAATTATAAAATAATTGAATAATAAATTTAAGAATATCATTATAGACACAAAGCAACTAACAGAAAAAACCAAGTGACACAATTACTCGCTAATCTCAAACAGTTCGAAGAATAGTGTCACGGAAAAGTGTAGACTAGACAAATCTGACTTTTATATCCAGAAACTTCCGCAATTATGAGATATCACACTCCACAATTTCTGACATGCAACTTCATTTACCAAGAAGAAAGTCTTTATGGTCTTTAAAGTAAGCTATTGCGTTTGAAAAAATTTTACCACAGGGTATTATAATTGCTTGAAGGTGCTTTTGTTTTAGAAACATTGGTAAACATTTAGAATAAAGAAATATACATAATAAAGAAATATATAATAAAGAAAAAATATTAAATATATTTTTTAGACTCAGTATATGTGTCTACATTTTGTGTCTATCAATATGAAAAATACGTTAATGTTTGTGTTAACGTCAATACCTCATGCCAGTTAGACTAATGAGGACGACGGATCAGCGTTAACGATAAGGGAAACAGGCTAGAATTAAGAACCTTAAGGTGCGCAGTTCTGAGACGTAGCAGACTGACCGATGCTTTAGCCACATCCCCAGTGTATTAAAAAACCGGTAAATATGCATTGCAGGTTGTTTTCGATTTATCGGTAATTTTTTCGCTAATTTTTTTTTTTTTTATGTTTAACGTGTTTTTGCTAAAACGCTTTATGAATACCCACCAGCAAAATTCTAAAGTATAAAAGCGCAGAAAGCACGGTAAGTATGATAAAAATCGAAAATAAAAGTGACCCGCATAACTTCAAAATTGTTACCGTGCGAAAGTAGGTAACGTGCCTTTGATCGCTAAAACAATAAAACTTCTTTTTAAAAGAATTCAAAACCTAATTGACACGGTTGTTGGATGATAAAAACACATTGGGTTAAAAACGATACTCATAACCTAATTGACACGGTTGTTGAGTGACAAAACTTTTGAATTGTACTAGTTACAGGTAACGTGTTTTTGATCGCCAAAACAATAAAAAAACCTTTACTAAGAAAAATACTGAATGACCTAACTGAAAAGGTCATTGGGTGCTAAACCTAAAACACAATGAAGCAAATAGCATTGTTTATAAATAACGGACGCCATTTTAACAATGTTTACATTACAAGAACAAACCAACAAAAAAAGCAATAAGCCTTAACATTTAGTAACGGTTGTCAGCAAGTGTAACGCGCATGAGCATTAAGTACATGTAGTTAATAATAACGCGTATGACCGTTTATTTATGCAATGTAGACAGCAATGATGTCACAATATAGTTCCGTAAAAAAACGGCTTAAAATCGTAAATAATCATAAAAAAATTGTTTTCCGCGGGTTAAAATGTATTAAAGATAATAAAATATAAGAATTTAAAAAAATTCAAAAGTCAGCATTTCAAAAAACAACCTACACTAAAAAAATTACAAAAAAATTATTATTAATAATAATAACTTGTTTTGTTTTGTACTTAAAATTACGATAAACTTCATTTATTCAAGTTAATATTATCTAAGGTTACATATTAAGCAGTATAATGTACAAAGTAACGTATTAAATGTTTTAAAAGTAAATATTAATTACTATATAAAATGTATTTGCCATAATTGCTGTGTAATATATTTTGCTAAAATTTTTACCTTTTAATTACTTCAGCGTTGTTCCAGTAGGCTACAGCACGTCACTTAGCAAGCAAACTGTGAAATAATTATTATTGCAGCTTTTATTCTCTGTTTAGAGATAATTGCATTTTAAACTTTTAAACTTTTCCAGCTTTCGAAATAAATGATCCAAGTAATCCTTAGTAAAATTGAGTTTTGTTTTAAATTATGAAAGCACTTCTACACAATGTCAGAACTTAAGTAGATTATATTTCATTTTGTCTTCTCATTATAATTACTTTCAGGTTTCATATTTAATTTAGTACTACTTCTTAATAAAAACAAAACTGTAGAGTTTAAAAACAACTGTTAAATTTTATCTATCCAGACAATTATTTTCTACTTTAACGATTACGTTCACAGTTCTTTTTAATGTACAAAATTATTAACTTGTTTCAATTTAAATTTAATTTACTCGCTTTAGTTATGGAATGTAATAAAAATGGATTCCATAATTTGTACTTATATTTATGATCAGCTGTATTACTAACAAACAATTAATTGATGTGGTGAAATGTAAATCTATGTTCTTCCAAGCGAATGTTTATTGTTATGAACTTCTGTAGCCATTACAACCTTTAGTATTTTTAAATGAAATCTCAATCAATATGGCTTGCTACAACCAATGTTTAAAGACGTTACACGTTCTGTCAGTTCTCCAGAAATATTCAAATATGTAAACGGTAATTTTCATTTTATAATATAAGAAGATAATAATATGTTGGTGATCAATACTTCCTAACAGATTTTTCAAAACCTATAACAATTAATTCATATTGTATTTATATTGACAATTAAATTGTTGAACAAAATATCATTAAAATTGATGAGGTGTATTTTAAGAGAATATATTAATCTTCCATTTAAGGTGTTTTTTAATTTAAAAAAATAGTTTTAAATGTAACATTTTTTTAAATTTAATCTGCTAAAGCCCTACCTATAAATTACACTTACATGTTATATTTAATTGAACATCTTTTTGTTTAGTTGCCAGCAATTTTCTCCTATGTCGAGGTCAGACACAGACGTAAAAGCATTAATTAAAATAAATGTTTTCAAGTAATGATACCTGAAAACAGTAATACAGAAATAATTACTTATTCAATAAACTAATAAGATCATATTTTTCATTAACACCGTAAATAAAAATAAACAAAAGATTATTTCATTATTGTATACATTAAAAAAATATTTGCCGACTAAAAAGTCGGAACAAAAGTCTATAAAAATAGAAGGCGAACGAAAGATAGTGGATAATAATTATAAGTATTTGGGAGAAAATATCACTAGAAACATAAACGAAAAACTGGCAATAAATAATAGAACGAACAAATTAAAGAAGGCCCTAAAGTTAACTTGGGAACGTATAAGAAAAAGTCACTTTCCATAAAGTCGAAAATCAGATATTATAATACGGTCACAAGACCGGAAGTGACTTATGCCGAGGAAACTTTATTTAATCTAAGAAGCCGAAACAGAACAGAGGAGCTTCAAAAAGTGGAAAGGAAAATATTGAGAACCATTATCAACAAAAAACACAAGGTAGAAGGAACATACAGACTGCTTCCAAGTTCAGCCATCTATCAGGATAGTGAACATCTGTTAGATAATATTAGAAAGAGGAGACTGGCTTTCTATGGACATCTAATAAGGCTACCAGAAGAAAGACTGAAGAAGAAACTCCTAAATTACCAACTCAAGATGAAAGTAAAGAATGAGTGGCTTAAGGAAGTGGAACAGGAGCTAAAAGAATTAGGGATAATGGAGGAACGTCTGAAAGAAGGAAGGGAAAAACCAATCCTTAGGAATAAAAACATTAGATTAAAATTTAAAGAAGGAACAAAAAAGTTGCCTTTTACTCGGAGGAAGTTAGACTACAGAGATCTATAAGACTAAAAAAGTATTGTGAGAATCTCAAAAACCTAAAAGAACAAAAGCCCAAAAGAACCAAAATTGACTAAAAATGCTCCATTGAGGGCTTAAATAAAAAAAATATATTACTATATAATTTTAAAAAATTTAAATAGATGTAATTTATGGTCAGTATGTATTCCAGAGAACAAGCATGTTATTTTATCTGTCTGAGAACAACATAGGCCTATTTTAAAGCATTATGATAATGCATCATAATGTACAAGTCAGTAGGTTATGAACATTACAATATTTGTTTCAGTGTAAGATCTAAGAAACATAAAGTTGCAAACACTATTTATTTTTATAAAAAGAGTCAAAAATATGTTTTCATTACTGTGTATTTTTTGTTTATCGTAAATAGTTACGAGAAAATTTAACATGGTTGCTAAAGTGTAAACAATCTGCAAGCAACTGATTAACCAAATTTATAAGTACTTGATTACACAAAATATTACGTTTGTATTTCTAATATTTATTATTTTTTTAAAAAAGCAGTTCTCTATTATAAGTTTTTGAACCAATAAATTAGTATTTATGGAATTATTTGCTCACAATTATTAACTTGAATGTGTACGTAAGTAAAAGTAACAAACTTTTAAGTTGTCATAACTTTTTTAAACGACTGTTTATTCTTAATTTACTTACATTACACGTCCATCAATAGTTACTTTGTACAGTTCAAAACGAAATTCTTGTTTCGTTATTTTATTAACAGATCTATGACTATACAAATGCGAGCTTAAACAATTATTTTAACAGCAAATAATAACGTAAAATAACTTTAATCTGTTTTCTAAATGAAGGAGACAATATATATATATATATATATATATATATATATATATATATATATATATATTTGTTTTACGCTAATTTCTAAATTTACGAGAAAAGTAGTTTGTTACTCAACAAAATTAAAATACATCTCCTAACAATGAATACGTTACATCTGAAGTAAACATTATAATTTTAACAAAATATATTTTAAAAAGACAACAATACAGACGTTAATTGTAACAAAAAAAACTATAGCAACTAAAATCATCATCACATTTTATTTGCTTTCAATACCATACAATTTAAAGCGGTCCTCTGCGAACTCTGAATCTAACGCCCTTTAGTCCAGCTCACGATGAGCAGTGCTCGAGCACAAGCCGTAATGCTTGCGGCAGGCATCGGGGCTGTCGGAGCAAGTATTTTCATTGCTTTTAAATACTTAAGAACTCCGAAAACTCCAGCAGAACCCGCAATGCCTGCACAAGACACGTATATGGATGGAATCTACCAACCATTAAGAGAAGGTTTCCACGATGGAAGGTTTTACACCAGGAACAAGCACTTGGCCCACCGTCTCAAAGGCGTGTATGAACATTGCCCTGTTGACGGAGTGGAGGATCCCGTGCCGTTGTGGAGTATCGATGGAGAACTAATGGAATTGTACAAAAGGCTGCGTAATATCTGGAAGCAGTTGAAAGAAGCCAGAGTCGCAGGAAAACAGGACGACATTGACAGGATTGACGTGGAAGAGAGACAAGCGAGAAAATATTTAAAATACGCTTGGAACAAGTTGCAACGCCGTTACCAGTAATGGCAATGATGCCCAGTGACGACACTCATTAATGATATTAACTTATGGGAAAATATATATGCATTATTGTAAAACATATATATTTGTTGTTTTTCTGTTTAATTAGTTTTTTTAATAACCTGCATGTAATTGTGATGCAGTTTCAAAACGTTAAAATTGGGAATACTCTAATTTTAAATGTAATTTTAAAATAAGCCTCATTAATATAGAAATGTTGAAATAATATTAAGTACTTGTTTTTACTTAGTAATTCATTTTTACTGAGATTTAATTAAATATTCTACTTACCATATTCCTATGCTGCATACATACATATATATATATATATATATATATATATATATATATATATATATATATATATATATATATATATATAATGTATGTAATACATTAATCATATATTTAAACATGCCTAGCATGTAATTATATAGTTCAGCTGTTGAAAATTTGAAACAATTTGTCAGTTAAGAAGATAACTAGAAGCGGAAAACTTCAATAAAAATGAACTGCAATGTGCTTTTACAATTCATTTCAACTAGGATAAGACTAAAAATATGCGAAAAGTGACGTAGACAAATCATAAAAAGTACCAACAATTGCAGTGACGTAACGGCAAAAGAACTTTACATTTAAAGAAATGTTCCGATTGGCTTACTCACAACAAAATGTTTCGTTAATGGTTAAGCAAAACTAAGTACTTTGGAAAGGAGTCAGTAAAATACCTAAAGACAAAAGTTCCTTAGGAATTTTTAAGAGGTATTCCACTTCACTTCACTATTAATCTTTCTTTATATTATTATAAACTACCTGTTACCCGTTGCGGCTTTGCCTGCAATTATAAAGTAAGCAATAAAATTTATAGTCAATTTTCAAAATCAGAATAGGTCATTTCATTTTAATATATTGCTATATACAATATTATATGATTTATGGTTTTCGGCAAAGACATATAAATTTTTGCTACTCGATACGCTAAAACAGGGTCATGTCATATTTTAATAAAATACAGTATTATTAAAAAGTCATTATTATACAATTAAACTGGAATAGTATTGTGTTTATCTCAGATACCTAAAACGTGTTCACACCAAATGTAATCTCATTTGGTCCAGTAGTTAAAGTTTATTTGAATAACAAACAAATAAACAAAAACAAACTTTCAGAAATATAATATGATTAGCTTTTACCCGTCACGGCTTTGCCCACGCAATCATAATATACATTAAAGATCATGCATTACCATGTTAGGACCAACAACCGTGTTAGTTAAGTTTTGGAGTACTCTTTAAAAAAATAAGGTTTTTTTCCTGCATCACCGTTTAACCCAACAACCGTGTCAGTTAGGTTTGGAGTACTCTTTTTAAAAATAAATAATAAAGGTTTTTAATCCTTCACCGTGTTGGGCCTAACAACCATATTAGTTTGCTAATGGAGTATTCTGTAAAAAATATAAAGATTTTTCACGCATCACTATGTTAGGCCTAACAACCGTGTCAGGATATGTAGCCTAGTATTTTAAAAAAAAATATAAAGGTTTTTTGACGCATCATCGTGATAGGTCCAACAACCGTGTCAGGATATGTAGTACTCTTTAAAAAAATATAAAGGTTTTTTCACGCATCACCGTGTTAGTTAAGTTATGGAGTACTTTAAAAAAAATATAAAGTTTTTTCCATGCATAACCGTATTAGGCCCAACAACCGTGTCAGTTACGTTATGGAGTACTCTTTTGAACAAAATAAATAAAGGTTCTTTTAATGCATCACCGTGTTAGACCTAACAACTATGTTAGTTAGCTTATGGAGTATTCTTTAAAAAAATATAAAGATTTATCACGCATCACTATGTTAGGCCTGACAACCGTGTCAGTTAAGGTTTGGATACTTTTAAAAAAATAAAGGTTTTTTTTCACACATCACAATGATAGGCCCAACAATCATATCAGTTAGGATATGTAGTATTCTTTAAAAAAATATAAAAGTTTTTTTACACATCACCGTGTTAGGCCTAATAACCGTGTCAGTTAATATAGCCTACTTAGTATTCTTTTAAAAAATTTAAAGGTTTCTTCAAACATCACCGTGTTAGGCCTAACAACCGTGTCAGTTAGGATATGCAGTATTCTTTAAAAAAATGTAAAGGTTTTTTTACGCATCACCGTGTTTGGCCTAACAACCGTGACAGTTAGGATATGTAGCCAAATAATCTTTAAAAAATATAAAGGTTTTTTCACGCATCACCGTGTTATGCCTAACAACCGTGTCACTTAGGTTATGCACTATTCTTTTAAAAATGGGTTTCCTATCACCCCAAACCGTGTTAGACGTATTTTTATTATTTTACTGATCTGTAGATCAGTAAAACAATAAAAATACGTCTAAAATCAGTACAACACGGTACCGATTTTCGCGTGATATATAAGTCTTAGTTTTATTTCGGTTATGACTCAGGGGAATCAGCCTGTTTGTTCTAAAGTATTGCACCGCCTCGGTGGCCTAGTTGATAGCGTACTAGGCTTTCACCCCGAGGACCCGGGTTCGTTTCCCGGCGAAGGCTTGGCATTTTCATACGCTATAAATCATCCCATCGTCTGCATTATCCCAAGTTTGCACAATAGTCGGACGTTAAACACAAATATAAAACAAAAAACAAACAAAAATCTAAAGTATTACATTCTAGTTACACGTTTCAGTTTTAAGTTAGGCACTAACGAAAGAGATTTGATCGATATTCCCACAACCATGTACTGTTGTTTTATAACTAAGCATGGCGGCCAATAACCGTGATTAATAAACAGTATTGCTGTACAGTTTCATTTTTAACAATGCAGAAAAATCAGTGTGATTTACAATAACATGGGAAGGAATATTGAGGAATAGTATATAAAAATTTGATAGATGAGGACACAAATACAATTACACCGACATTTCAGTAACACCTAAATATATGTAATAATCTCAAAGTAGCATATTCACTAGTAGAAATCACAAATTGCTGAACTCAAATAACGAAAACACCCAAAGAACATTTGTATTCAGAGTCCAAATTAAATTAAGTATCATCTTCATAATATTATTGTTACTATCATTTAAGCTTAAGATACTGACACAAAATATAAATGAAACAATTATGTTGTTAATGATTAATCTATAAATAAAATTATAGAAAAACCAATAGTTTTTAGAGGAATAAGAATAAGAAAAGAATGAAGAGAAATAAACTATGAAGAAGCCATTGTGATTTTTATGATTTTTGCCTACACTTTTGAAGAGTAAAGTTTGAAGAAGGCAATAATTAAGCCATTATTTCGGTGAAACAAATTAGATATAATTATATATCTAAAGACTGCACTGTAACTTCCTTAATTCACTTTGTAACAAATTTAACACAGAATATCTGTTAACATAATTATAAGTTTCAAAAACTTGGTGAATGATAATTCTTTAATACCAAATTCCAAATTCGACCAATGGTTCAGTCGTATAAAAAACTTATAATTTTTTATAAGCCGTGTAAATTTAGAGCCTGCTTTAAAACCATCCTAATGTACAATAATATACATTTATTTTTGCCATTTTATTTTGTTAAATCATCCATATATTACGTCAGATCTTTCATCCACACCCAATTATCACTAATATATTTATTAACAAAAATGGAATATTGTTAGCATATTCATTTGTAAGATTCAACTAAGTTTATTTTAACAATGTTAAATTATTCTTAATGCGAAAGCTAGCCGAGCACAAATTAACTTCGAATTCGAAATTTGTAGTATTATGCGTAAAATAAATGAATCAAAATGTTTTTGTAAATTACACACATATCGTACAATTCGGTTATACAAATTTATCATCACTATATTTAGATTGTTCAGAACTATATAATCATAAAGAAACCATATAATCAAAAATCATAGAGAGGCGTATTTTGTCATAAAACTTAAATGTCTTGTTATTAGAACTTTATATTAAAAAAAGCTATTAAATCAACAAGGTAAAACACAAATCCGGAACAGATTTTTGCCTCTAAATTACTTTTACTTTCAATTCCTTATAATCAAATTGTTGATTTGCACTCTCGCATTCCCAATTAGATTCTAATTTTCGTTTTAATAATACCTTTGTCAAGTTAGTTAATCACTAGAAAACGTTCAAAAGTTTCAAAATATCGGCCGCTTATTATCTTTAAAAAAATTAATTGTTTTTTTTTTAACTGGCAATTTTTAGAAAATCTGATTTCATCATCGTAATTGACTTTAATTTATAAAAATTAGCATTTTAATTTTCGAAATGCATTAAATTAAGAAAGTTAATGGGACAGCGGTCTTATTCACAATGTAGTTTAAAATTCTAAAATGGTAATTTTGGCTGATTATAATATTGATTATGATCATACAGTAAGTTCGTTATTTAAATAACATAGAATCTCCGTGAGGAAGGATTCAATTTTTAATGTAAAAATTAACAAAACATTTTTCACTTTAGTTGTGAATGTATAACATGTACTAAAACGTTACTATATTACCGTATTATCAGTAACATTTCCAAGTTTCAACATATCTGACAAAAATTCGTTTTGTACTACGGAAAGAAAATGTTTCAGTTTCGGCAAGCTATGTGGAAAAAAAGGGTTTAGGTCTGCATTCATCACAGACATTAATATGTAACATAAATGAATCGGAACAGTTATGGAACAAAAAGAGAATCAATATAAGAAGAATCAATGTTTGCCCTACCTATTAACTCTGCTTCATCAATCGATTTAGCTGAAATTTTATTTAGAACAATTTACATATTATCAAAAACTACTATTGCAGTGTAAATTATAATTAATACATAATTATAATTCATGTAACAAAATTACTTTAAAAATTACGATGAACAAAAACGAAACACAACAATTTAACGGCTGTGAAATATTTTCATAATTACTTTTTCCATAGAGTCTGTACATTACACACACGCACGAACCCGCACACACACACACACACACACATGCACCCGCGTAAACACGCACGACCCGCGTGCGCACGCACACACACATACACACGTGCACGCACGCACCCGTGCGCAGAAACAAACACGCAAGCGCGCAAGAACGCATCCGCGAGCACACGCACGCACGCGCACACACATGAGAGAGCGCGCGCGCGCGCACACACACACACACACACACAGTAGTGGGAATAAGTGTTATTCCCATATTTAAAAGTGCATCTTTAAAAAAAACAATTGATATGATTTCAACAAATGAAAAGACAACAGTACAAAATTAAATTATAATGAAATAAAACTATAGCAACTAAAATCATTATTATTTTATTTGCTTTGAATACCTCTAACCAAAAAGGTTATTTCTTTGCGAACTCTTAATCTAACGGACTGAAGTCCAGCTCACGATGAGCAGTGCTCGAGCACAAGCCGTAATGCTTGCGGCAGGTATCGGAGCTGTCGGAGCAAGTATTTTCATTGCTTTGAAATACTTAAGAACTCGGAAAACTTCAGCAGAATCCACAATGCCTGCACAAGACAGGTATATGGATGGAATCTACCAACCATTAAGAGAAGGTTTCCACGATGGTAGGTTTTACAGCAGGAATAAGCACTTGGCCCACCGTCTCAAAGCAGTGTGTGAACATTGCCCTGTTGACGGAGTGGAGGATCCCGTGCCGTTGAAGAGTATCGATGGAGAACTCATGAAAGTGTACGACAAGCTGCGTAACATCTGGAAGCAGTTAAAAGAAGCCAGAATAGCAGGAAAACAGGACGACATTGACAGGATTGACGTGAAAGAGAGAAAAGCTAGGGAATTATTTAAAATACGCTTGGAACAAGTTGCTACGCCGTTACCAGTAATGGCAATGATTCCCAGTGACGACACTTCCCAATGGTATAATATTCACTTATGGGAAAAAATACATGCATTATTGTAAAACATATATATTTGTTGTTTTTCTGTTTAATTAGTTATTTTAATAGACTGCATGTAATTGTGATGCAGTTTCAAAACGTTAAAATTAGGAACACTCTAATTTCAAATGTAATTTAAATAAAATAAGCCTCATTAATTTAGAAATGTTAGAAATATTATTGTTGTTGTTTTTACTTAGTGATACATTATTACTGAGATTTAGTTAAATATTCCACTTACCTTATTCCTATGCTGCATATATATATATATATATATATATATATATATATATATATATATATATATATATATATATTAAACATGCCTAGCATGTAATTATATAGTTTAGCTGTTGAAAATCTGAAACAATTTGTCAGTTAAGAAGGTAACTAGAAGCGGAAAACTTCAATAAAAATGAACTGCAAGATGTCGTTACTTTAAGAAAAGAAAAATATTGCTTTTACAATTCATTGTAACTATAATAAGACTAAAAATATGCGAAAAGTGACGTAGAAAAATCATAAAAAGTACCAACAATTGCAGTGACGTAACGGTAAAAGAACTTTACATTTAAACAAATGTTCCGATTGGTTTACACACAGCAAAGCTTTTTGTTATTGGTTAGTAAAACTAAGTACTGTGGAAGGGAGTCAGTAAAAAACCTGAAGAGAAAAGTTCCTTACGAATTTTTAACAGATATTCCATTTCACTTCATAATCAAACTTTCTTTATATTATTATAAGTTGTAGTCACAGATCAATATAAACCAACATAACCGAACAAGTTGTTTTTCTTTATTATTAAAAAATTAAGTATAGTCCAAGTCTACCTAATAATTGTTACAACTCTTTTTTGCCCCGCAGGAGGGGCATACTAGCTGCACCTATTGAGAGGATTTACACGTCCCTCATGCGGTACCTGAGTCTAACACACATACTTACATCACTACACTTACGACTTTAACACTTTACACCCACACTTACACTTACGGAGGCGATAATAGCCTCAATGTGCTTTTTGCCTTTAAATAACAAAGAAGCTCTTTTATTTGTCGTTTTTTATATTAATAAATCAAAGAAAACTTTTAACTGATTTTATTGAATTTCATTGATTCATGTTATTTACACAAAGCATTGGTCATATTCAGTAGTACTGCGGTACAAAAGTTGTTAGTGTGAATTTTTCTATTTTTTTATTATAAAACTTAGTCGATTCATTAAGAATAATGAATAAATATTTTTAAACAAATAAATTAGTAGTTATGGAAATATTTAATCTGATTATTAACTTAAGGCAAAGTATACGTTTAAGTTGAAATTATAACCTTTTTAAACGACTGTATTTCTTAATTTAGTTATATTACACATCCCTCAATAGTTAAGTTATACGGCTAACTGTTTCACAATTATATTAACAGATCAAGGACTATACCAATGAGAACTTAAACAATTATTTCAACAGCAATAGTAATGTAATTTAACTTTAATAATTTTTCTGAATGAAGGAGACAATGCATATATTTTTGTTCTTCGCTAATTTCTAAATTTACGAGAGAAAATAAAGTTTTTTACTCAACAAAATTAAAATGTATCTCCTAACAATGAAAACGTTACATCGGGGTGGCCGTCGCTGTTACAATAATCGTAAATAAACCAATATCAACCCTCTGGAATTAATTTAATTGCAATTTGCAGCAATGAAAATAATCCGGAGGAAATAAATTTACAATGTAGGGTTAAACTAAACCCGCAATTTGCTCAGCTATAAAATTTTGCACAAAATTTAGTGTTTTTAATATGTTTGACTATTGTTAGTCTTTGTTTTGGTTTATAGTAAATATACACTAGTGTTAGTTACAATGCTAAATAAGTGGGAAACAATATATGAATAATTGAAAGTATTCAATAAATATTGCTGTGTAATACACGAGGTGTGTTCAGAAAGTAACAAGAATTTTTAAATTTTGTGGGCTTGGAGAGTCCGTTTGTCAAACCTTTTTTTTTTATTATGTTTTCTAAACATGCCCTTGAAGTATGATAAAACTTTCAGCTGTTTTCATTGTTGACTTTGTCTGTGACAGCCACTAAGGTTGGACGTGTTTTTCTTAGATCGGCGATTTTCGTTTGTTAAAAGATATGGATCAAAGAATTTGTATCAAATTTTGAGTAAAAAATAGAATAAAGTGTAACGAAGTGTGTGAAATGTTAACAAAGGCAGATGGTGTGTCTCTCTATGAGTAAAGCAAGAGTTTACGAGTGGTATAAGTGTTTCCAAGAAGGCCGTGAAGACGTTGAAGATGACGAACGCCCTGGACGCCCCAGCACATCAACAACCGATGAAGACGTGGAAAAAGTTAAAGAAATGGTTATGAACAATCGCCGAATCACAATTAGAGAGGTCGTTGATGATGTTGGCATATCGATTGGATCATATCATGACATTGTTTCCAGTGTTTTGTGTATAAAACGCGTGGTAGCAAAATTCGTTCCAAAATTGTTGAATTTTGAACAAAAACAGCGGTGAATGGAAGTTCCTCAGGAGTCACTAAATGAAGTCAACGACGATGCAGAATTACTAAAACGTATTATAACAGGTGACGAAACATGGGTTTACGGATATGACGTCGAAACTAAGACTCAATCATCCCAGTGGAGGTATTTTGTCTCGCCAAGACCGAAAAAGGCTCGACAAGTGCGGTCGAACGTGAAGGTTATGCTCACTGTGTTCTTCGATATTAATGACATAGTGCATCATGAATTCCTGCCACCTGTCAATAAGGAGTACTACCTACAAGTTCAAGGCCGTTTGCGTTAAGAAAACCGGAAAAAAAAAACCCCGGATCTGTGGAAAAACAATTTATGGCTTTTGCACCACGATAATGCACCAGCTCACACTTCATTGCTTGTTCGTGAATTTTTGGCCAAAAACAGTACTGTAACGATGCCTCAGCCTCCATATTCGTCAGACATGGCTCCTTGTCACTTTTTCCAATTTCCAAAAATAAAGAGAACCTTAATGGGCCGTCGTTTTACAGCCGTAGATGACATTAAAAGCGCATCGCTGAAAGAACTAAAGGCTATCTCAAAGATCGAGTTTGAGAAGTGTTTCGAGGATTGGAAGAAGCGCTGGCACAAGTGCATAATCTCCAATAGGGACTATTGTGAAGGCGACAATATCAATGTAGAAGAATAAATAAATATTTTGTTTAAAAAATTAAAACTCTCGTTACTTTCTGAACACACCTCGTATTGTAATTAAGTATTATAATATCGCTGCTCTGGCAATAGATTTACTTAATATTAATATGCTCGTATGATCAATACAGTGTTAAGGTTGCTTCTCACTTCCTAACACGTCAGATAAATTCTCTTAAGTTCGTCTCAATTTCGATTTCATGAACGTTAACAAAATCTGTTTTAAAATTGTTAATTAATTATAAAATATTTATGTTATAATTACTGTTTGTTAGGACATTTTAATCAGATATACTTTAGTAAGTGTTGGGCATGGTCTTAAATAAGTCGATTGTTTACTGTTGCCTTGGATACTAGAAATTAACCGGTTTTAATAAAAGTAGGTTTGTACGTGTATGTGTAGCATAGCAAATTGTGTAATTTGTCCACCATTTATTACATCTAATTACGTTTAGAAGTACAAACAAATTATACCATACACTCTAAGTTTCATTCTGTTTACTAATATAAAAAAAATGATATATATATATATATATATATATATACACACACACACACATCGAAAAATAATTTATTCTAGAAGTATTGTTTCTTTTTTTAAGTGCTATAAAAAATAAATTTTCATTAAAACAACATTGAGTTAAATGATTCTTTTCGCTTTTTTTACTTTCTTCGGCAAGTTGGAAAATAAAGTTTTTAATTAAAGACATTTTATATTTTACACCTTGTTATATTTTCAAATTTATATAGATTTAATGCTTTAAAATTTAACCAAAATATGATCAAACAATTTTGAAAAAATCACATAAATAGCCTACTTAAATAAATCAAATTAGGAAACGTTGGGTAACTTCCGATAAAAATTCAGCTCCCTAGCTAAATACAATAACCAGAAAAGTAATCCGATTTTTATGTGTATTTCCGAAATATATTTTTTAGAATTTTTTATACAACAAAAATTTATATGTAGGCCTACATACATTTGTAGATTTTGTGTGTATATATATATATATATATATATATATATATATATATATATATATACATATACATATAAATATACATATACATATACATATACATATACATATACATATAATTTTCTATCAAAAATCACAAAGATCGATTTTAGTAAAAATCGATTTTGGAGACCTATTAAAATCCGTTAAACAGTTGTAAAATTACGGTCATTTCAAATCTTAAAAAACCATAAATTTTGTACCATATATTTTTTGAAAATCTGATTTCACCATCATAATCAGCGTAAAAATTTGCACTGGTTAACATTTAAAATGTTCAAAATAAAAAGTGTAAGATACAAAAATTGTTGGAAATTTGCTACTATCACGTTAGCGACACAGCTGCTGCAGCTATTATTTTCGTTTGTTATGACAAGGATGAATAAAGACCAAATAAACAAAACTTATACCGTAGGCATTAAATTATAAAATATTCACGAAACGTTTTAATAAAAATGCTTTCAGTAAATTGATTAAAACGATGTTTTGTTTAGTTACAATAATCTTTTGTCGAACTATCGCATACAGCTGAACATACTACAGACCTATTTAGTACTCAAAGCTCATGAGATTACAAGCTCTGGAGACCGATCCTATGTCCGGTATTGACGTTCGCCATAATCCTCTTTAGTTAATGGTCACTTTGTGTCCTTCGTGATGCAAAGTACAGTCTTTATGAATATTTAAAATTGAACCTTTGTTGTATTCGAACGAAAAGCTAATCAACAGTCAAATGAAAATGTATTTTGGCTTTTGTTATTTTCGCAGTTGATTTTACAAACGAATTATATAAATAAGAAAAAGTATTTATATTGCAGGACTAAAAAGGAAAATTATATATTAAGAAATATTTGCTTTTATAATAATTTATTTTGTATGTTTAAAATTTATTATATAAGTTTAATCAGATGTCATGTACACTGAGAATAATCGTAGCAACTAGCTCTCTTTCTGACATGATAGTAGCAAATTTGTTTTTCTTACGATCATTTGGGAATTCGATTTAATCATTGTGTAGGCCAACACAACAAAATTGCACTTTCGCGCCTCTAGTGACATACGTATATCTTTTCTTTATATATATATATATATATATATATATATATATATATATATATATATTTATTTATTTATTTATTTATTTATTCATTTATTTATTTATTATTTCACTCTAATATGACCACTTGGTGAAGTGCAAATGTCTGTTTTAGCATCAACGTATGCAAAATTTGTATTTTAAATCTTAAAATAATATTGAATATACAAAAAATAACTCTTAACGCTTCGCCGTTTTGGTTTTAAAATAAACTTTTTATAGGTTAAAAAAATTTTTTTTTTACTATTTAAAGTGCCAATTTATACGATTATGAAATCAGGTTTTCATATCAGTGGTATATTTTGCTAATCGGTAGGCTGTATTTATGGACCACAATCAAAGCGTGTTTCGGCAAATTCACCGAAAACAATAGTTGTAAAATTACGTTCATTTCAAATCTTAAAAAACCACAAATTTTGTATCATATTTTTGGAAATCTGATTTCACCATCATAAACAGCGTTAAAATTTGCACTGGTTAACATTTAAAATATTCAAAATAAACAGTGTAAGATACAATAATTGTTGGAAATTTGCTACTATCACGTTAGCGACACAGCTGCGTGCAGCTATTATTTTCGTTTGTTATGACAAGGGATGAATAAAGATCAAATAAACAAAACTTATACCGTAGGTCTTAAATCCATGTTTAGAAAGTTCTTATTAGACTGCGTGACCTTTTGAAGTGTTGATAAAACTAAGTCACTTTTAATGTTTAAGCAGCAATTACGATTCAAAAGAAGCACAAGTGGTGCAGTTCGTGCAATTTTCTGTATGATTGGAACGGCCTGATGACGCGGAAGTCAGGTGACCAGTTCTTCTTTACCGTTAATATTTCAAATAAACGCCTAAAGCACCGTCCGTATATGCTTTGAAAGCGTGTATTATCGTTTTTATCTAAACGTTACTTTCTCGTCGCTCTTGTTCTCTACTTTTATAGTCATTGACAATAATTTATTATATTTTAATTCAAATAATTATGGAACAATGAGTTAGTGAAAATGAAGAATCAAAAGCAATAACATCTGTAGTAGTTATTCTTAAAACAACAATTGCAGAGGGTATTAATAATAGTAAAAAAACAAGATAGTTAATATTTGTAAATAACAGTTAAATTTATGAATAACGTTTTTACTTATAAATAACATTTATTTATATATCATTCATACAAAAAATGTTTAGCTTTATTGTGCTCTTATATATTACATGCAACATGAAAAGTTTCTTATAAGCGGCCGTTGCTGCTCTTCGAGGGAGAGATTTTCCTCCTCTTTCTTTCTGCTCTTCTTATATACGATTTGTGGAGCTTTCTTTCTCCTCCTCTCTCTCTCTCTCTCTCTCTCACACACACACACACACACACACACACACACACACACACACACACACACACACACACACACACACACACACACACACACACTTTGTTTATTGCATATTCTGCTGTCTGTATAATGTACAAGATAATGTTGTTATCTAGGTAAATAAGGCATTTATTAATTATAATAATTAACATATCAAAGTCAAATGTTTAATGATACCAATAGTCGGCTTTTAGAACATTTATTTCATGCTTCAGTTGTAAATGTTACAAGGGTTATCCGTAAAGTAAGGTTTCCAAGGCGCTAAAATCGCTACGAACGCTGTTACGCGGGATCCGGTGATCTTGGCTTGCAGCTTAGTTCCCCCTCTCCCAATTCCCACTCTGTGAGCTGTCTGTGACGCTCGGTTTTGGCTTGGAAGCCGTTAGTAAAGAAGTTACCACTTTCGTCTTCCGCCAAGGTGTGAATTACGCTCTGAGATTCGATTTTTTTGTACAAAAAACAGTGCGCCGGTGGACATTCATATCCAAATGTGTGAAGTCTACGGAGAAAAATGTATGAGCATACAACACGTGCGCAAATGGTGCAGAGAATTGGATGTACAAACGTTCATGATGAACATCGTTCCGGACTTTCATCTGTTTTGGACCAAATGATTACGAAAATGGAAGAAGCAAGGGTGACTGTTTGGGAGCCCTCCGAGATGATCGCTGATGTCAGAAAGACTTGCATTGATAAAATTTTGACAGACCATTTAGGGTATAGCAAAATTTGTGTGCAAAGTGGGTCCGAAGCCGGCTTACAGCAGACTACAAACGGAAACGGATTGATGCCTCCCGCGAATTTCTTCAGGCCTACGAAACCGATGGCGAGAAACTCTTGGACTAGGGACGAGACCTTGGTACACTACACGACATCGGAAAAGAAAGAACAATCACGTCAGGAGAAACATCCTGAGTCGCCAAAGTCGCGGAAGTTCAAACAAACACTGTCTGCCGGCAAAGTCATGGCGAGCGTGTTTTAGGAAAGGAAGTGGTTGTCCAAATGTGCGAATAATTTGGATACCGGCACAACAATCAATGCTGATCGCTACTGTGAAACGTTAAAGAATCTTCGCCGCGCGATTCAAAAGAAGAGGAGAAGCATGCTCACATCAAGACATAGCTCGTCCAAACACCGCCCGTGTAACAACCGGTCTCATCAAACAATTTGGATGGGATACTGTCACACATCCGCCATACAGCCCGGACTTAGCCTCAAGTGGGACGCATTTCAGTACCGGAGAGGAGCTAAAAGAAGAAGTTTTAAGCTACCTTCTCGGCGCGGCGGGAGATTTTTTTTTCGACTCAGGCATACAAAAGATGGTTCACCGTATGCAAAAATGCATCGATCTTAACGCGATTATGTCTAAAAGTAGAATAAAGTGTAAGCTTTCCAAAAATGTATTATTCAATGCAAATAAACATGTTTTTCATTGTGAAAAATTATTGGGATACTTATTTTACGGACAACCCTCATATATTAACATAATGTCTAATTAAAGTATTTATTCTGTTTCTAAAAAATATTTATTCAAAGATTACCTAATCTCAAACTAACCTCTCACTAACTTGAAAAAAAAATTAACTAAAAAGATGGTTATTTTTGAACGCATAATAAACGTATATTGACATTTTTAGTTTACGTCGACTGTTAACTTTTTTGTTTTCATAGTTACATTGTTACTGTTTATATTGTGATATGAGTTTTTGCGTACTGTAAGGTATAGGATAGATATTTTCAATATAGACTTAAAATATGAAAACAAGTTTCGCTTTCTTAACTGAATCTAAATCTAATCTTGAATTCTTTACCTGAAAAATAATTAAATGAAATTAAAGTTCCAATAATGAAATAATCCAACTACTCCTGTTAATTCTTTATAATTTTTGACAATGGCGAAACTCATTGCAAATAAGGCCTAAAATCATTTTATACATGATATTACTGTTCCCAATAAATAACTTGAAAAACCTTGAAGAAACCTTATTAACGCTAAGCGTATAATGAATAAAATTGAAACACTCAAATAAAATCATACTAAATATCAACCTAAACAAAATCTAGAAATTGTGTTTAAGTCACAATTAAAATAAAATAAATTAGCACAACAAAAAGTCTCAAATGAAACTTCGACAACATCGTACATTTTTAAAATATATGAGATAATTATTAACGTATAATTAAAATATCAGTTTAATTTTCGATTAGTAGTTAATGGTTGGTCTAGAAATTATAATTGATTTAATTGAAGATTGAGTTTAATGATAGATTACATATATCAATGACTGTTCCAGAAACCGGGTATATGTATTATTTTTTTATTCATATTGACTCTCTAAATTATTAGCTGTATGTTGCAAAATAAAGAAAGAAATGTTATTATTAACAAATTACACGAATATCATTGACTTTTATTAATTATGACCATTTAATTGCTTCAATTTATTTTAAGAGGTGGATATAAATGTCCATATTGTTGTTTATGAATTACAGAAATTTAATTAATTAGATAAACATATCCATATTGTTGCTTATGAATTATAGAAATTTAATTAATTTGATATAACTATCCATATTGTTGTTTATGAATTACAGAAATTTAATTAATTAAATATAAATACCCATATTGTTGTTTATGAATTATATAAATTTATTTAATTTGATATAAATGTCCATATTGTTGTTTATGAATTATAGAAATTTCATTTATCATTTAATTCGATGACCACTCATTAGCGTTGGAAGCTTCATTTAATGGCCCAGTTTCAAGACTGCTATTATTATTTTTAGTTATTGTACTCATGAATCGTAAAATTATATTTCATTTTAAATTTATTAGCGAATTTCCGTTGGAAAAATGAGCTATTGGAGCGGTCATATTGGTAATACCCAGACCCGGAGCCTAGAAATGAGCGCCGATCCTGAAGAAACATTTTTGAGGGGACTTTAAAATTTATATATATATATGTGTATGTGTGTGTGTGTGTGTGTGTGTGTGTGTGTGTGTGTGTGTGTGTGTGTGTGTGTGTGTGTGTGTGTGTGTGTGTGTGTGTGTGTGTGTGTGTGTGTGTGTGTTTTGTGCACGCTCACGTTCGCAATTTTGTTCCGATTCGATTTAAACTTGGCACAAAAATCGATTTTTGTAATAGTTTTGATAAGTTCGTCAAATAGTAAAATTCGTTAAACAGTTTCAAAATGGCGACTATTTTACTTATTTCATGACTTTTTCTCTTAATAGCTTTTTTAATGTGATTTTACCATTGTAATCAGCGTTAAAAACAGTATAAATTAGCTTTTTGGATTTTCAAAATCAGTTATGATTTTTAGTAATGTTCGACAGCTGTCAGGATTTTTTTATATTTTTTTAATTAATTTAATATTTTATATATATATAGCCGCCTCGGTGGCCTAGTTGATAGCGTACTAGGCTTTCACCCCGAGGACCCGGGTTCGATTCCCGGCCAGGGCTTGGCATTTTCATACGCTATAAATCATCCCCATCGTCTGCATTATCCCAAGTGTGCACAATAGTCGGACGTTAAAAAAAAAAAAAAAAAAATATATATATATATATATTATGATTTTGAAATAAGAATTTCAAAAAAAGGAAGATAAAAATACTTTTAAAAATCCGCTTCTATCACTCTAGTGAGATAGCTGCGTACCGCGGATTGTATGCGTAATTACATTAGAATATAAGGTCACTTTTTACGATGACAATTCTTTTTCGTACTTATAATAGTAATAAAGAATTTTTTATTGGTTATAATAAATTAGGCCCTACATTTATTTCATTAATCAAAATGTAATTCCACTAACTGCTAACCATTTCTATTATAAATAGTTTAATTAAATTGAAAAGCTAACAATGGCGCAGTCTTGAATACAATCCCCTCGGATTAAACTTGTGTACTACTGAGAATTTAGGTTAAGTAGAAAACTGTTATTAAAACCACTGTAAGATGCTACCTTTCTTGTAAAAGTTATCCATAAACATTTTTTTTTTGAATGTGTTTCATGCTTATTCTCATATTACTTGTTAATTTAGGTGTACTTGTCTTCGACTTAAATTACCAACATTAGGCTTTGATAATGTTTACATTTATTAGCACACTATATATTGTAATTATTCTTAGAACCTAACCTATTAGAGAGGTGGATGTTTGATGTTATAAATTATTTGTAGATTATTTTGTTTAAACATATCAAAATGATAAATGTGTAGAGTTATAGTGATTCAGAATAGTTAAAAGGCTAAAATATGATGTAATTACTTTAAAAGAAACATTTAATTAGCATTGCTTGAATAACGTTAACTTGAAATTTAGTTCTTTCTATGATGACGATCCAATAATCTTTTCCCTGCAGAAATTCTGAAAAAACTACTTTTATATATTTACTAATTATTCTTTTAACTAAAATTGGTTTCAACTCTTCTAGTTTGTGATTTTAATAATATAATTTTCATATAGGCTATTCTATTTAATTTTTCGATTTTTGGAACACAATAAGGGCGTGGTAGATTTTGTTCTTTTCAGTACTTTTTTATGTTTCTCTTATAATGTACAGTGTTTTAATCAAACCTTATATAATATTTATTATTATATAATGTAATCATTATTAATATAACCATTATTTATTTTTCAATAGAGAATTCATACACTTTATAGCGGATTTCTATTGAAGAAATAAGCAATTAAAGTTACCATCATGGTACAATCCTGACCTGAGAGTTTGAAATGATAATGATCCTGACCTCTAGATTACTTTTAGGAGTATTTAAAAATTTTATCTGTGTGTTTGTGTTTGTGAACACGTTATTATAGAAAATAAATATATAATCGTTATTAAGATTATTATAAGACGAAGCAAATAATCTTAATCTTATCTTAATCATATTATATTTCTGAAAGTTTGTGTGTTCGTTTGTTTGTTTGTTATTCAATCACGCTTTAACCACTGGACCAATTGAGATGAAACTTGGTACGAAAATGGTTTACGTATCTGAGATAAACACAGACCTATTCCCGTTTTAAAAAAGTCATTGTACTTATCCTGCCCAACATAATTATGTAGTATTTAGTTTTGTTGACATGTGTTAACTGTAGTTAGTTTTAATTACTGTTTACTGGACCTGAGATTTAGGCACCTGAGATGGACATAGATCTAATCCCATTTTAAGAATCTTAATCTGTGTTTTATTTTGCAAAATTATTGCTTTTAATGTTACATTTAAGTCCGATTTAATTCAAACTTGGCACAAAAATCTATTATTATGGTACCTTGGACAAATACGTTAACCATTAAAATTCGTTTAACAGTTCCGAAATGGCGGCCATTAAAAATATTTATAAATTCATAATTCTTTTGTTTCAAATTGTTTTGAAAAATCGATTTTACCATTGTAATCAGCTTTAAAAACTGCATAAATTAGCATTTTTAGGTTTCAGAAGCTATTGAAATTAAAAAATATTTCAATGGCGGTCATTGTTTACTTTCCAGTGTGATTTAAGGTGATGGTTTAAAATTCTAATTTATGCAAATTTTAATGCTGATTATAATTGGGTACATTACAATTTCAAAATGGGTAAGATAAAGAAAAATACTTTTGCAAATTTGCTTCTATCACGTCAGCGAGACAGTTACGTGTTGCGATTATTTCATATTTACCAATAACGCTATAGACGAACATTTATTGTTCGAAAAGAGTTTTTATATTTATTTACCGAGAATTTCAATGTTCTATGGGCGTCCATATTTGGAAACCTGTAATGTGTAGGTGCTTAACATGCGAAACGTATATTTTTGTTTGTAAGTTCTGACAGTCGGAATGGATTGCAATGTAAATCAAACTGTTGATATATCAGACTGTATTTAGCATATACAAATAGTGTCACTGGAAGTACAGTCAACACAACAAGTAGACAACTGTTGGTTTCGTCAGAGTTTTCATTCATTTTCCACCTCGATTTTCACAGCAGAAAAAATGAAGACTCGCGTTTGCAAATGAGAATTATTATAGCTTATGTATACCAACCCACTCGGTGTTATAACTTGTTTTTTTAATTTTTTTATTATTTTTAAAAACATAATATAAAAGAAAAAGTACACTGTGGAATTCGGAGAGTTACCGACTGAAGCGAAGCTTTTGTTAATGATATCTTTGCTGAATATATAATTATTTTGAAGACATGTTTTAAAATATCTTGTTTTGTTTGAATAAAGAAATAAATACGTAAACCTAGCTTAGATGTTATTTACTGCAGTTGTAGTAAAAGATTAGTTGTTTTATATTAATTTGTAACGATCAGCTGATTTCATTGAACAGCTGATAGGTTATAATAAGTTTCAGTTGATGTTGTTAAAAACTAGCAAGGTTAACAACAATTATTGTATTATAAACAGTTACAACGTGCACGTGTTCTTCAATTAAGGACAAATATCGAAACCAAAGTAACACATCGTTTTCATATAATACGCGTATACTGTTATCGAAAAGGAGAAAGAAAAAGAAAGATACAGAAGTAGAGAGAGGAAATTCGTTAGTCATTTCCGTTTCATATTTCCGTTACATTAAAAAGTTTCGGGACCTTTTTTCTGTGCACTCCTATCGCCAAAGTTAACATTAAATGTTTGGATTCAATATATTTCTTATAACATTAACATCAAAATCATTATTAAAATTAATAAATAGAGATGAATAACAATACAATTATGAGTTCTTGTATTCAATATTAACAATGGAAAATCAGCTTTTGAAGAGAACATCATATTGTGTGAGTTCGCAACTTTAGTCCAACATCATTGAACTGGTTACACAAATTTACTTTGGCAACATATAGTACAGGCACGAAATGACCGCATGTAATGATCCAGTATATGTTTTGTTGAGAATATTTATTTAAATCACAACATAGAATAGTAAAGTTCAACTTGTTTATTTTCTGGTCAACACATGTTCAACGTTTACAAGTTCCTTATCTAACAAAATCCATTTATAACATCCATTTATTAACGGTTTTCAAATGACGATCAAATCAAATTTTTAAATTATCAATACTTTTTATTTTACTTTCCTTAAATCCGATTTTAACATGGTGATCATCGTTAACATAAATCAACATAAATCAGGGCTTTAAATTTTCAAATTCCATTAAAAATTCGAAAACTAATTCCAAGGAGGTCAGGGTTCAGATTCGAATGAAGTTTGAATATTTTAAATGCTAATTATACAGATGATTATATTGATAAAATCTTATTTTCAGAAAAGTGTAGGTGAAAAAATTATTTTTTGGAAATTTGTGTCTTTCGATATGTAGATACATGTCGCGTTTATTCAACATTAAACTTACTATATTCTTACTTTCCTTACCATACACATGAAATACGTCCACTAAAATCTAAAAATTAAAACTCTGTATTGTTATTAAAAAATCAAAAATACTAATTTAGTGTTTGGGCAAATGCGTTCCAATACAGAAGTTAAAATATTTAGTTAGTGAACACGTAATTAATGAATTCGGTTTTTAATGTCAACATAAAAATTTTATTTTTCATTTTTGCTTTAGGCCCTATTCATAAATAGATTTTGGTCGATACATCAGTTTTCATATCGTCTTTAATTGGATATCAGCGTTTCTATGAGCAATAAGCGATTTTACAAATTTGCCGATATGGGTTTAACTTAAGCTCGTATCATTTTTCCGATTTTAAGTCCTTTTTTTAGCAAACATTAAATTCAAATAATACATTTTATCAAAATCGGATCTAGCGGATATGATCAATCTTCTATTTAAGAACCCCAATAAAATAAAATGTTAGCATAATTTCAATTAAAACTTATAAATTGTTTGTTTAGTTATATTTTGAAAACATTAATTCGTGAGTAGAAAATATTTTATTGTTTTTTAAAACTAAATTTATCTTAGTCAGCGTTTTTCCATTTAATTTCGAATCGGGTTTTTTAATACTAATTTTATTATAGACTTTGACTGTTGATCTTCTTATGTTCTTGAGTAAAATAATTATTATTGGCAATTTGCTTCCATCACGTCAGATGCATGATGCTATTAGGCCTATTATTTTCTTTTATTCTAATAGAGATGTGTATGTTTTATAAGTGTAGACAACAATTTGTTGCATTAAATCTATTATTTATTGTTTATTATTTAAATATTTCGTGTCTTGTCTCAAAATATTTTTGTACATCCATTACTCTTTCTTAAACATTCTTATAGTGAGAAAGTAAAAGCTGTAATCTATTACGAAAAAAAGTGGAAAAGAAAATGTACAAAATAAAAAAGCATGTATTTCATAGAACGAATTAAAATTGGTGTAATAACGCTCCTAACCGTGTACGTGGTCTTTTTCCATTAGAGAATTCCTTGACAAGTCTAAAATTACGATTTATCACTATTAAAAAAGAGCAGTAAATATTTTTTTCTAAATACAAATTTAATACAGTTTTTAAAAGCAAAATTATTTTAGATAAGTGATACTGTACAACATTTACTTGTTTACAAACACTACAGTGATCAAGTTCATTATTTTCTTTATTTTCTATTTATTCCCAAGCCTATAAATGACTATTATGTTCTTTTTTTTTAATTTATTTAACAATGTTTTTACTTATATTTAATTAGTTTAAATTAATATAAAAATAAATGCTCTTTTAATAATAATATTTACTAACTAGAGTAAAATTTGATATTTAAATTTAATCAAGAAAACTGTAAAAAAAGAATTAGTTTTACTAAACGGAAAACTAAAAACAGATAAAATATTGTAAAACATATAGGCAATCTTTAAACGTAATGAGTTTATTTTTTCGTTATAATAGTTTTACATACAAGCTACATCACAAGTCGTGGAATAAAAATAATATTTTTCGTAGAGAAAACAAAAATCATGAAATCTTTATAAGGTATAAAGGTTTACTTTTAGTGTGTGTGGCAATGTTTTCTCCGCCATCAAAATTAAAGACTTTGGGTGAAAACAGCTTAAAAATTTTAAATGTGAACCCTTACAGAGTTACTCCTCGTCTTAAATGTCTTGTTAAAAGAATAAGGTCAATCTCTTGGGAAATATAAAAGGTGATTTTAATCTGCAAGAGAACTCTGAATAGCCTAAACAGATTGAGTGTTGAAATCTTATCATTGTTTAAGTACTTTTGTAACTTCTTTAGTTCCTTGCTAATATTGGCAAAATTAAAAAAATGTTTTGTGCATTATACTTTTAATGGAGTTTAGTAAACAAGAGTGTTTAGTAAACAACAGAAATAATGATGCATGGCTAAGGCGATCGAAATAAATCTTATAATGAAGTAAGAAAAAAACTTTTGTAAAGATTTAACTCTACAACCAGATCAACAGTAGAAAAAGCTATCAAAACGTTTTAGGGAGTATCAATGAATGTTGTAAATGAGGAATATATAAATCTGCGAAAATAGTGAAAAGATTTTAGAAACGTCAACCATTTTGGATGGGATTGAGATTGACATCTAGTTTGCTATGTAATTTTTCTTTTAACAAGACTTTTAAAATGAGGTTTCACCCTTTAGACTTTTGAAATTTTTGGCGGAGGTAAAGTTGCCCCATACTCTACAAATTACATCTTTATGTTTTATAATTTTTTTTTTTTTTTTTTGAGTCTTGTTCTTCTCCACTTAGAAGACCTAAGAGTAAAACGATATTAGAGGGTTTCCCGACATATTTGACTAAAGTTTTATATATATATATATATTGCTAATGAATTGTTAAAACTTAGAGATGTGAATCGGGCTCATTTCGTCATAAGTTTGAGTATTACCATGTTGTTAATCCAATAACTACAACATGGTAATACATAGTGTGTTTGTGTGTGTGTGTGTGTGTGTGTGTGTGTGTGTGTGTGTTGTGTTATTTTCTAACTGACATTGGACATAATAGATTAAAACAGCGATTATTTTCTACAGTGCTATGCACAGAGGTTTTATGAAATTCATCCTCGTTTAACAGCTGTTTCTTCGACGAGTTAATTATTATGGTGTATTTATTAAGAATCCCGAGCATAGATTATAACAAAAACTCGTAATAACTTTATTAATCAATTCAAAAACATTGTGTATAGCTACACGGTTTTCATTAAACAAAGTTGCTGTTTAATTAAAAACTAAATGTAGACTATTATTGAACTGTGTTAATTAAACGTTTTGACATAACGGATGCTAATTTGATTTCAACTTACTTGTAAGACAATGTAATTACGAACGGCAAACATCCCGCTTTGTCTTGATTACAAATAACTGAATTAAAACTTCCATGCGAATCATTTAGTATAGCAGAGCTCTGCTGCACCTGGTAAGATAAATTTATATTTTAAATTAAATCCGTTTTCAAAGTAATGTTGATACAATTGCATTGTTCATTCAATTTTATAACACCTGGCTCGTTTATAACACAGAGCTCGCTTTGTTGAAATTTTAAATTATATTTTTAGGTAGTAGATATACCATTCATCACAAAACAAATATTTCAGAATTTAAATATTAAATATTTCTATATATTTTTATTTAAGAACAGTCTACCTGCAATATTTACACCAACACAATGGATTCTTTTAATACACTTGAATTTATTTATAATTTAGCCTTTACTCGCTATGATCACTCTTGAATCTTGGATTAATTGTTCGAAGCAAAGACACATCTACATTTACAATTATAATCACACATAAATAATAATTTAGGAAACCTTCTATGGATAATATTACCTTCTATTGTAGCTCAGCCTACTTGATTTAATTTAAATTATCAATCATAAATATTCTTGCATTGAAATCCCATTCCAAGTATTATACATTTCTTGTTAAGCTCCAATATTATTTATTACTAAAACAAAAAAAATTAGACTTTATTTTGTCTCTTGTCACTCGTTTTGTAGTACTATAGTTTAATGGTTTATCTATGGCCTGCACCTAACCTATATTTTCTAATGTTTTTTTTAAGACAATAAGCAACTAGCATTACATAACTTTAAATATTAAACTTTTAACGGGTTTGTTTTTAAATATCATTATATAATATTCGAGTTTTTCTAATTAAAACCAATTTTTCATAAGATAAAAACCATCAAGATCGTTTTTTTCTTGCTTATTTTTATTTAATTTTTTCTTTCATGTAATAAAAACCATAAAATACGTAAACTCTAATTTTAAAATCGGAATTTGCTTTGAAAGAAATATTATTTAAAACCAGTAAAACAATACTAGCGATTTTTTAAGAACCATCGAATTCGACATAGTTGTGCTTTTCCTGCTACTCAGAATCACAGTTTTTAATTTAAAAACTGTTTTCATACTGTATTTGTGTTAAAAAACTGTTAAAAATCAAAATTTTTAAATCGATGTTAACGACTTTGAACAAATTTTGGTCAACTATATTCTACAAGTGCACAAATAAAATGTGTGTGTGTGGGTGTGTTTTTTTACGATGCCAAAAAAAGGTGGAAAAAATCTTTTATAGACTACCTGGAGTAGGGTACGCACTACCCCAGAGTGTGGGACTCAAATTAAGTTCAAACTCAAGCTCAAACTCAAGTTAAGATATATTGTTACCCACTAAAAAAACCACCAAAAGCATTTCTCTTCTGTAAACCCCCCCACGGAACCGCCGCCAGGCATTACTTCGTGGGAAGGTGGACTGGCTGACCGCCTACTCTTCTACAGCGGCCTACTTTCCTTTCTCGATCCTCAGCCTTCAAACCTCTTCATGACCACTGCAGCCAATCACGCAATGACCCTCCAGTTGGCCTCTGAAGCCATCATTGTCGCAACCAGACTTTTTGGTGCAATGCTACCTCGCAAATATGTTTGCAGCCTCATCCTTTCCTCGTCGAATCTCCGACACCGGAAAAACACATGCTCCGCATCTTCCTCCACTGCTGGAAGACAGAGGGGACAAGCCGAGTCTGTTTCCAGCCTGAAACGGAACAAGTTAGCCCGGAAGCAACCGTGCCCAGTAAGAATCTGTGTGAGATAGAAATCCACCTCCCCATGATCCCTGTTGCACCAATCCTGGATGTTACCTATGAGTTGGTATGTCCATCGTCCATTTGTTGTGTGTGTGTGTGTGTGTGTGTGTGTGTGTGTGTGTGTGTGTGTGTGTGTGTGTGTGTGTGTGTGTGTTAAGAAAAGCATGCTTACATACGCAATTTTGATCCGATTGTATTCAAAGAATACGAAAGTCTATTATGGTAATATTCGTGAATAATTCGCTGACCAGCAAAATTTGTTCAACAGTTTCAAAATGACGGATATTTTAATGTTTTTGAAATTAACTTTTTTCTTAATGTTTTTAAATCAATTTCTCTATCATAAAACACTGCATAAATTAACATTTTGAATTTACAAAAACCGTTTAAATTAAGAAATTGTTGACTGGTGAGGATTGAATTTTCTTATTTTCAATGTAATATGAAAGTGCTAGCTTTAAAAATTACAAAACATACTAGTATAAATATGCTTCTATCACGCCAGCGAGACAGCTGTGTCGCTATTATTTTAAATTTAATATTTAGCTCAAAATTTCACTTAGAGAACCATTGTAACGTATTATTAACATTTTTATTGTTTTTCGTTAGTTGCTTCAAAACCATATTTTATTAGGAAAATTTTACAAGAGAAATTTTTGCAATGAAACAAGAGAAATTAATGGTTTTGTACTTTTTATTTTTGTAAACATTTACCAATTATAAAATCCTGCATTAACCATTTTTCCTTAAAATTGAGCTTACAAATAATTTGTTTGGTATTTTCATATTTTCCTGTGCAGAAAACAATATTTCGCCTTGTCTGTTGTACATACGAGTATATGAAGAGCTGTTAGCTGTATAATAGCCCGCATGCAATGCAAATCATATTATCTGATATTTACAGCAAACAGTGCTTGGATTGTCACAGATGCTATATCCAGTCAACATGTCTAATCTGTTAACATCTAGCTATTGTTTTCAATAATCATTACTGTGTTATACAGTCACAATTCGTCTGTCAGAATTTAACCTCTATTTTTCAATTCAGTATTATTTTTTAATTTGATATTTTTAGACTGGCATTAAAGTGAGCGAACAGAAAGGGATCATAATAATAATTTGAATTTGTGAGTTTTATTTATAGCTTGTTTATACAGCTTTCAAACGAAAAACAAAAATAATAACAATAATAAAGCCATTTTTTCATTGACAATAATCGCAGCACCCAGTTCTCTTGACCTGATTGAAGCGAATTTCCAATGACAATTTGTTTTATATTACACTTTCTTGAAAACATGAGAATGCACCATCATTTTCTGCATTCAAATCTGCATAAATTATCATTTTAAACTTTCAAATTATTTTGAAAATACGAAAATGAAATGTGATTACCGTGTTTTAATTTTTCAAGAATATTTGTTTAGCAGCACTTTTTTGGCGAAAAGTTTTAAAAATTAACACGAATTTTCTCAAAACCGGTTTTGACTAGATTTTTGCTCAAGTTATCATATTCGGAAGTTTTTGTAATGAAATCTTCTACAGGCGCGCCTGACGGACATATTTTGTTTTTGATTGTTTTTTTTTTTTGCCTGGCGAAAAATCAAAAAGGTAATCATTGCCGAGGAAACATTTTGTACGAAGATAAAATAAAGAAACTCGCGAGATCACAGAACTTGTAAAAAAGTTAAAAACTTGTAATATGTAATATAGTATGTACTATATTACACGAAATTGTTCCAGCGTTTTACAGTTATATATATATCTTGCATGTACTTTGTCCAAGACTGTCTTTTAATTTATACATATACATATACATACACACACACATATATATATATATATATATATATATATAACTTGCCAACAGAATCCTTAAGTATATACAAGGTGTCAAATCAACAACGTCGTGGATCACACAAGTCAGAATAGACCAACATGACACAGAAATAGACTCAACAGACGTTGAAGACAGGAACGAATACAGGAGAAAGATGCTCGGTTGGAAGGTCCCAGAGAATGAAATCCCAAAGAGAGCAGGGGTAAAATGGATGGAGGAGCGGAAGAGGATCCAAGGGGACAGGATGAGGGAGGTGTGGAGGATTAGAAGGAGCAAGATGATGAGTCGGTGAGTGCTTTATACATGATCCAACAGGGTCTATATATATAGATAATATTATATATATATATATATATATATATATATATATATATATATATATATATATATATATACATTTGTAAATTAAGGACGTTAAACTACAAATAAATTAATACATACCTTTTATCAAATGACACCTAAGCTAGCTCAAAAAAGTTAATCTATTAAGACGTTGTAATTTTCCAAACAATATGTGTAATTATTATAAGTCGAATTTCTAAATATTAAGTTGTATTATATTTAATTTATTTTAGAAGTAGAAATTTACAGTTTTGAGTCGGTTTTGTAAAAATAAATTTTTAATACGCGTCATTTAAATTTGTTGCTGCGTAAAGTTTTTAATAGGCTATTAATAAACAGAAAAGAGAATGTTTACCGTACAGTCCGCGTATTGGTTCAATAACGATTTCAGCTTACATATTTTAGCTTTCTGTTCCTTGCGAAGTAATTACCTTCTTCTAAGACAAAAGCTGGTCTGGGTAAAGGGAAGGGTGTGAGGTGGACGGGAGAGGTGTTCGCCTGAACGCTTTGCAATTAACAGTTTTAATTGATACACCCCCAGCCCACTCACCCTGCACGTGACCAAGACAAGATTGATTAATCCACCACTTCTTGCAGTGGTTAATCTTTTATTACCTATCGGTATTGCTACTTTGACACAATGTCGATAGGTAAAAAATTGTTGTTATATCATTCAACTTTTTTGGCTCGAGAAAATTTAGTAAGCATATGCAAATTGTTTCGCTTTGTTACAATGAACTTAATAGCTGTGAAAATTTATGCATTGATTCAAAGCAAGTGTGTTGTTATCAGAAAAGTGAAAAATTTGTCTCTTACTTTTATTTAAACTTTTGTGAGCCATGAATAAATAAAAAAAATAACTTAATGTTTGTATAGGTTTAGTCTTTAAGCTGAAAATTTTATTGATATATATATATATATATATATATATATATATATATATATATTATTATTATTATTATTATTATTATTATTATTATTATTATTATTATTATTATTATTATTATTATTATTATTATTATTATTATTATTATTATTATTATTATTATTATTATTATTATTATTATTATTATTATTATTATTATTATTATTATTATTATTATTATTATTATTATTATTATTATTATTATTATTATTATTATTATTATTATTATTATTATTATTATTATTATTATTATTATTATTATTATTATTATTATTATTATTATTATTATTATTATTATTTGCGTATAGACCCTATTGGATCACGCAAAGCACTCCGACTCATGTCTTGTTCCTTCTAATCCTCCACACCTCCCTCATCCTGTCCTCATGGATCCTCCGTTCCTCCGTCCATTTTACCCGCGCTCTCTTTCGGATTTCATTTTCTGGGATTTTCCACCCGATCATTTTTCTCCTGTATGCGTTCCTATCTTCAATGTCTGTTGAGTCTATTTCTGCGTCATGTAGGTCTATTCTGACTTGTGTGATCCACGACGTTGTTGATTTGATTCTTTGTATGTACTTAAGGATTCTGTTGGCAAGTCTCGTTGTTGGGAGTCTACTGATGTGTCCATGGAATTGAAGCCTCCTTCTTCTGATATCTGCTGCCAGGTTCGATATCTTCTCTGTGGTCTTCCAGGAGTGCAACCTGTATCCGTCTTCTGTTTATTTAGATATAAGAGACACATTGAAAACCCGTGTACATCCGTTAACACAATTGTTTCTAGAAGACACATTGTTCCAACGTTTCGCCAAAATCGTATCTGGCATCTTCAAGGTTATCCTTGTTCCAAGTGTGAAATCGAACGGTGATTTCGACTTCGACGAAGTTAGATTTCAGACTTCGAACGATAATAACCTCGAAGATTCCAGATACGATTTTTGCGTTTTATACATAAACTTCAGTTGTGAAAATAAAAGTTTTTTTTTATTTGTTTCCCTCTGTATTTGTAGAACGTTTGTACAATCCGAGACCTGGTTTAATTATGAATTCACTAGTTCATTTAAAGAAAAATAGTGATCAGCAATTTTTGCTAAAAAAATTCTCAAAAATCAGTCAATATCAGTTTTACAACGTGTCTAAAGATTTTGATCGACTTATAAATGTAAATGCAGTAGCATTTACTTTTTAAAATAGTAGCCTAGCACTTACATAAGTAAATATATGCGTATTGTTTTTATTTATAGACAAATAAAAACAAATGCAACAATATCGAAATAAACATTTTTGGTATTTTGCACGAATGTAGTTACACGAAGATGTGTAAATGTGATTGACATTTTTTCACAAGTGAAGTGTGTGTGTGTGTGTGTGTGTGTGTGTGTGTGTGTGTGTGTGTGTGTGTGTGTGTGTGTGTGTGTGTGTGTGTTTGTGTGTGTGTGCACTTTCACAGTTACTGATTTCAGTAAATTTTATATTTATCTATTTTTAAGAATAATAACATTAGAAAAATCGATAAATTTGAGACAAAATAAAATATTAACCAATTAATAATGTATTATATACACTATTGTAGAAATAATTACATGAATAATAGTCAATGTTTATTATCCATCAAAATATATTTAACATTTTAAGATGGCCGTCATTTCAAATATTTAGACAAATTCATTACTTTTTGTCTTAATCGTTTTTGAAAACTGATTTCACCTCACAAACTTTCAAAATTCTTTTTTACTTTGACGTCGATCAAGTTTGGTTTTTACATTAAACGTTAATCGCTGATTTTAATGATAATTTTTTGAATTCAGATTTTTTTTTTAAATGATAATATAAAAAAATACTTTTAGAAATCATGTCAACGAGTCATCTATGTGTAGTTTTTCTAATTTAGTTGATTTTGTACAATAAAGGTAAAACGTGTGTGTAAAACCTAACCATTATTTTGTTTCCGCATTACTTTCTACTAGCAATATTGTTCTTCAGACCTAAATTTTAATTTAATTTATGGTTTAAAACTTAGTTCAAAATATTTTGGCGTTTGATCGTTACAGATTTTAATAAACTACATACTGCCATTTTACTACCTCTATAAAAAGTTATGAATTTATGCAGAAAGCTTATACTCCCGAATTAACTTTTATTGAAGCTTTGCACTCTTCGATAAATTACTTTCAGAAGAACTTAGGCACTCAGTAAAATTGTTATTTTCTAAACAAACAACTTGCCAGCTTCGTGGGTCCAAACTTCCGTCCTGAGGTTGTAGTCGAAAATTTACGTCACTCTTAAACCCTTGATTAAATAAGGTTAGTAAATGTGTACTAAATGATAAACCCGTCTTTAATTGTCAAAAGAAATCATTTTATTTTCGCAGGCGTATCCTCTGTCTTAGCACTTAAATTTTTTAACAGGTACAAATTATTTGTTCAATTACGAATTATGTTTATCAACTTTTTAGAATATATTTATTAATCCTGCAGCATGTATTACACTAGAAAATATCAGTCATGAGTAAAGAAAGATATTTTTAAGAAATTAAAAAATAAAATCATTATGTAAAATATGAAATTATTATTTAAAACTCTAACCGTGACCAGCAACTGGCTTGCTGACGTCAGGTAAATGAATGTCTAACAATATTTTTTTTTATTGTACACTTTTTGTAAAATATGATTTAAAATTATATTCAATAAGATTTGCATGTATTATATATTCGTATAATTTGAAAATGAACTCACGCTTCTTTAATATCACGTTCTTATTTTCAGTTGAATAATTAAAATATTCTTAAATAGAAATTTTATACAGCCATATTGAATTTTTTCTGGGTGAAGTACTTTTCCTGAAGTTATTACTTTAGCAAAATAGAATTTTGTGCCAAATTTTAATAAAACCGAACTAAAATTTGCGATATACATATATGTGTGTGAGTGTGAGTGTGTGTGTGTGTGTGTGTGTGTGTGTGTGTGTGTGTGTGTGTGCGTTTATGAAAATGCGTGTGTGCCCTGGCCGGGAATCGAACCCGGGTCCTCGGGGTGAAAGCCCAGTACGCTATCAACTAGGCCACCGAGCCCCCTAGTTGATAACGTACTGGGCTTTCACCTCGAGGACCCGGGTTCGATTCCCGGCCAAGGCTTGGCATTTTCATACGCTATAAATCATCTCATCGTCTGCATTAGCCCAAGTGTGCACAATAGTCGGACGTTAATCACAAAAAAAAAAAAAAATAGAATCTTCCCACAGTTAGAAAGAATTACCAATTATCATCCATAGAAAGAATAAATGAAAACTTCATTAATACTGTGTGCTTTCCTAAAGAAAATGTTAAAAGAAAGCATGCCAGACGTCATAGAAACGTTTCTGTCGCTACTAGTCGAAAAACAGCTGAGAGTAGCAGCAAAGAAGTACAGCAAAGCACATCCTGAAGTACATGCTAACTTTTCAATTGAATTTCAATTGAAATATAATGAAAAGTGCCTTTAAGTTCAGAGCCGCTATAAAAAAGTACTCACAGAATAATCCTGAATTTCTATGGAATACTCTTCAAAAATACCCTGAAGATAACAGAGATGCTGTTAAGAAGTACTATTCGACAAACCTGGAAGTTAATAGGGATTCTGTTATGAAATACTATTCAAGATACCCTGAAGTACGCACAAGTCACGGCAAAATCAGCTGATCTTGTGTATCATCATGCGAATATATGTATGAAAACGCAAAAAAAAACAATACTGATATAAACATCAAAGAATATATGCGCGAAAACGCAAAATAACAATAGGCCTACTGATGTAAACATCAAATCGCAAACAGCTTATTCTTGCTTTTCGTGCTACCTTAAAAAACTGCAAATTTGGTAAAATAAATAAATTTTGTAAGCACTGTAATGCCCTTAATTGGAAATATCGACAGCACTCAAGATATACTTGCTATACTTCGCAAATAATTAATCCATTGCCATTGAAGAATTTCTTTTTTTTCATTTTTTTGCCAAATACGCTTATAAATTTGATTAAAATCATTCGTTTAGATCATAATGTTTACTGCATAAACATGTTTGCAATTAACAAGTTACCCTCTAAATGCAAATTGCTGTTAACCGTTTTAATGCCGTTTTTTTTCACAAAGAATTAACTTCGTTCATGTTTAAAGCCGTGTATGAAAAGGGCAAGTTTCCCTTGAATGCTTTACAGCCAAACCCGATTTAATTGATTCCCCTCTTTCAATTTAAGGAGTCAAACAAGATTTGTTTAGCCTTATTATTTCTTGGAAGTTAAGTGTTTGGCATTCACGTAAAACGTAGTCCTTCGTTTTACCGAATATCTGTTGGCAAATGAGCTATTGGAGAAGCCATATGATAAAACCTAGACCCAGAACCTTAAAATGAACGCCGATCTTAACTTCTATATCACTTTTTAAAATTTATATATATATATATATATATATATATATATATATATATATACAATTGTTACCTTTTTCGTAACTGTTTATAATAACCTCATAAACAATTTTTACCGCATAACTTTTTTGACTTTCACCAATTTAATCTGTGTAAAAAAATCATAAATTAACATTTTGAATTTTCAAAATCCGTTGATATTAAGAAATTTATTCTGACTTTTATTATGTAGCTTTAATGCTAATTATAATTGTGAAATCAGAGTTTCAAAAGATGGTAAAATAGAAAAACTATTTTGTGGAAATCGCTTTCATCACGTTACCCAGACAACTTTATAATTTTAAAGTTTATAAATTTTTATAATTTATAATAAATTATAATTTTTAATAATTATAATTAAATTATAATTATTAATTATAATTTACAGGCACATTTATAATTTTTAATAATTTTAATTCTTACAGTTTTTTTCATTTACAGTTTGTAAAACTGATAACTGTAGAATTAATATATTAAATACTTATTATAACTGTGAACAAAAATATACGTTTCTTAAAACTATGAAAACAGTTACAGATTTCAGTACATTTTATAATATTTATCTATTTTGAAGAATAATTACATTAAACAAATCCATAACTGTGTGACAAAATAAAACTATTAACCAATTAATAATGTATTATATACAATATTGTAAAAATAATTACATGACCAATAACCAGTAGGCCTATTTATACGCCTGAATACGTGATAAGGGTTACGTATTCAGGAAGATACGTTACGTTTATTGACTGTGGTATCAACCACTGCTCACTCGATATTAGATGTCGTCGCTTTGAACTCAGAATAAATTACACTACCTTAGCATAGTTCTAGGTACATAAACAAAGAGGTTACGTATTCAGGAAGTGACGTCAGGTTTATTGACTGGGATCAACCACCGTTCACACAATATTAGATTTCGTCGTTTTAAACTCTGAATACATGCCATAAGATTAATTCTACGTATATAGAGAAAAAGGTTAGATATTCAGGAAGTGACGTCACGTTTATTAACTGTGATATCAACCACTGCTTACAGAATATTAGAGTCTATCGCTTTGAACTTCGATATATTACATATCCTAATACTAATTCTACCTATAAATTCGAAGAATTTTTTTATAAATTCTTGTTCACTCTGGTACTTGTTCACTCATAGAATATTAGATACAATCGGTTTGAACTCCGAATACAATTTTTGACTAATATTTCGTATATATAAAAAATAATTTATTTATTCTGGAACATACATAACTTTTATTGATTTGTCTCAGCCACTGCTTACACAATATTAGTTTTCGTCTTTTAAACTTTGAATACTTTACGCTCCTTAAAAACTTTTCCTACGTACATGATATACAGGAGGATAGATATTTAGGAAGTGACGTCAGTCTTATTTATTTACTCTTGTACCAGACATTGATCACATTATTACATTATATCACTTTAAACTCCGAATAAATTTACAGAGACTAAATTCTTCACTAAAGAAGTAACGTCACGCATGTTTATTAACTCTGGTACCATCTACTGCTCACACAAAAATAAATTATCTCTTTGAGCTCCAGATACATTACACATTAGACTAAGTCTTCGTATATAACGAAAGAATTAATTTATCCGGGAAATGGCGTCACGTTTAATGACTGTGGTATCAGCAAATTTTCAAACAATAATTAGATTTCGTCGATTTGAACTCTGATGAAACTGAAAAAAATTAGCAGTTTTATGACTGACTCAATAAACATGTCAATGTGGAAGCTGTACAGCTACTGTAAGCCTCAGCCGGCAAGGCACCAATATTTAACTGAATAGGCTACTAAAATTATTGTAACAGTTAGAAGGAAAGTTATGATTTAGACTTCATCATCTGACGTTTTCACACGCTTGTTATTTTTTATTACTTATTTAAGTAATGGCTTGAGATTCTAATAGTAAAATAAATTTTAAAAAGTTTTATGTTTTTTTTTTCTATTTAGGCGTTAGAGTTGCATTACTGACAAGTATACTAACACGCGTGCATATACACAATATTGTATATCTTCGAATCCAATAAATCAGCTGTTTTATTATATTATACTTTATATAAATAAATAAATGCTTTATCAATATACCAGTATTGCAAGAACATGCTAATATTACAAACATTTACTAAGTTACGTTTATAATAATTATTTCATAGGATATTATATATGCATCAATATTTAAAAAATATATATGTGATAAAGCATGTATAATTTGTTATGATAATTACGTTTTGATAATTACAATTAAAATTATTCCACTGTTTCACATAAATGTAATAAATGTTAATTTTCAGCTAATCTGTGTTTAATACTTAGATTATGTAATATAGCATAGATTCAAGTTTAAACTTGCGTTACACGACAAGTAAGTAAATTTAGGAAAGATTAATACGATTTCTGTTCAGACTTGTACACTTTCTATTCGGAAGCACTTACAAATAAAATTATTCCTTCATATTGCGTGCAGGCTATGTAGCGATATTTTAGTGTTTCAAACAATGTTTTATTTTCCTTGATTTTTTCAATGGTTGTAATATTTTTCTATGACTTATTCCCAATTATTCTCTCTATTATCTTATATTTATGATATAAGATAAGATGATATCTTCCTAAGAATTTTCTATTAATAACTGCGGCAATCAGCTGTTTCGCTGACCTGTTGGTAACAAATTTACAGAAAAGTAAATAACATTTAACGCTGACGGAACAAACATTTTCATATTTTACGAGTATTTCGAACAAGCAGAAAAAATATACCCTTACCGACAAAAATTTCATAAGTCTTCATGTTACACGGTTATTTAAATCAAAATTCGTTATTCTAATCTGCGTGAAATCTAGGCTTAATAAAATATAATTAAATTTTCATATTTATTTTAAAAGAACAGAAATAAACCCTGACCGCCATCAGTTTCATTTGTTTATTTTAACGATATTAGAAAAAGTAAATTGCCTATTTGTGCCGATTTTAATGGTGATTAATATGATTAAATTATATTTTTTTAAACTTAAAGATAAAAAAAATGAATTTGTCAAGACGTTGAACAACTGTCATTTCAAAACGGTTGAGTGAATTTGCAAACTAGGAATTTATAAAAGCTACATCTATCAACAACTTTTTTGCCGAATTTGAATTAAATCGGGCCCAAATTGCGAACGTAAGATCACTAACTCACACACATACAAACAGTTCGTGTATCTGGGTCTTACTACGATTACCACTCTAATAGTTAACATTACAATTTGCTAATGACATTATAACTGTCTTTGTAAGGAACATTAATACCAATACATCGATGCCTGTATTTACAAATATATGATATCGAATAAATTTGCATATTTACAAAATGGAATTTCAATTACAGTATATTTTTACACTTATAAGCTTACATTTCCTAACACAAAAAATATTAGTGTTACAAATGAATATTACAATTTCTACAACTGTGATTTAACGTATATTCAGAATCGTTAGGTATGACGATTAATTCAGTGTTCATTCAGTTTTGTATGGAAATAAATCAATTGTTTCATATTGTTAGTAGAACATTTAGAGCTTCTGGAAACTTTGAACAAACGGCACATTTAATTGAAAGGGAATATTAATTAAGGATGCCGTATTATGAAATAACAAATGACATCCCGCTTGCTTGCAACCCACCGTGGATGGAGCAAATATTCATGAACGCTAAAATGTAATTATTTGAAACAATGAACGTGCAATAGTCAGGGTTAACTTGGTTTTTCCTCAATATTTAAAAACTTTTTAAACCTATAAGCTCACATTTCCTAACATAAAAAATGTAAAACATAAGAAACAAGCAGAAAAAATATACCATTACCGACAAAAATTTCATAAGTATTCATCTTACACAGTTATTGAAATCAGAATTCGTTATTCTAATCTGCATAAAATCTAGGCTCTATATAAATTAATAATTAAATTTTTAATTAACTGTATTTCAAATTTTAAAAATCTTATATGAATTAAAACTGAGTGGATTTTCTTAATTACTGATTTTCTTAAAGATAATTTCCAATCCGGATTTTTCAATATAGCGATATTGGTGAGAGATATTATGGATATATAATATTCTATACAATTGTATAAATTAAAACTAAACATACAATGTCAACAGTAAAAATTTATTTTCTTCTTTATTTTATACTTACTCCAGAAAAAACAATAAAAGTTATTTTTCACACTGATTTAACTTCATACGAATAAAATCTGACGATCCGATTCTGAGAAATTATGTATTTAAATTTTTCTTATTTTTGATTTTCAGGACTTTTCCGCCAATTTTTGAAACCAAATTTGTGGTGAGTTAGCAACCCATTCGTTTTATTTTGGTGCTTAAGTGCTGCATTTTAGAAAATTTCAATTGAAATTGTCTGAGATGTTTAGCAAGAAAATGCTTTCCCCCTCCACCAAGAAATGGTGTCTACTTCTAACTTTTCTTAATAGAAAATTTCGAGATATAAAAAATTCATACATCACAATCTTTAGTAGAAATATTCGGGAAGTTTAGTCTGTAAACAAACGCACAAACAAACAGACAGGTAGATAAAAATCATTCCAAAAAATATTTTTTTTTAGTTAAGTTTATTACGTAGCGATTTATACAGAGCGTTTTTTAGTTTTTTACACTTTTATTCCAAATTGGATTTTATAAATAATTTATGAACTATCGAGATAATTATTGTATAGATGCGGGATTTAATTTTTATATAAAACAAAATTTGATAACAAAACAAAAATTAAATAACGCAGGGGTGCAGATTAGCTGCACCTATTGAGAAGATTTAGACGTCCCTCGCGGTACCCGAGTCTAACACACACACACTTACAACTTTACACTCACACTTACATTTATGGAGGCGATAATAACCTTAATGTGCTTTTCGCCTTAAGATTTAAAAATAAAAAATCTTTAATAAAAGCAATAATCGTCTTCATTATTTACGTGAAGGAACTGGGTAGTGAAAGAAGAGAGTTGGAGAAAGATTCCGGAAATTTCAGGCTAACGAAAGAGCATAAAACGAGATTCAGAAGAACAGATATCAACAGAAAAAATATGGTGATGTCCGAAGCCGAGAGGAAAAGTAGATCTGACCGCATGAAGAACTACCACGCGGAATTAACAGCAAAAAGAACAGCCAATAAGAAAATTTAAAGTGGTCCACTTAGGCCGTACAAGAAGGAAGAAGAAGAAGAAAAGCAGTAATAGTATTCTCTTATGGACGAGGTGTGCCTTTCTCCGTCAAAATAGCTTTCTGATTTTAGTTTTTTTATATATGTATAGTTTATTTTATGTGAATTTACTATAATGAACGGACAAGTCCTCGCAGTGTAAGTGGCCTCTTTAAATAATACAGTTCCGGTTTCGGAGTGAATTGCTTTGTTGCCACTAAAATAAGTGCGTGGTTCAAGATTAATAATCTGATGATTTCACATCTGCATTAATACCTAGCCAAGACGCGAAGGAATGGAACACCATTGTCATTACAGTGAGGGATAGCATGGAAGGCACGCCGCCGCCAAGTACGAAGATTGATATCTTTCGGTGAACTGCGTAACAGGTGATTCCTTTTTGGTGGAGTTTTTTTTTATTACTTGGTGCATTTTTTTAGATTAGAATAATTTTTATAGAAGTGGTATTATCAAATATTATGAAAGATGATAAATTAAATTAACTAATAATTGCTGAAGAAAATAAAATGTGCATGCAGAGAAACTATTTTAATGTTTATATTTCGATTATAAATGCCCAAGACTGTTAAATCTGTTTTTATTCAGGGTTATACAGACCTTAAATTTTCATAGCGTATAGTATCATCAACTTTCATAGATCAGCTGTAGAAAGCAGTTCATAGATCAGCTGTTACTACTGATCAAAACATCATAAATCTGTAAATGTTTTGACAGTTTATTGCAACTATATGATTTTAAACGTATTTATATTTATAATTATTACACAAAAGTCAAGTACTGCAACATGACAAATATAAAGAGTGACCATTGATGAAAATTGGTTCTGTAATTTAGTCTGTAAGAGCGACAATGTTTCTAATGTTAATTATTGAATAAATGAAAACAAATCTTAATATGGGAATCATTTAAAACTAAAACTGCGAATATACTACTGTATTTTATAGGAAGCAAAAAGTTGAACTGTACCTAAAATAGTCTATTGCATACTAATTTTACAAATTCCGTCTTTTCTTCACACTTGGGCTAATACAGACGGTGGGATGATTTATAGCGTATGAAAACTGCCAAGCCCTCGCCGGGAATCGAACCCGGATCCTCGGAGTGAAAGCCTAGTACGCTATCCACTAGACCACCGAGTCGGACGTTAAACACAAAAAAAAAATTACAAATTAGTAATAATGTATTAGTAAAGTTAATCGAATAGTAAAGGAGAATGTTTCAACTTATCTCTCAGGACTTTTATGCTGACTGTTCACTGAAGTGAATGTTCGAGAAGCGTCGAGGAAGAGGAACTGGAAATATAACCATAAATCAACAGCCAAGCTTTATAAGAAACCTCATAAATTTACAAGCTTCGATATTGCGTTTACCCAAATAAATAATGGTTGCATGCTACTAACTGATATATTCATGTTGAACGTAATCTGATTCGATTAATCGATATTTTTTGTTCCACAGATTACATTAAACAATTATCAGATAAATAAATTGTTAATTGTATTATTTAAATTTGATGAATAGCTTGTAGCGGAAAAATTGTTTTGATATTAGAAATCACAGTGAAAGTTAAATTAAATAATATAAATATAAAGTTTATATGAAGGTTTTTTTACATAAGCACGCAGCATGCAGACGTTTAACAATAATGTTTATTGATTTGTTTTAAAGTACAGTGATTTTTTTGATTTAATACAGTGATAAAAATTAACGTATTTTGAATTTTACAATAACATTACAAAAATTAATAATTACAGCAGTAAAATTAACAACATTTAATCTAAACTTTTTGAAAATATTAAATTAAAAATATAAAACAGAATGTTAAATTTTGTTTCAGGCTATTCGTAAACTAACGTTCAGCTGTTTTATTATCAGCTGATCACAATGATCTGCATTTAGTTTAAATATTATTTTGTTATATGTCAAAATTATTATTAAAAATGTATTAACCATTATATCCAAGAAAGTAATTTACTTTCTAATACTGCTTTTATATTTTCAAAGGCTCTTAGTTACGTTTGAAAAGATTTAATTTTCTATAAATATATTCAACGACAAGCATTAAGCATTAGCATTTTAATACCACCAGAGGGGTTGCAGCAGTAAACGATAAATATGAAAGCCACCAAAGGTTGCAGATGTTCTTAACACATCTGAAGAAGTCGTGTTTTAAGAAAGGTACTTTGTAAAGTACGGGCAAGCTCAAAGTACTTTTGGTTGTTATAAAATTTAGGTTATGTCGTAAAAAAAGAGAGATGTTTCAGTAAAGTTAATAAAATAATATCTTCTTATAAGCATGTTGGTGATTATGTTCCTTAAAATAATTTATAGGCTAATTAATCAGTAGAAAGTCTATATCCGCTCACTACAACCGCAGTTGGTATTACTGAATTAGAAATGTAAGAAATGTCCAAGTGACGAATAGAAATTATATTAGTCAAAACAATGTTTTTTTTAACAATCGATCATTTGATTCATTTTTAATACTATTTTAAAAGTTTTAATTTACGAAACAAATTTTAATTTTCCAAACTGGTAATATTGATTTTTCTGTGTTTGTTGTACAATTTTACTTTGTAAAATTTTACTATAAATATTTTGTTTTAAGTTATCAAGTATAAGGTAAAAACATATCGTAAATAACGTAAACATCGTAGAGAGAGTAATGTAATTACTCAGTTTTAAATAAATAGGGTAAGATAATTACGCAAGTATTTTGGAAAAATCAATTAGTCACACATAACGCTAGATGTTATAATTTGTTTTCTGAGTTATATGTTAATTAAATTCATTAAAAACTTTTGGCAACAAAACTATTTCCTCTCACTCTCCGTTTATTTGTAAAATCAAATTTTATTATTGTAATCAGCATAAAAATACCAATTTTGATTTTTTTAAAGATCTATGTGGTAGGTAATATATGGGCTGCTTTAAAATTAGTATTTGTTGTAGAATAACTACAATTAAATAAATCACCAACAAATTTATTTCTTGTGTAAGATTTGAAGGTTTATAACTAATTGATTCTCCGGCTAATTACTTGATTTTTTGTCTCATTGTAATTTAATGGACATTATGAACTGAAGATGGTTGTATGCTAAAATTTAGCTATGCTCGTGTGTGAAGATTTTGTGACACTTTTGATAAAAAAAGTAATTCAATTGATCCCAAGAAAAGATAAAATATTTAGAGACAGGATTTGCCATTTTAATTTTTGTAATGACAACCATTTTTTCGGCCGTTTTAGGTTAAGGAAGAGAACAATCAGATTTCTTAAGACCGCAACATTAAATATAAACATAAGTTCGTTTATAGTGAACGCGGCCGTTCAAGTGTCTGCGTGGAAGTGGATACAAATTACAAATAAAATTAACCCAACTTTAAAAAATTAGAGGTTATATGCCTAATCAACAAGCTATTCACAATTACAATTTAAATAATGAAATAATATTACTAAACAATAACAAAACATCTGTTGTTCTCCAATCACGTGAACAATGAAGAAATAACAGAATGACTTCCTTTCAGAATAAAATTAGAAGGCTTACTCCATTATGATCTATTAATAATGTTCAAACAAATTTGGTTTTATCAACCACTAGTGAGCGTTTTTAACAGGTTATCGACCAATACACATTAGATCAGTTGTGCCAACCTACATAAAAAAATGTAAATCTAGGAGATACGTTGCTGGCAGTTATCGGAAAGATAAAAACTCATTGTGAAACATAATATTCTTGTCAGAATGTTAAATTTATCCTCCGGGTAACTATCGGGACCATTATAATACAATTTTAATCTAAACATTACGAATTGTTAATATTCTGCATATAAAAATTTGAACATAATTTTATTGTGTTAGTTTACGCGTCATGATCCACAATGACCAAAAACTGATGACAAATTGCTTTTGTTGATGCATTAATGTCATCTGGTCGTTTACCACAATCCTCGCCTAGAGTTGCATAATCTATCTCGCAGTCTGCTTTTGTCCATTGGAGGATACAATGTCCTCTCACTTTTAGAGGACACAACCACCTTTTTTTCTAGATATAAACGTTTTAATTGAAATATTTCTCAAAACGTTATAACAAAATCAATATATTAAGAAATAATAGAAGTGGGATATTTGGTTTGATGAATTTTCAGTCTGTAAAATTAAAAATATTTAACTCAACTCAAAAAATGTTCAGTGAACATTCAAAAAAACAGTTTTCAGAGTAATAATTATCTAATTTTATGCGAAGTTTATTTACGCCTTGATTCAGGATTACATTAATCTGAGATCAACAGTTGATTCAATTTTCACCTGAGTAGAGTCATCTCCGCTCCCATCGATTAACTACCGCTTGAAATAATTTAATTATTCCATCTAAGTTCGTGAGCAATCTGATCTTTAAGAAGATTTTAAAACATTTTTCTCGAATTACGTACAGTATTCACTTCAATTGCTGTTACTTATTAGGTTGAAAATTTTCAATAGTATTTTTAGAGTTTTATTTATTATTTTAAATAGAGGCGTTAAGGACAAAATATTGAAGGATAGATTTAAGAATATATATATATATTCTTTGTATAAGAAAGGGTTTAAGTAGATTTGCCCCGGACCTATTCAAAAGATAAAATTCTTATGCTCCTCTCTCCTTAAAATTTCGATATATAGCTTAGGAAAATCTCGAAAATCTCATAAAAAATTAAGTTTGATCCAAATTAATTTGGATCAAAACAAAAAACGTTTATATTACATATTTTTGTATTTATAAACTTAAAAAAAACATATTGAAAAATTCACCAACAACCTTAAAACGTTTTTTGAAGCCGATTGATCATATTTAGTGTAGATTTAAGAGAACATTTAAATAGTACACTACAAACGTTACACTCCAAACGACGTGTTCTGAGCGATTGGCGCTGTTTAGATGTCGTCGCAGCAGTACAGACGATACGGAAGTCATCTGATCCATTCTTGATGCATCCTGATTTAATATTTAAATAATTGTACAGATCAAAAGAGAAGTAGGCCTACATTTAAATCTGAAAATATAAAATGCTAACTAATGCAGATTTTAACCAAAATCCAATTTTAAAAAAACGTGAACCAAAATTATGTGGGTCAAAATCAAGTTTCAAACAAAAACAAAAACGCGCTATCGCACATAAACACATACGCGCTCTCTCGCTCGCACGTAAACACGCATGCACACGCGCGCGCGCACACACACACACACACACACACACAAGCATCCCTTACTTTAAATTCCTTATTTTAAATTGCTCTTAGCTTTACAACTCCATCACAGAAGATGTATGCGCCTGAACAGTGCTTGTCAGTTGTTGCATTTCTGTTAGAATTAATACAAGTTCCTTTGAGGTGAATTTGGCCCAGATCAAATTCCTCAAACACATACTTACATGTAATATAACTTTATTGTGTTGTGTGTGTGTTTGTTTGTCTGTGTGTGTGTGTGCGCGCGCGCGCGTGTGTGTGTGTAGATAGATATATATATATATATATATATATATATATATATATATATATATATATATATAGAGAGAGAGAGAGAGAGAGAGAGAGAGAGAGAGAGAGAGAGAGAGAGTAGCTGAAGTACGAGGCCTAATCCGATTAGATCCCACAAAGACACTTACTCACTGAGGTTCTCGCTTAATTAAGTACTCTGTGAGCCAATAATTACGTCACCTCTTAGTATCGGGCTTAATGAACCTTCCAGTACATGTAATATGCCATCAGTACTTCATTAATCATTTATTTCATCTAGTGATCAACATCACTCATCCAGTGATTCTCATTCTTTTTAAAATCATTTTCTTCAGTAGCTTTGTTACGAAAATGTTGTTAATTAATTGTAACGAGACATGGAATTGTTAATATAAATGTTAATTGTTCCTGAGTGTCTCTGTTCTAGTGATAGAGTTCCTGTTCCTTAGTTTTCCCGTCCGTCAGTCGATGGGATCTATAAAATAAACCTATAACTTTCTAATTATAAAATAATAACTAATATATTAATAATTATCTATCTTTCATGAATTCTAGACATTCCAGAATAGAATTCACATTAGACAGAGGAAAACTCCAATTTATCTTTTTCACATATGTTATTTATTTCACTAAATAACAAAATGGTTATTTTCATAAAATTGTTTATAGGAAACACACACACACACACGATATTTAAATGCAGCGTCTCATCATCATTCTGCAAAAATTTAATACTTTACTTTCTAGGTCACATCGACTGACGGACAGGGACTTTAAGGATTAAGAAGTCATCTGTCAGAGATGCTCAGGAAGAATGGTTTTAACAATTATATATCTTATAGAACTCATCATTTAAGAGTGAAGATCTTGAGCAGAACGAAGAGAAAAAGCTTCTTCTCGTAAGGTACGTTTCTACCTTACGTTACTGATGCCACAGGTAGAAACGGCAGGGTTCTTAAGAAATGTAACTTTCGAACTATTTACAAGACCCACATCACTGTTGAAGGCTTCTTGGTGGCTGTTTCATGTGGTGATTATTTTAAGGGTTACACATGATAAACTAATAGGCGCATCTCTGGCAGTTTGGAGGAATATAAGTGTGGAATTAAAAAACAGCAAAGTACCTCCACTCTCTGCCAGCATCAGAGAGAAGCCGGCCACAACATAAACACAAATATCTGCCAATGTGGAAAATTATATGACCAGAATTGTTAGAGGCCAAAAACAGGATGAATTAAACAGGAAGGACTACTCCCGTAATTCACCTGCTTTTTGGAAAACAACTCTTAGTTGTATTGGAACTGGGTTTAACCGTGCTAAGGTATTCTCAATTTATTTAGGCCTACTCAGCCTGGCTAATGTGTGTTGGTGGCGGGTATATTTATGTCAGCTAATCCAGCCCACTATTAGCTGGCAGCTGGTAATTTCCTTCATTTGGACTCCAGACTTGGAACGAGAACAACTTCAAAGATACCAGAAACGATTTTGATGATTTTCTAGTGTCGAACTGATTTTATGGATGTTACCATTAGCTAGACCCATTTTTTTCACCAGAGTCAAGACTTCCATGATCCTGGTTTTGCAAATCAGCTATCTCCACAGCTATACCATTCAACCTTCCAGATCAAACCTCAGTTATTTAGTGAATCGTGAGACGCTTCGGATGATGTGTCCTGTTCCATCGTCCATCACCCACTCCAGAGAGTGCCTAAAGATTCAAATGGAATAACTAGACCCATAACAAAAAAAACTGTATTTCATACAGTTTAAAAATGGCGGTCATGTAAAATTTACAACTAAAATAACACGAAAACGGACAGTTAACTAAAAATTGTTAAGGTAAATATTTTAGTGCATTTTAAGTTTAATCGAACAACATCTGTTTAGAAAACAAAATGCAAAATATAAAAGATTTATAACAACACGTTATTACTCGTTTGGTACCTGTCATTAAACAGCAGCTTGCGGATGAAATAAAAAAATATTATTTTGCTATATGCATCAATAGTTTAGTAACTTTTGTCGAGAATAAATCCATTGTTCTTCATTCGATTTTTGTGAAACAGGACATAAACATAATATACTAAAATAAATTCTTTCTTAATTTTTTGTAAACTCAACCGTCTTTGTGATGTAAAATTTTACTTGACCGCCATTTTGAAGTTTTATTTATGATATTTTTTTATTTGTTGTACAACTATGGATCTAAATAATGGTAACATCCACACAAAATTTTATTTAAATAGGCTACCTTTATTTGTTCTTGAAATATTAATACTTCGTAAAAGAAAAAAAACAATGGCGGATAAACGGAAAACAGATGATGATCTTGACATGAACGTTTTCGTAATTTTTGCATCATAGTCTAGGTGCCTCTAGGCGCGTCCTCATTATGCTGCTGTTTGCCAGTTGGCAAAACCAGAGGCTGCAAAACGTCCACATCTGTGTTGGCATTTAGTTCAGTGGTACAATATTCACTAAAGAGGATTTATCCCAGCTGTTCTAAACTTTTTTTTTTTTGCTACGACTCCCCCCCCCAAATATATTTATTTTATTCCGTAGATCCCCAATGTTGACAATGTGTTGCACAAATATCACAGCAAATGAAGCTTTTATTAAGAACAATTATGTAATACAATTTTTATTTTGTATTATTAGATACACATTAAAGATATAATTATGTTTATAGAAGCAGAAATTTTAATAAAATATAAATCACATAAATACATACAATTTTAATGAGATGGTTGCGATTGATGTCCTTCGATATTCTTACTTATATCCGGGGAAATATTTGTGAATATTAACTGTAAATCACCACGTTCTGATATCTTGAATCGATTTCTCGTCTTTCGCAATAAATTATTTACATAGCTAAATCCTGCCTCAACCAAGAAAGAATTAGGAAATAGTAGTTCGCTGATACTTGTTAATCTAACGTATTTTGTGCGAATGTCTTTGCAACTCCAAAATTTGGCATATCCACTTGTTTGAAAGTTGATTTTAAATTAAAAATTCTCTTTAAGTTCAATCAATTCTTCTTGTAGTTAGAAATTAATATAATAAATATCGGTCATGTCGCTTTCAAATGGTTTTATAACCCAATATGGAACATTTAAATTTTCTAAATCCTTGTAATTCAATTGACCCTCTTCAAAATTCAATAGACCCCAAGGGGTCCACCTGGACCAAGTTGAGAATCCCAAATTTAGTATGAAGCCTTGTGATGTCAGGGGTTTGCAGTCCCCACTCTCCGTTATTACATTAGGTTATAGGCCTACAGGCTTTCTTTTGAGACCGATACTCGAGCGATTCTTATTGGCTCGCCCTGGCACGATGGCACGTGCCAACGGTTACATGTACATTACCTCTGGCATTGCCAACTGGCAAACAACGGAATAGTAAGGACGAAAATTTAAAATTGTTTTGAAACCCAGTATGTCTTTAAAATCAACAGAAATAAAAATCAAAAGAAAATAAATACAATTTATATTTGTCAGGAATAGAAATCTAAACGACTGCACGGATTATCATAAAATTTTGCATTCATATTATTCAATCATAGAACAATTTTTTTTTTAATTTTAGTCTTAAAATTGAAGTAATAATTTCATATTAATTACTGCATTGCAGCTGTATATGCATGTCGGGAGAAGCTTACAGTGCCCTCTATGGACTGCAACAATTACTATGTTATCGATCGATCTATGTTAATCTTAGATCATTCGATTATATACTATTTGTTTGATTTAACATAACCTCAACATTTTACAGTTAGTTGAGATTAAATTAAGAATAAATTTAGATATTTATGGTTGTTACTAGCTTACTGTTTATTCAAAAATATTAATAGTAATGAAAAAAAAACAAATTTTGAAAGCCTTAGAACGTTTATCATGAGTTGATTTGTAAGTTTATTTTCATCAACAGACTTGTTATTCATGAAGATCGATGAAACATTCAATCTAAAGACGTAACAAACAGGAAAATGCTACAACTTAGACCTGAAACTAGAGTTAGGCAGTAATGTCGTTAAGAGCCTTCAAATCAGTCGTTAGGCAATCAGCACAGCACAGTTAACCTCTCACAAGTGTATTTTAAAATATATATTAAATAATATTTTAATGCCTTATCTTTGTATTCCAGGGGAGGGACTTCTTGTTGTATGTGTCCTTTGTAAGTTTGAAGGATAAAGTTGAAATAGCCAACTTACCAAGGACACATACAACAAGAATTCCCTCTCCTGTAATACAAAGATAAGGCATTATCATACGGTAATTAAACCAGAAGCAGCCTTATATGCAGCTGAGACATTATCTCTCACAACCCAGGGCCCATTGAAAGGCTGGAGATCAAAGAAAGATATTACGAAAAACCTTAGGCTCCAAATTACGTAACAACCAATTACTCCACATCAGTAATGAAACTCTTTACCAAAAAACTGAAACACTATCAGACACAATAAGAAAAAGGAGAATTGATTTTTATGGGAACATCCTCCGAATGGACAAAAATAGACTAACCAAAAAAATATTTGACTACTTTCGCAGTAGAAGAGCCAAACCACTTTGGTTTAGAGAAACGGAGAAAGGCATAACAGAACTGCAGATCACTGACACTATGCTCATGGACAGAACAGCCAAAACAATAACCAAGGACAAGAAGCAACGGTTCCAAGGCAAAGTCAAATCCAAGCGAACGATCCAAATCTCTGACGAAGAAAGAAAAGCAAGATCACAACGTATGAAGCAATACTGGGCTACGAGGAAGGCTCAGAACATTGAGAAGTGATTGATTTGGTGTACCCCAAAGTTGGGTGAAACAAATAAAGATAGATTTTAAAATATTGATATATGTCGAATCTCTTAACAAGAAATTTAAGTGCGGACACTGTTTTGTGTTACACTTGAGTCTCACATAAATTTGCTATTAGTTATTAGTAATAATTCATATGTGAGGCTTAAGTGTAACACTAAACATTGTCCACATTTAAATTCCTTTTTAAAAGTTTAATTAATAACATAAATTTTATTATTAGGTATTAAGCGATAATAGCATATATGTAGCCTATGCATGTGTGTGTTTATGTGTACATTAGAAGTGAGTTATATTTATAAAAATATATACAAAACAGAAATACATATTACAATAATTTCAAAATAAGTTTTCAAAACAAAAATTAGTTTAATAACACAGCAAAACCATTAAGTTTTCAACAATTAATACTATTGTTTTTATGTTACTAGGCAAATATTTTATATATTAATTTGGTAATGCAATAGCATATTGGGTTTCTGTTAGTCTAAGAAGACTTACAGAAGAAGTCTTCTGACAGTCTAAGAAGATTTAAACATCTTGGCAGAGACTCGCCCTGGCTGGGACTTTAGGGCCAGGATATTGCACGGCTAGGCCTATAGCATTCCCGGGACTTGCATTTTGGCTGGGCAGTCATGGTCTGGACTTGGATGTCTTGGACTTCTCAGGCCGAGGTGGATACGGCTGGACCATGGTTACCGGGCCTGGCATGGCTTGGCCAGGACTTGTACGCGGCTTGACTTTAAGGATCGGGCCTTGACGGACTAGGCCTATGTAGATGTTTAGGCCTTGCTAGGCTCGTGCTTATATGGTTGGTCTCACATGGCTTATCTGGTCGTAGCAGGAGTTACTAATGGCATAGCCAATAATTAACAAAATCACAATTCTTTGATGTGCAAGTCTGTTTGAAAGTAAGTGATCGCTGTTTGATCCTTGTCAAGGTAAGATACTTTTGTGTTACTCCCACTTTTAATGCGCTTTTGTCCTCCAAATTTAAGTCACTAACACTTGGATTTAATTTTTCACTACACGAAGTATAAAAAAAAGTTTGGAATCAAGTAAACAATTAATTTTAATATTTCGATGGTACTATAGTCATTGGTCCATAGCCAATTACCATAGTCCATCCATTTCATAGTCATTTACCATTGTCGTCCATAGTCCATAGTCGTTTACCATAGTCATATCCGTTTACTCCCATAGTCATAAAAAAAATGTTTTCTACTTGAATAATTTTCAGTCTGATTGTCTGTGTTTATTAGGCCTACTGAAAACTTAACTAACTGACTTATTTTTTTTTAAATTTGTACCATATGTCAGGATTACTTATCAAATAAAATTTTCAAAACCCCCTTTTTGGTCAAAAATTTAGTAAATATACAAGAACTTTGTTAACTTTTATGTTAGTTTTTACATACCTTAGTATAGTTTCTTTTGAAGCTCTTTCCGGATTAAAAAAATTCAAAATACATTTCTTTCAAAATTGGCTTTAAAAATATTGATTTAATTTTATTCAGATGTAGCAGTTTGAATTATGAAAATTGGTTTAACAATTTTGTTGAAAGACCAAGGCAACAAAGCCAAAGACCTGTAACTGAAGTCACTGTACCAAATCTGAAATAAACGAAATTTACTGTTCAAGAGTAAATAAACAAAAATAAAACTTGACTATTGCTGGATTAATTTAGTATAGTGACTATTCCTGAATACTATAATTCTTCATATAAAATCAAAAGTTTTACAAAATATGATGAACAAATTTTGAAAAATAATGCTCATATTGTCATTTTTATCCGGAACTTGTAAACCCTATTTTTTGTGGACATAATAAAATGTAAAAAAGCTCTTGTAGTGTTTTCATATAATTTATTTTAAATTTTTGTACATACATTAAGATTATTCATTGCACAAAATATTAACAAAATCTGTTGAACCTATTTTCAAAATTTCTAGATAAAATTTCCAGTTAATATATATAAAACAATCTTTCATTTCATACCAAATAAAAGCCTTTGAAAGAGGTTAGAAAAACGCACAGGTTATGATATGGTTACAGTAGTACAATAAGATGTTGACAAATTGGAATTTGGAAATAAACAGATAACGAAGATTGATTTTAGAAGTAAATGAGTAGAATGTTTGAATGAGAAAAGAAGAAAATGAAGAGGAAAATATGGTTACATTGAAATAATAAAAAGCTCTGTGAATGTATCCCATTGCTAGCCGTACTGATTGTAAAACTTTCAAAACCAACTACTGTACTTATTTTGCAAGCCTGAATCGTTTTGGCCACTGATCGCGTATAGGCACCACCAATATCTTTAATTCTTTCCTTATACTTGGGCAGTATGTAGTGCTTTAGCTTAATGTCAGTCTTCATTACCTAGTTTATGAAAAACAAACTGTGAGCTGTACAGTTCCAGCAGCGAGGTGTGCGCACATAGGAAGCTGCACGCGAGACTAAAAGGGAGAGAGAGAGAGAGCACTCTCGATCTCACAGTGCCGGTCCTAACGTGCTGATGTAAAGTAGTTTTTTGTCTGCAAGTATTGTACATAAAACTGTCTACCATATTCCAAAATGTGATAAAATGTAGAATTAGATTATTACCTTGCTTGTAGCTATTTTATTTGATTCACTATATTTTTTTAGAAATAAAAACTTTCCTAAGAAGCACTATGAATTCGGTAAGACTAAATGCATTTGCAGTGTTTTCAATGGAGAAAAGTTGCCTCAGTTGTCATCCAGTGATCAAGAAGAATCTTTTTGCTCAAATTAAAACTAGAAGAATGGATTTAATTTTTAAATGAATGGATTAAGCTTGAACTGTAACAATTTAGATTAAATTAAGTAAAAAATGTTTGAATTTGTTCTTTTAGGATTGTATAAAGTTTCTGAATAATTTTTTTTTATACGTGTTTTTTTATTGTTTTCTTTTATAAAATTTTTAAACAATGGCTACAAATTTTCTGGAACATCACTAATTTTACCTACAAGCCGTCATTACAATCTACACAACACACACACACACACACACACACACACACACACACACACACACACACACACACACACACACACACACACACACACACACACACACACACACACACACACACACACACACACACACACACACACACACACACACACACACACACACACACACACACACACACACACACACACACACACATATATATATATATATATATATATATATATATATATATATATATAAGTTATGGTATGATTTCGGGGACGTCGCTTTTTAAAAAAAACAACTTTTTAATAATTAAAATAAGACTTTAATATTCACTTAAAACTTATTATAATTATTTAAGTTCGTCTCATATGCATTGAGATGCGAACTGAGTGAAACCTCGATTCACACTGAGCTCCTGCTCTTTCTTCTCTAGGTACATGAAAATGCTTACTGTGCTAAAAGCTAAACTGTCAGCATTAAATATAGCTAAGTCTAACACTAAATCTAGCAAAGTTTACAATAATTGTCTATATAACTCCTCCATCCCTAAACAAAACTTCCTGGGGTGGTTGAATAGCAACTTCCCTCGAAGTTCTTCCAATTAGCTTCTTAGACGCCAAGTATAGTAGTCCTCCAATAAGGCGATGGTCCAAACACTGATGTGCTGTGTGATGGGTGAATTCCGATCAATTCTGGAGACAGTATCTAGGTTGATCCTGTCGTGTTCTAGCTTCTTTATTATTGTAAAGAACAGTATTATTGTTGAGCTTTATTACCCCTTAAGGATTGATAACTCAAAGTCAAATTGTAAATGCGATATTACAGAATGAGCAAAAGTATTTGGAATTAACTCTATTGTTACAATTGATACTTAACTGTTACTTAATTGTTACTCTACTGTTACAATGGTTACTTAATCCAAAGACTACAGAACTAAATACTAACAAGTATTTTACATTTGGTGTAATTGTTACAAATTCTGATCATACTTATTTGGTAATGAATATATTTTCGCTTAATTTGTTCATAAGTCTCTTGTATATCACGTTGATTAATTTTGCTTACGTGATAATTTTCTATTATTTCCTGAATTTCATCTTCTCTAGTCACATCTAACAACTTAGTGTTACATTTAACTAACCAAAGTTTGGATTTTTTGTTATACAAGTCACAAATTTTTCATAAAAGTCGTTTTCAAAATAAATATTATATTTAACATTGGGTACCAAATATTCCTTCACAAACTTAACAATGTCATTATTTAAGTTATTTTCGGATATTTCAACTATTAATCTTATTTTACTGGTTCCAAATAGCTTTAGTATTTTTACGGATTGGCATGTATTGTTTTTTTGGTGGAATGTTGGAACGGTTTGTTTGGAATAATTTGTTGTTTTTAAACTGGAAATCGTTTGTAAGCATACTGAGTGCTTCTTCAAGTGAGGTGGGGTTTTTGGTTCTCATGAGGGACCCTAGCGATTCCTGAAGTCCCCTTAACAGAACACGTAATGCTAATTTTTGTGCATACTTGCATAGAACATCCCTAGCGGATGGTTCTCTGTTTACAAAAAAATGCTATCTGTAACTTTAATAGCTTTTGAATCTTTTCATAAAATTTGAAAGGTGATTCCCCGTTTTCTTGCTTTAATTCTGCCATTTCAAGATTCAAAGTAAAACAATCCTTCTTATCAAAATAACTAGTCAGCAAAATTATTTTTACATCTGCCCAAGCATAAGTATTAGAATTAACTACCATTTCAAGAGCTTGCCCCTTTAATTTTGATAATATGGACGATAACAAATATTAATTTTGGAAATCTTCTAAGTTATCAGCTACAAATAATTTATTGACCATTTTATCACATATTGTGATGAATCTATTAAGCATGGTTGGTTCTCCGCTAAACTCTGGAATCATGTCCAGGTATTCTTTCTTCAGTGTTGGGATAGACATTGTAATATTTAGTTATTACTACACACAAAAATAAATCAAAATTAAAATTAAAAATCAAATTATAAAATATAATACTTATAAAATAATGCTACAAATTATTTATGATAACCTATGTTTGGTTTATCTTTAAAAATATTCAATTGATTCAATTAACAAATTGATCTTTGATATTTAATTATTTTGTTTGTTAATTATTTAATAAAATTGATGTAACATACATTCGTAGGTATATAGTATACAAAACTATTTTGTGGGATCTACTTATAAAAGATAAATATATATATATATATATATATATATATATATATATATATATATATATATATATACTATATATATATATATATATATACAATTATTTTTTTAAAGAGATAAAATTTCCAAATGAAGTTCTGGAGGCTGGGAGCCTAAAAATGCTATAGCAGCCCCATCCTTTAATAACAAGTTGTATCCATTAATATTACATAAATTTCTAAATATTAATATATTTTAGAGTTCTTTTTGTTTGGCACTGGCAGTGAATTCTGATCCTGTTTCCCAACTCGGACCAGTATTTCACTGTAACAAATTGCCATTTATCACCACTCTTTTCGTAACGGCCAACAGGTTCGGTACAGCAAGTACCTTTAATTATACATTATGAGCTATTTACTTAAAATAACCACGCTACCTGGATGGTGGATGATGACGGATGCTAATGCCTCATTTTCGTTCCAGGATGCTGCGATTTTACTTTATTATGTTTCATGTTTTTTTTTTTTTTTTTTTTTGTAATTCAACTTTGTTACTTGGCCGACATTTTTAGGAGGACGCTGGCTGCAGAAAGAGATAGATACGGCCTCAGGTGTTGCTGATTACGCAATGCCCCCGCAATCTCAACGCTAGTAGTTTCGTACATCTTCCCGTTAGATGGCGTGTAGTGTACGGCTGGCTTAATCAGTTGCATCACTATAAACTAAAAAAATATTACGTATGTTGGAAAAAGACGCAAACATCAAATAAACAAACGTGTAACATTATAACTCTCAGAGTTACAGTCCGAACAACATTACACGTACTGACGTGCACGGAGTAAAAGTCCACAAGCTCAAGTAAAATCTAGATTGCATGTGGAAGGTAGGAGGCCCAACACTTTGCCCAGAAGGTGTTGAGTTGCACAGGTCCTAGAATTGTCCCATTATCACTACGTGTGCAAAAAAGTAAAAGTACGGACTATCAGTTTTTTTTTTTTTTTTAGTCCGACTATTGTGCACACTGGGCTAATGCAGACGATGGGATGATTTATAGCGTATAAAAATGCCAAGCCTTGGCCGGAAATTGAACCCGGGTCCTCGTGGTGAAAGCCTAGTACTCTATCAACTAGGCCACCGAGGCGGCTATTACGGACTATCAGTCCAAGGCGCGTGCATCGGAGGGTTAAAATCAAAAAGAATAAAAATATTTAAAAAATAAATAAAATTTATATTTGTCTGGAATAGAAATCTAAACGACTGCATGAATTATCGTGAAATTTTGCATACATATTATTTAGTCATTGATCAATATTTTTTTTTCAAATTTTAGTCATAAAATTGAAGTAATAATTTCATATTAATTACTGCATTGCAGCTGTATATGCATGTCGGGATAAGCTTACAGTGTCGTCTATGGACTGCAACAATTACTATGTTATCGATTGATCTATGTTAATCTTCGATCATTCGATTATATACTATTTGTTTGATTTAACATAACCTCAACATTTTACAGATAGTTCAGAGTAAATTATGAATAAATTTATATATTTATGGTTGTTACTAGCTTACTGTTTATTCAAAAATATTAATAGTAATGAAAAAAACAAATTTTGAAAGCCTTAGAACGTTTATCATGAGTCGATTCGTAAGTTTATTTTCATCTACAGGCATTGTTATTCATGAAGATCGATGGAACATTCAGTCTAAATACGTAACAAACAGAAAAATTCTACTTCTTTCATCTGAAACTGATCAATGTAACTCGAGTTCGGCAGTAATGTCGGTAAGTGCCTTCAAATCAGCCTTTAGGCTATCAGCGTAGCACATTTAACCTCTCGCAAGAGTATTTAAAAAATACATGTTTAATACTATTTTTAAATATAGATAAGTTATATCTTTAAATGTCTTAAAAAACGAACTTAATTTTGGCAAGGCTTTAGTTACACTTGAGCCTCACACAAGTTTTATTAGTTATTTATTTTACCGTTAAAATTATTGAAATATTGAGAATTACCAATTCCATTATTTTTAAATCACTAGTCAAAACCTTATTTGAGGCCACATTTTAAAAATTTTGTCCTTGTGGATTCTTTAAATTATAAATAAAAAACTATTTAAACATACAGTATTTACATTAATAATTTACTAAGTTGTGCAATGTGAATTTAATATATTTAATAACAAATAACATATTTAATTAACGTATTAATTTTTTAAAATAATTAAGAACATGTAATTTTTAATTTTTAGAATTTTTTCCATCTTGTCAGCGAAATTCAATCACCACATAGTTTATTTGTTGTCTTATGTTGTAAATATAAGATAATTTTGAACCTAAATTTGTACATTTTTTTATTCTAAGGCCTTACATTTTCAACAAGTATATAAAGCGGTATATCCGAAAGTCGTATGGTTATTATCCATAATAACTATACTTGATCGAACAAAGAAGTCGTTTTAAAGTTTTCTAAAATTAAAATTTGATTATAAAATTTGTTGTATAATTATACTATGTATACTTACTAGATTCCACCTAAAATGTAGCAGACTAATACACTGAACATTTTGGATTTTGTTTTAAAAGAAATTGACGCGAGTGTCGCATCTTAGACACAAGAGGCATCAGTCCATACACCAGTGTTCCGAAGTAATGCTCATTTAAAAGTGAATAACTAATAGTGAAGCAATCGACTGTAGAAACATGAATTGAAAATATAAAGTGAATGTTTATAGTGTTAAATTCAGAATCAAAGTAAAGACATCGAATCTTCAATTGGGCGGAATGCTATCAAATATACTAACTAGTGAACTTTACTTATTATGTAATTTTTAATGCTAAATTTTAGAACTACAAATTGTTAATTAATAAATTTAATGAAATATATCAAAGACAATTATTTACGAACAGTTTGAAGTAGCAGACAATTGTACATATACCGCGTGCAAATACACTGAACAAATTCAGAAGAATAACATTCTAAAGTAGGCAATAGTAATAAGTATAATAATTTATATAGTCATGCAATAACTACGGTAGCAATACTTATTTTTACTAATAGGCCTATACAGTTATATTATAACCAAAGATAATACAAGCTACTACTCTGACCCAAAGCTTTGAACTTAATGGCTTCCATGCAGTTAGCTGTGAACCAACAATGGAACACATTTTTACGCGGAAATACAAAATAAAGCTAAACTATTGTGTAACAGACAACAAAGCATCGTGAATACGAAGCTGGATTCCTAACGTTAAATTTTGTTCCCAAAGAGCATCACGTCGCACGTGACGCCAATACGTTTTGTTATCAAAGTTTCGTCAGATGTAAGGCCGTTTATATCTTAGAATGTTTTATATGTCAGACATTTAGAAATAAGAATGTTTTTATATGTCAGAAGTTTATACAAGGGCGTTTACATCTTAGAATGTTTTATATGCCAGACGTTTATATGCAATGCTGTTATAAGTAAGAATGTTTTTTATGTCCGAAGTTTGTGTAAGGCCGTTTATATCATAGAATGTTTTATATGTCAGACGTTTATATGTAATGCTGTTATATGTAAGAATGTTTTTTATGTCCGAAGTTTGTGTAAGGCCGTTTATATCTTAGAATGTTTTATATGTCAGTTAATGCTGTTATATGTAAGAATGTTTTTTATGTCCGAAGTTTGTGTAAGGCCGTTTATATCTTAGAATGTTTTATATGCCAGACGTTTATATGTAATGCTGTTATAAGTAAGAATGTTTTTTATGTCAGAAGTTTGTGTAAGGCCGTTTATATCTTAGAATGTTTTATATGTCAGATATTTAGAAATAAGAATATTGTACATGTCATTACTACTCTCAGAGTTACAGTCCGAACAACATTACACGTACTGACGTGCACGGAGTAAAAGTCCACAAGCTCGAAGTAAAATCTAGATTGCATGTGGAAGGTAGGGAGGCCCAACACTTTGCCCAGAAGGTGTTGAGTTGCACAGGTTCTAGAATTGTCCCATTATCACTACGTGTGCAAAAAAGTAAAAGTACGGACAATCAATTTTTTTTTTTAACGTCCGACTATTGTGCACACTGGGCTAATGCAGACGATGGGATGATTTATAGCGTATAAAAATGCCAAGCCTTGGCCGGGAATTGAACCCGGGTCCTCGTGGTGTAGAGTAAGCCTAGTACTCTATCAACTAGGCCACCGAGCCGGCTATAACGGACTATCAATCCAAGACGCGCGCATCGGAGGTTAAAATCAAAAAGAATAAAAATATTTAAAAAATAAATAAAATTTATATTTGTCTGGAGTAGAAATCTAAACGACTGCACGGATTATCATGAAATTTTGCATACATATTATTTAGTCATTGATCAATATTTTTTTTGAAACTTTAGTCTTAAAATTGAATTAATAATTTCATATTAATTACTGCATTGCAGCTGTATATGCATGTCGGGAGAAGCTTACAGTGCCCTCTATGGACTGCAACAATTACTATGTTATCGATTGATCTATGTTAATCTTCGATCATTCGATTATAATCTTTTTGTTTGATTTAACATAACCTCAACATTTTACAGTTAGTTGAGAGTAAATTATGAATAAATTTATTTTTATGGTTGTTACTAGCTTACTGTTTATTCAAAAATATTAATAGTAATGAAAAAAACAAATTTTGAAAGCCTTAGAACGTTTATCATGAGTTGATTCGTAAGTTTATTTTCATCTACAGGCATTGTTATTCATGAAGATCGATGGAACATTCAGTCTAAATACGTAACAAACAGAAAAATTCTACTTCTTTCATCTGAAACTGATCAATGTAACTCGAGTTCGGCAGTAATGTCGGTAAGTGCCTTCAAATCAGCCTTTAGGCTATCAGCGTAGCACATTTAACCTCTCGCAAGTGTATTAAAAAAATACATGTTTAATACTATTTTTAAATATAGATAAGTTATATCTTTAAATGTCTTAAAAAACGAACTTAATTTTGGCAAGGCTTTAGTTACACTTGAGCCTCATACAAGTTTAATTAATTATTTATTTTACCGTTATAATTATTGAAATATTGAGAATTACCAATTCCATTATTTTTAAATCACTAGTCAAAACCTTATTTGAAGCCACATTTTAAAAATTTTGTCCTTGTGGATTCTTCAGATTATAAATAAAAAACTATTTAAACATACAGTATTTACATTAATAATTTACTAAGTTGTGCAATGTGAATTTAATATATTTAATAACAAATATATTTAATTAACGTATTAATTTTTTAAAATAATTAAGAACAGGTAATTTTTAATTTTTAGAATTTTTTACATCTTGTCAGCGAAATTCAATCACCACATAGTTTATTTGTTGTCTTATGTTGTAAATATAAGATAATTTTGAACCTAAATTTGTACATTTTTTTATTCTAAGGCCTTACATTTTCAACAAGTATATAAAGCGGTATATCCGAAAGTCGTATGGTTATTATCCATAATAACTATACTTGATCGAACAAAGAAGTCGTTTTAAAGTTTTCTAAAATTAAAATTTGATTATAAAATTTGTTGTATAATTATACTATGTATACTTACTAGATTCCACCTAAAATGTAGCGGACTAATACACTGAACATTTTGGATTTTGTTTTAAAAGAAATTGACGCGAGTGTCGCATCTTAGACACAAGAGGCATCAGTCCATACACCAGTGTTCCGAAGTAATGCTCATTTAAAAGTGAATAACTAATAGTGAAGCAATCGACTGTAGAAACATGAATTGAAAATATAAAGTGAATGTTTATAGTGTTAAATTCAGAATCAAAGTAAAGACATCGAATCTTCAATTGGGCGGAATGCTATCAAATTTTTATTTATTATGTAATTTTTTATTTTAAATTTTAGAACTACAAATTGTTAATTAATAAATTTAATGAAATATATCAAAGATAATTATTTACGGACAGTTTGAAGTAGCAGACAATTGTACATATACCGCGTGCAAATACACTGAACAAATTCAGAAGAATAACATTCTAAAGTAGGCAATAGTAATAAGTATAATAATTTATATAGTCATGCAATAACTACGGTAGCAATACTTATTTTTACTAATAGGCATATACAGTTATATTATAACCAAAGATAATACAAGCTACTACTCTGACCCAAAGCTTTGAACTTAATGGCTTCCACGCAGTTAGCTGCGAACCAACAATGGAACACATTTTTACGCGGAAATACAAAATAAATCTAAACTATTGTGTAACAGACAACAAAGCATCGTGAATACGAAGCTGGATTCCTAATGTTAAATTTTGTTCCCAAAGAGCATCACGTCGCACGTGACGGCAATACGTTTTGTTATCAAAGTTTCGTCAGATGTAAGGCCGTTTATATCTTAGAATGTTTTAAATGTCAGACGTTTAGAAATAAGAATGTTTATATGTCAGAAGTTTAGAAATAAGAATGTTTTATATGTCAGAAGTTTATGCAAGACCGTTTATATCTCAGAATGTTTTATATGTCCGACTTTTATTTGTAAGGCTGTTATAAGTAAGAATGTTTTATATGTCAGAAGTTTGTGTAAGGCCGTTTATATCATAGAATGTTTTATATGTCAGACGTTTAGAAATAAGAATGTTTTATATGTCAGACGTTTATGCAAGTCCGTTTATAGCTTAGAATATTTTATATGCCAGACGTTTATATTTTAGGCTGTTGTAAATAAGAATGTTTTGTATGTCAGAAGTTTGTGTAAGGCCGTTTATATCTTTTATATATTAGACGTTTAGAAATAAGAATGTTTTATATGTCAGAAGATTATGTAAGGCCGTTTATATCTTAGAGTGTTTTATATGTCAGACGTTTATATGTAAGGCCGTTATAAGTAAGAATATTTTGTATGTCAGAAGTTTGTGTAAGGCCATTTATATCTTAGAATGTTTTATATGTCTGACGTTTAGAAATAAGAATGTTTTATATGTCAGAAGTTTATGTATGGCCGTTTATATCTTAGAATGTTTTATATGTCAGACGTTTATATGTTTTATATGTCAGAAGTTTATGTAATCCCGTTTATATCTTAGAATGTTTTATATGTCAGTCGTTTATATGTAAAACCGTTATAAGTAAGAATATTTTGTATGTCAGAAGTTTGTGTAGGCCGTTTATATCTTACAATGTTTTATATGTCAGACGTTTAGAAATAAGAATGTTTTATGTCAGAAGTTTATGTAAGGCCGTTTATATCTTAGAATGTTTTATATGTCAGACGTTTATATGTAAAGCCGTTATAAGTAAGAATGTTTTGTATGTCAGAAGTTTGTGTAAGGCCGTTTATATCTTAGCGTGTTTTATGTCAGACGTTTATATTCGTTATAAGTAAGAATGTTTTGTAGGTCAGAAGTTTGTGTAAGGCCATTTATATCTTAGAATGTTTTATATGTCAGACGTTTAGAAATAAGAATTTTTTATATGTCAGAAGTTTATACAAGGCCGTTTATATCTTAGAATGTTTTATATGTCAGACGTTTATAGGTAAGGTTGTTGTAAGTAAGAATGTTTTGTATGTCAGAAGTTTGTGTAAGGCTGTTTATATCTTAGAATGTTTTATATGTCAGACGTTTATATGTAAGGCCGTTATAAGTAAGAATGTTTTGTATGTCAGAAGTTTGTGTAAGGCCATTTATAAGTAAGAATGTTTTACATGTCAGAAGTTTATGTAAGGCAGTTTATGTCTAAGAATGTTTCATATGTCAGACGATTATAGTAATACTGTTTATGTCTAAGGAAGTTTTTATATCAAATGTGTTTATTTAAAGACGTTTATACCTAAGGATGTTTTATATTCAAACGTTTATATGTAAAGCCTTTTATATCTAAGAATATTTTATATTATGACGTGTATATGTAATGCTGTTTATATCTAAGAATGTTTTATATGATAGACATTTACATGTAAGGACATTTTATTGACCGAAACGAAGCGAGGTCTCTGTTTCGACTCTGTTCGACATTCGGTTTGTGTTTGTCTGTTTCGTTAGTTTTAGCCAAACGCATTGACCGATTGTTTTGTAATTTGTTACGAAGATATCTTGCGTAAAGCATATATGACGTATGTGTATAACATTTTTTCCATTATCTTCCGTCTTAAGATGGCTGGGTCTGATTCAACGTTGAGAGTGTAGTTGAGATTTCCTGTAATACTGGTGGAATGGCCAAAACTACCATAACTTTGCCCACTTTAAGGAGAAAGAGCATACAAGTTTCAATAAATTTGGCAAAGTAACACTTTTCGTAAATATTACGGTTACCGATTAAAGTTACGAGGCTTGTCTTGGATCGTTTTATTAGTTAAGAATTCACTGCGGTGACTATTGCTCGTTGCAATTCTAATAACTAAAAATGTATTTTTTTTTATATGTCAAACGTTTATAATATGGAAGGTACTTTATATATAACGATGTTTTGTATAACAGACTTCATATGCAAGGTCATTTATGTATAAGGATGTTCTATATGTAACAAGCAGGTTTCATAAATTCGTAAAGCATAACTGTTTTAAGAAGCAGCAAATTTAAAGAATAGACTTATAACATTACGTTGATATTTCAAATGTTATTGTTCAATACATTAAAAATTATGTGAATTATGTTTTTATGTGTAGGCCTATAATGGGAATGTAGCATTAATCTATGTCAGAGTATGGCCATTCTAATGACAGTTTCTCCAGCACGTGAACAAGGAAGTTTTAGTTTAGTTCCTTCTGTGTATTGTTTATTTCTTTATTTGTCGTTTTTCTTACTTAAATTATACTTAGTTAGTTTTTGTCTTTAATTTTACAATTTGTAATACTGTACATTTTCCTTTAAAAATGTTGTTGGTTGTTTTTGTAATAGTCATATTTTTTTATTTTATTATTCTACTTTATTATTAATTTATTGATTTTATGATGGGTAAAAAAATGAATAAAACAAACACAATCTTATTTTTTAATTTTGCACATTTGTTATAGTAGGCCAAATATTTTTAACTAGGCCTAATACTGTTAAGATTAAACAATTTGGTCGACAATTTTAACCGTGGAACGAAAAAAGTATGGTACGTATATGCCATGATCCGTTTTAACTACCAAAAATAAATAATCGATATATCAAAAATATTTGTTTCGGCAATAACAATTTTAATAGTGATGTTCAAACATTTAGCAGTTGAACAATCCATATGGCTGTAAATCGTTTTTATTTTATGTAATTACCATTTTGTTGCTTACAAAATCAGAATAGGCAATTGTGTGTGTGTGTGTGTGTGAGAGAGAGAGAGAGAGATGAAGATTTTTCGCTTCAGTTGACAACCGACAAAGCTCTTTCCATATCGGAAGAAGACGATTAAAGGAAACAGAGCAGACAATATTAAGACAACGTTATCCTTTAGTAAAATACAACGGGTCTTTGATTAGAAGAGGTCTTATCTTAAGTAGATGGGATTTTGAGAGAGAACTACAAGGGTTTGCGTTTAGCGTGGTAGAGTATAACAATATTTATGAAAAAAGTAATGAACAAATAAGTGAACCGTAAATAACGTTTTAGAAAATACTTTTCCGTTTCGCGATTATATTTATTAAAACAAATTATATTATAAAGTATTACATATTGTGAAATACAGGGAGGGAAATGCTGCGGATTAAGGTTACAAACTGGAGCGAGTGAAAAGAAGATGTGAAAGAATAATTTGTGCAGGAATGCCAAGATCTATTCTAAATCAGGCAAAACAGGAATTTACTAGTCAAAACTAGTTATTGCCAGATTTTACCAGACCAGTTTTACCTAGTCAGTTAGGACCCTTGACTGATTTCGGGTTTGGCCTGTAAGATATGTAAACTTAATAATATACATTTTTTAAATACTTAAGTGAGCTACAATACAGTCGGCGTTATTTGAAAGTCCATGGCATGGATATTTCCAGGATTCTCAACTTATTTTCAATTGAAATTTGCTAATAACTTGCCAAAGCTATAAAATGTTTTTTTTTAGTTTTGAGAAAATTTCCATTGAAAAATGAGTAATTATTCTTTTTCAATAAAAGTCACAATCATGGTAAGATCCAAAACAGAAGGTCTTGAAATGCGCAATGATCGCTACCTCTAGAAAGTCTCAAATCTACAACACACTACGAATCGTTTCTAATATTTTTATATTTTGCATTTCATATATTTTTCGAAATCTAGCTTTCGCCATTTTGGTCCGATTTAATTTAAACTTGTTACGAAATTCGGTAGACTATGCAATATTTTAAACAAGTTCGTTAGTCTGCAAAATCTGTTCCATATTTAAAAATTTTGGTAATTCCAAAGCTTTTAAAAAACTTTTTTATAAAATTTGTTTTAATAAATGCAATTACTGGTGAAATCCGCATAGATTTTCAAATGATATTGAAAATATGCCTCTCTGCGGTTATTGTTTATGTTCATGTTTTAATGTAACTAAAAATTTTAAATACTAATGCAGATTTAGACTCAGATTAAAACTGTAAAATCAGATTTCAAAAATGTGTAAAAAATATTGTTGCGATATTGTTAGTTTTCGAAAAATTATTTTCAAAATAGCTACATACCGTGATTAATGTTTTTTTAGTATTTTAAAGATTAATTAACTGAATTTTTTATTTCAGAAAATATTAAATTAAATACTAGAAGATGAATCGTCAGTTATTTACTTTTATACAACCGCCATATTGGAATGTATAATACCCAATGTAAACAAACATTTCATTTTGAACACGTTCAACTTTTACGTCAATATTTAAAATTAAATGGGTGTAGAAAATTTACAAAAACTTTCTCACATTCTGTTATTTTCTCAAACATTTGGTTCAAAAACTACCGATAGAAGTCAATAGGTTCAACCTAATTTTAGTCAATAGGTTCAACAAATTTTGGATACACATTTGAAGAATTATAACTCAAGTCAGTGTACAAATGTATGTTATTATAAGACATGTTATTGTTTTAGACAAAATATGACACACTTGCGGAATGTAGGCCACATTTTGATAATTTTTATGATAAATATCAAACCAGATTTTGTATGACTGTAAAGAATTATATTTGAAAGAAATTTGATGCAGATCATTAGAGCCATTTTGAAAAAAAAAATTTAAAATTTTTGACCAAAAAAGGCTTTAATAAATAACTGCAAACCACATTTTACTCAAATCGTTCAGTTGCTCAACTCAACTCTAGCAATAAATACACGTGTGCCAATGAACTTACAAACGCATACAGATGACAACATTCACAAAACAAAACTTATTTAGTCTTTGGAATGTATAGAAACGAAAAATCCGTAAAAATTTCATCATAGACTTTTTATATTGGTCAAACACTTTTATACTTTTTATTGAGAAAAGGTAAAAACTACGAAATAAAATCATTTTTTTTTTTTTGCATCACTGTTTAAAGAATCCCGCGAGAACAGCATGATCACTGTAATACATAAAGACTCTAAAAACAAGGCTTGTCATTATAAAACTCTAGAGTTACAAACAAATGAAATTTTAGATACCTGTGCTTAAAGAAAAAAACATTACTAAGCCTATGACGTATATGAAAATTTTTTTTTAACAGAAAGGAAATTACTGGGACACTTGTGGAACATGAAAAACTCAGGCAAAACTTCCACATCATCACGTCATTTGTAGTGTCTTCACGTAGCTTTTGTCAGAAACTTTTAGCGCGTTGAAAAGTTTGAAGAAATAAAAATATTTAATTGTTTTTAAGTTCTTCTTATTTCGCTAAGCACTTTTATTTTAATATCAACATTGCTTTTATCTGTGCCGGAAGTTTCAATAGTGTTTAAATGAAAAATTTTAGAAATACTGAAGAGGAATTAACAAAAATAAAGGCAAAAATATAAACATTAATAATATAAAATAATCAAAGCACGGAGCTGTCTTGCTAACATGATGGAAGCCGTTTTCTAGCACTGTTTGTCTGCATCTTTCAATCAACTGAAAATTTGATTCAAGCATCAAATTTTTATATTTAAAAATTTGCATATATTACATTTTAAGCTTACATTAAACATAATAATGAATATCGTTGAATTCAGTTTTCTCGATTTCAATAAGTTTTGAAAATTTAAAACGATAATTTATGCAATTTTAACTTTGACTAAGATGGCGCAAAACGGATTTTCAATAGAGTGCAAGAAAACACGATTTTTTTTAAAACTCGGAATGGCTGCTATTTTCAAACTGTTGAACGGGTTTACTGGGTAACTATAAGTCGTACAAGCTAATAACAAAATCGATTTTCGTTACGAATTTGAAACAAATCAGACAAAAATAGTGAGCGTTAGTAGCGTTTGAGCGTGCACACACACACACACACACACACACACACACTTACTCTTTTTAGATTCCGATTTCATCTTAATAATCAGCATTAAAATTTGTATATATTACCATTTCAAACTTTAAAATTACATTGAAAAACAAAAATGAACCCTGACCGCCTTTAAAAAACATTTCAACGGATTTTAAGTGTTTAAAATGCTAATTTATGCAGTTTTTAACGCTGAATACAATTGTGAACTCATATTTTGAAAAACGATTGAAACAAAACAGTTATGATTTTTTTTAAATGTTAAAATGACCTCCATTTTTGAAATTTAACGAATTCCGCTGGTTAACAAACTGGTCCAAGTTATTACCACAATCGGTTTTTGAAGCAAGTTTGAATTAAACAAAATTAAAATTGCTAACGTAAGCGTTATAACACGTCTTTACTTAAAGGCTAAAAAAAATTTTAACAGTTTTTTGACTATGGTTATTTGACTAACTTACGGTGCTCAATATCTTAGGAACATTTAATTCACTTTTTTTTATTTGTCCGATATTTGTTTTTTTTTTGTTGTTTGTAAAGAGAATATTTTTGAGAAAACATTTTGCGTGATGAAAATTTTTTTAAATTAATTGCTTTTAATTCATTAATTTTTATAATAAAATAATTATTGTTTATCTTTTATAAGTTAAAATATTGAACTTTATTGTATTATTTGTAAATATTGTTTCCGCAAAATTCAGAACTTTCCGTATTTATATCTTTAATAGTGTTAATTTTATTTAAATTTCATCTTCGTTCACTTGTTTTCAATTTACTTTTAAACTAAAACTGTTCTGTACACATGAAAAGTATACATTCCTTTTTATTACATCAGCGAGACAGCTGCGTTCAGCAAGAAAACAAGATGTACGGTTACAACAGCACCGAGCTGTGATGTGCTACAATAAAATATCATTCTTGTTAACACAAAGTGTAGATTAGCAGGGGTTGTAAGGGGTGACACCTCGGTGTGGCGGGATAAGGGTTGACTACCGTTTGTACAAGCTTTACTTACATTTTGGAAGCCGTGTACGACATTTTAAACAATAATAAATTAACTAATTTCAGAGAACGTAAATTATTCTGAAAAAAAAAAAAGAATAACGATGTATTCTCATTTTTCTCTGAATTGCTTTCTACAGTAACCTAACTGGATTGTTTTTTTCGTTTTTATGGGTAGTATCTTACTTAAAATTAGTAATATATTTAACAAAAATATTTAAAATATTTTAAAAAATCAAAACTTCATATTAAGTTTTGAAAAAAGTATTTTTTTACATTTTAAATAAGAATTTCTTAAAACACTTAGTCATTTGAAACAAAACATTAACCATTACGCATTATCCATTAGTCATTTCAAACATGCTGTGTTTGAAAAAATAGAACATTTAAGAAGACGGCCTATTTTCTTGTAAATTTAGTTCCTTGTATACTAATGTTAGCAGTCAGTTTTAGCAATACACCAAATAAAAGTTATAAATATTTATTTATTTTACTGCAATATTTATTTACTTGAAAGTATTTTTGTAATTCCATTACAGAATATTTTCTTGGTTTCAAACAATACATATTTGAATTAAAACAATTGTTATCTATTAGTAACGGATTTTAATTGAAAAATTAGGCACTTTAATAGCTTTACTTTACCTACAGTATGGTCATAACAATTTTTAAGGATCGTTTAAAATTTTATATATATTAATAATAATCTAAAAAAAGAAGAGGAAAAAATACAAATAACATTAACTTTGTCTATGACAATCATATCATATTTTCAAAAAATAGTAATGAATTTTAGGGTAAAGAAAGTTTATTGATTTTGAAAAATCAATCCTCATAATTTAAACGATCTACCCGTTCCCCGACGCCAAAAAAGACTAGGACGTCTTTCTACATCGCTGAAAACTATAATCGAACGACTTTGAAGAAATTAGTATTTATACAGTAGGTATATGAAATATTGGTATATGAAATATAGGTATGTGAAATATTTTTCACATTTTTTTGGCTCCATTTTTTAATAACAAAAGCCATTCTAATTGCCTATGATCAAAAACTGTTAAACCCCGGATTTTCGTTAAATTTGTTTTGAAGGTTTTGATCAAATGTTCTTAAATATAGTAAATAAGTATACAAACAATAAATGTGCGCCGATTTATCTCCTTAAAACCCATGTCAGGAGCTGCCGAAAAGAATTTTAAAATTATTCTCATTTCTCAAAATTGGTTTATCAGATTTTGCTCTTTAGTAATAAGAGAAAAATTTTAATTCAATATATAGAAATTTAAAAATGAAAGGAACTTTTATAGTTTGGGAATATCGAAAAAGCAAAATCAAATCCTGAACTCCGTCTGGCTTGTTTCCTTTTTTAGCCTTTAATTTTCTTTTTCATATTCTGTGTATACAGAATATTCAGTATTGAAAATGAGTTCATCAAACATGTTCAAAGTTTGAACGAAATTTGAAGAACCGTTTTTGAGAAATTAGACTGATTTGTAGATTTTTTTCTTCGTAGCATCAGAACCAAATTTTTGAATGTTATGAAAGTTAACGTTTGTGTATTTGTAGCATTTGTTCACAAACTATAAATATGTTCACTTATCGCAGAGTTATTTTTTATATTTGCTTTTATCACGTTAGCGATACAACTGCGTGTCGATGTTATTTTCAATTTCAATTTATATCATTCTTTTTGCGCTGAATCCATTAATATTGCCAAAAACATGTTAACTATTCACTACGCTACTCCCAATGTAAACAATTTACAATCCTCCCCTAACCTTCAGTATAGATTAATGTCAGTCTTTACTACCCTTAGATAAAGTCACATACACCTGGTACTAACTGCCTCCTCTTCTGTAGTCACATGCCAGATTAACCCTTCACCCAATACAAGCCCCAACCTAACCTGTTTATTTATTTACATACTTGTAACATGTTATATAATGCAACGTTATATAATGTATATGTTATATGTATGTTATATAATGTACTTTGTTACATATATATAATGTACATTATGTTATATAACATAATGTATGTTATATAATGTAACGTATTATATAATACGTGTAGGCCTGCGTGTTATATAATACAACAAAATATTTTTCTTGGGTTCAGATAAAATATTTGTAAAAATGTCATTAACACGGTTGTTAGGCCTAAAACGGTGATGCGTGAAAAACCTTTACATTTTTTAAAGAATACTACATATCCTAACTGACATGGTTGTTAGGCCTAACACGGTGATGCGTGAAAAAACCTTTATATTATTTTAAAGACTACTACATATCCCAACTGACACGGTTGTTGGGCCTATCATGGTGATGGTGAAAAAAACCTTTATTTTTTAGAATACTACATAACCTAATTGACACGGTTGTTAGGCCTAACACTGTGATGTGTGGAAAACCTTTATATTTTTTTAAAGAATACTACATATCCTAACTGACATGGTTGTTAGGCCTAACACGGTGATGCGTGAAAAAACCTGTATAATATTTTAAAGAATACTACATAACATAACTGACACGGTTGATGGGCCTATCACGGTAATGTGTGAAAAAAACCTTTATTTTTTTTAAATAGTACTGCAAAACCTTAACTGACACGGTTGTTAGGTCTACCATGGTAATGCGTGAAAAATACTTTATATAGTTTTTTAAAAGAATACTCCATAAGCTAACTAACATGGTTGTTATGCCTAACACTGTGATCCATTAAAAAAACCTTTATTAATTTTTTTTAAATAGTACTTATAACCTAACTGACACGGTTGTTGGGCCTAATAAGGTGATGCATGAAAAAAACCGTTATATTTTTTTTAAAGAGTAACTTAACTAACACGGTTTTTAGGTCTAACACAGTGATGCGTGAAAAACCTTTATATTTTTTTAAAGAATACGACATATCCTGACACGGTTGTTGGGCCTACACGATGATGTGTGAAAAAACCTTTATATTTTTTTTAAGAATTCTACATATCCTAACTGACACGGTTGTTAGGCCTAACACGGTGATGCGTGAAAAAACCTTTATATTTTTTTAAAGAATACTAGGCTACATATCCTAACTGACACGGTGGTGCGTAAAAAAACCTTTATATTTTTTTAAAGAATACCACATATCCTAACTGACATGGTTGTTGGACCTATTATGGCGATGTGTGAAAAAACCGTTATTTTTTTAAAGAGTACTTCAAACCTTAACTGACACGGTTGTTAAGTGTAACATGGTGATGCGTGAAAAAAACCGTTTTTTTTTTTTTTAAAGAGTACTCCAAAACTTAACTGACACGTTTGTTACGCCATGGTGATGCGTGAAAAATCTTTATATTTTTTTTAAAGAATACTGCATAAGTTAACTAACATGGTTGTTAAGCCTAACGCGGTGATGCATTAAAAAACACCTTTATTTATTTTTAAAAAAATAGTACTCCAGAACCTAACTGACACGGTTGTTGGGCCTAATACGGTGATGCAGGAAAAAAGCCTTAATTTTTTTTAAAGAGTACTCCATAACTTAACTAACACGGTGGTAAGTTAAAAAAACATTGATTTTAAAAAAGAAATACACCATAACCTAACTGACACGGTTGTTGGTCCTAACACGGTGATGCGTGATCTTTAATGTATATTACGATTGCGGGAAAAGCCGTGACGGGACTTTTTAAATAATTACACATATAAAATATAGCAATATATTAAAATGAAATGACTAATTTTGAAAATTGACTATAAATTTTATTGCTTACATACACAAAAACGGGTAAAAGAACTAATCGAGAAAAAAAATCCACTTAAACAACTTTGGGCAAAAAAACAAAAGGATCTATGCACTGTTCAAAACAAATTCGTGAAATTTTTCCATAAATAAGTCACATATGTTTTATAAATACATGCAGTGTAACAAATTTAAATCAAAAAGAAAATTACAGTTGAAGATCATAAAAATAAACTCTACGTCATTTTACTTTAGTATGTCGATTTACTCTCGAACAGTTTGGTACACTCATTTCTAAAATTTGAAAAAAATTAAATGAACGTATTTTAGGAAGTTTTCTATTTTTCTGCAAAATTTTCTCTTGGTTTCGTAAGAGCTACTTCTGAAGAAACTTTTACGTCTATTTCTAAAAGCCGATTTTTATAAATCTATAATTTTCTTTGCATTCAACTTAATTGTAATTTGGACTTATTAGATTAAATTTTACTTGTAAATCTTCATGTAATGACGCGAATTCCAATAAAATAAACAAAACTTTTTTTAAAATATGCATTCAATTAATTTATTATAAATTTAATGTTAGTGAAAAGGAACTAATATTATTTTATAGATAACATGTTAGCCAACTTTATGAAAGTAACAAGCTTAATACTTCATGTGTAGGCTTTAACATTACTGTTCAGGGTTTTATTGTTGCACTTTTCTATTGTTGAAATGCCATTGTAGACCACTGGTTCCACGCTTGATATTTCCGCAAGTGGTTTAACGAGAGCCAACAATGCTTTTGTTCATTGTTTTGTAACGTCCTACTCAGAGCGTTGCACTTGTGTACTTCGAGAGTTGCACTTCCACTTAAACTTGCTTTTACTCCCGTTACCTGGGCAACCGACATAGCACGATATATTAGTAGTGCTTCACAATTATGTGTTTTGTATGACAAAGTAGGGTATACTGAATAATAACGGAATTTTTAATGAACAAAATTACAAATATTTGTTATACATTCCGAAACTTAATAATCTTTAGATTATTTTCTATTATTATTCTACAAAATTAATTTGTTGAAGCTCATTTTCGATTACAAATCTTCTGAAAACTACAATCCTGGGTAACATTAAATTGGAAACATTGTTAATAACCAATTAAACACGTTAAAACAATGCTATTAAATCAAGACACTTGTGTTACTTATTTTCTGTAGCAATTAGTACGGTCAAGTTTCTTAGATAAAATAAACACAAATCAGCTGTTTTTCTGGTAAAAACGAATTTTTAAAAAAAACTTATGTTCCACTTTTTGAAAATATAATTTCACAATCCAATTGGCATTAAAAACCTGTATACATTTGCATTTAAATTTTTAATGTAACTTAAAATTTGAAAGTTTTAATCAATGTTCTAGAATAGTGAAATTAGGTTTTCGAAAAAAGTATAACGTTACAAGGTTATAACTTTCTTAAAATTCGAATTACTATTTTTGGAAAAGACGTTCCTGAAAAAAAGAAGTCGTCCAAAGAATTGATTGTGTATGTGTGTGTGTGTGTGTGTGTGTGTGTGTGTGTGTGTGTGTGTGTGTGTGTGTGTGTGTGTGTTTTGCGATGCCAAAAAAAGGTGGAAAAAATCTTTTATATACTACCTGGGGTAGAGTACGCACTACCCCAGAGTGTGGGGCTCGCACGCGCGTCTATTTCGAATAAAATTAGCATAATAAATATTTAAATTACTTTTATGTAATGCAGAGTTTACGATAATTGCTATAATAAAATCTATTTTTTTAACGAAGTAAGAAAAGTTATATTTTGTTTTAGATTTGAAATAACCAATCACAGATTTTTTGGTGGATAAAAATCTGTCCAATCTGGTGTAGGTAAAATATAATATTTAATATCAAATTGTATTGTAACTATATACATTGTGTAAGTCACCAGAGGACATGCATAAATACGTAAACGAATTAATTTTATAATTATCTAGGAAACTATTTTTTTTGTCAAAATCCAGAGCCTAAAAAGTATATTTGGTAGAGGCATTTTTTATAAAATTTCAAATGTAAAAGTACAGTATTAATACGTCATTTTCAAGATATTTTGAAAATAATCGTTTTGGTAAAATTTTACATCGTTTTAAGAAGGCCATAAAATGTAAGAAATATTTTAATCTTTATTTACTTACCATCAAACAAAATTTACTTAAAACACGGATATCTTACCAAACATTGTGAGTGAATAATCTTTGAAATGATATTCAATTTGGCATTTAACCACCATTTAAAAAATTTACAATTTAATACGTTTTTTGTGGTTTTAAGGCGAAAAGCACATTGAGGCTATTATCGCCTACAATTTAATATTTATTCACCATTTAAAACACATGTACGATTTGATACTTATCCACCATTTAAAACCTCTACAATTTGGTATTTATCCACCATTTAAAACATGTATTATTTTATATTCATGCACCGTTTATAAAATGTACAGTTTGTCATTTATCAACCATTTAAAACATGTATAATTTTGTGTTTATCCACCATTTAAAACATGTACAGTCTGGTATTTATCAACCATTTAAAACATGTATAATTTTGTGTTTATCCACCATTTAAAACATGTACAGTCTGGTATTTATCAACCATTTAAAACATGTATAATTTTGTGTTTATCCACCATTTAAAACATGTACAGTCTGGTATTTATCAACCATTTAAAACATGTATAATTTGGTTTTTATCCACCATTTAATTGAAACATGTACAATTTAATACTTATCCAACATTTAAAGCATGTACGATTTGGTACTTATCCACCACATGTACAATATCGGACAGTTAAAATATCAAATAATAACAATTTTCGTAGCACATATTTAATTAAAGGACTCAAATTTAAAATTTGTCTATTTTTAGTAGGCGGTAGAACCTTAAATTGTTATTTGTTTGTCTTTCTTTTGTTTTTGCCTTTTTACTTTTTTAATATACGTAATAGGTCAATATAAAAAGTATTGATACCATGAAAAAATCAATCTTAAAATTTTTATAGATTCTTTCTTTTTCAGGTCTTTTGAGTTGATAATGGGTGTTTATGGATATATTTCCGTCTCTGAGTTTATTCAGATGTTTATATAACTGGAGACAAACGAACGGGCTAATTTGGATGACATTTATCATATCAGTTTTGTTTCTATAGATCTGAAAATCGTGTTTTGTTTTTTAAAAAAGACATTTTGAGTCGAAAACGATTTTTGTTGAACTTTCATTTCATCGTGTTTCTTCACCTATTCTAAAAAATAAATATTACAAATTTTATAATCAGAACACAGTTTCAAATATTCAGCAGTAAAAGCTGAGATTGAAATAAATAATGTTTTTTAATGTAAGCGAAGTGCACTATTAAATATTTTACAAAGCAATAAAAGATTGTGTTAAATAAACAATAAAATATTTTACTGCTTATAAACGTTCATAAAACGGCAAGAAGGGTATTTCGCTTCGCTTTTAAATTAACTGGGAACTGTGTACTACTACGTTATATTTCGTTTATGCTTCATAAAATTAGGCTATATGATTTAAAATGATTTTGTAGTAACAATAAAAGATGAAAAAGTATTTACACTTATTTACGTTTATTTTACTGTCTCGCTATACGAAGTATATAAACTAGTAATCAAAAGAACAGTAAAAATGTCTGGCCAGCGCTGTAAAACAACGCTTTGACGCGTTCGAAATTTTTTCCGCCAATTTAACAGTAGTGGTAATATGTACGAAAAATGTTACTGATCCAACATATCAGAACTTTTACGTTCTTTCTGTTGGAATTGGTCAAAACTGTGGCGGTATTACAGGAAATAGTCAGCAACTACACTCGCTATCGTTAAATCAGAAACCGCCATCTTTAAAAGGAAGGAAATTTGATAGTTATGTCTTTCTGCATTTACCCAAGGTACCTTCATACTAAATTTCAAAACAATCCATGAATACGTTTGACCAAAACTGCGTAACAAACAGAGAAAGTGCCGAACGATCGAGTTAAAACAGAGACCCCGCTTCGCTCTGGCTAAAAAAAACTAAAAAAATATAGTTTTGAATACGACTAATTCAAAGAATAGTAGATTTTCAAGTATATTCTTAACTAATGCCTGGCCGTCGCTTCACGACAGCTCTCTGACGCACTCGTAAATGTTTCCGTCAATTTAACCGGTAACTCCAATATTTGAGAAAACTTTTATTAAAAAATGAGGAATAAAAATTCGAAATTTTATACGCTTTTTCTATGAAACGATCAAAATTATAAAATGGCTTGTCATTACAGGAAATAGCCAGAAATTTCACTCATCATTGTTAAAATCAGAAGTCGCCATCTTGAAACGGAAATTGAATGAAGTACCTTTCATATACTTCGTTTGCGCTTCATGCATTGTACCTTCCTACCAAATTCCAAAACAATCGATCAATGCGGTTAGCTAGGACTGCGTACAATCCACATTGTTAAATGAGAGGCTGTCATCTTGAAACGGACGTAAAGGGGTAAAAACCTTACACATACATCTTTAGAGCTTTGTACATTTATCTACGTAACAAATTTCAAAACAATCGGTGAATACGTTTGACCAAAACTGCGTAACAAACAGAGAAAATGCCGAACGATCGAGTTGAAAAGTACATCGCTTCGCTCTGCAAAAAGAATATAGTTGTGAATATTACTAGTTGTTCAAAGAATAGTAGATTTTGCAGAATATTCTTCATTAATTGCCTGGCCTCCGCTTCACGACAGCGCTCTGACACGCTAGTAAATGTTTCCGTCAATTTAACCGGTAACTGTAATATTTGAGGAAAATTTTACTAAAAATGAGGAACAAAAATTTGAAATTTTATACTCTTTTTCTATGAAACTATCAAAATTATAAAATGGCTTGTCATACAGCAAGTATTACCGGAAATAGCCAGAAATTTCACTCATAATCGTTAAAATCAGAAGTCGCCTTCTTGAATGAAGTATCTTTCATATACTTCGTTTGTGCTTCATACAATGTACTTTCCTAACAAATTCCAAAACAATCGGCCAATGCGGTTATCTAGAACTGCGTACAATCCACATTGTTAAATCAGAGGCCGCCATCTTGAAACGGACGTAAACGGGTAAAACTTACACATACTTTTTTAGAAATTTGTACATATCAACGTAAAAGTGAGACCTAGTTTCGCTATCAAAAATCTTCAGTCTTAAAATTTTGATAGATATTTCGGTAAAACAGGATCTGTGTCTGTAAAGCAAGCTGTTAGAAAGAATGTTAAAGGTTGCCCAAACAAAGTCCTAACATGTTAAAAGCAGCGACTTCCTTGTTATAGTGAGCCCGACTTAGTCGAGATCACAACGGGGAATATTTTGAAAATTTTCCAAAAAAAGTAATTTTTAGAAATAACTGACCTACGGTATCAAGGTACATTAACAATCTGCTTATATACAATCTAAAAAGTGTATTGTAATTTAAACGTACAGCTTTTACACCTTGAAATTTGTGTTAACTTACGGTATTGTATGCTGTATTATTGCTCACAGAAACAGAAAAGATCTAAATATAATCTTATTCTATATAAAATTTTACAACTTTTGGTAAAATTGAAGCCCAAATGACTGGATAGTTTTCACGTGGAAGAATGTTAAGTAATAACAATATTTTTAAGCACTCATTTTTTCACAAATTTTAACCTTTGAAATGATATTACCGAATAAAAGTCAACATTTTGGAACGTAAAACCAATACAAATGCCTTCATAATTTTGTCTTCTAACTAGTCGTGTGTATTTTGACAAAATAACTCTACTAAATTTTGGTTTAGAGGTCAAAAACACGTAAAACAAAAATCCAATTTTTAAGTTTTAAGTAGGAAACGAATGTTTTGAGGACCTATTTTTATATAATATTTTTTCTTCTATTGATCTAAGTTTCATTTCACGAAGTTTGTCAGGGTTTCGTAAAACACCTGTAAATGTACTATATATATATATATATATATATATATATATATATATATATATATATATATATATATATATATATATATATATATATTTTATATTTATATACATACATACATATTATTATTATTATTATTATTATTATTTGCGTATAGACCCTGTTGGATGACGCAAAGTACTCCGACTCATGCCTTGTTCCTTCTAATCCTCCACACCTCCCTCATCCTGTCCCCATGGATTCTCCCCCGTCCATTTTACCCCTGCTCTCTTTGGGATTTTATTCTCTGCGATTTTCCACCCGAGCATCTTCCTCCTGTATGCGTTCCTGTCTTCAATGTCTGTTGAGTTAATTTCTGCATCATATAGGTCTATTCTGACTTGTGTGATCCACGACGTTGTTGATTTGACTCTTTGTATATACTTAAGGATTCTGTTGGCAAGTCTCGTTGTTGGAAGTCTACTGATATGTCCATAGAATTGAAGCCTCCTTCTTCTGATATCTGCTACCAGGTTCGATATCTTCTCTGTGGTCTTCCGGGAGTGCAACCTCTATCCGTCTTCTATTAATATTGGGCCAAAGATCTTCCTCAAGATTTTGCGTTCTTCCTTCAAAATATCTTTTATGGTACCTTTTGTGTGGAGTGCTAGCGTCTCGCTTGCCTATAATGCCTCCGGTTTTATGACTATTGTAGAGTCTGATTTTTGTGTTCTTCGACATGTGTGTGTGTGTGTGTTTGTAGTGTAAAAAAGGTATCAGCTGTCATTTCAAAGACCCTAGTCTAGGTCTTACCATGATGGCCACTCCGATTTCTCTCTTTCCAATGGAAAATTACTAAAAACAGGACAAATAAGTGTGTTAAACGCTAATTATGATTTTAAAATTTGTTAAATAGTTAACCCTCCCCTTCTAACACGATACTTTTGTGTTTATGGAAATTAGTGGTGGCTGCTTGTATTGCGTGTGAAGGAATGGATAAGCTTGTATACATGTGCTGTGCACGATGTCCATATATATGTAAGTACGAGCGTGTCTCAATGTATACTGTACATATTAATGTGTGTGTGTGTGTGTGTGTAATATTATGCATAGGAATAAGTTTTATAAGTTGATGCATTGTTAGACTTGTTTGTATGTGTTCATTGTTCAGTTTTATTTTGGAACGAGAATTGTTTTATTTTATATTTTACAAAGAAGTTTTGGTTGTAATTTATATTTTCCTTTTACTTAGTTTAAATTATTTTTATTATTTATCAAACAAAATTTTAATTTTCGCAGCCTCCACATACAGACTAGTGTTTAACAAATTGTCTCTTTATCATATATTAGTATTTTGTTTGCATCAGAGATTTGGTTTTAGTTTTTAATGTACTTATATGTATGCATATGTATTAGTAAATTCAATAATAATTTTAAAACGCGTAAAACAACCATTAAAGATTTTTAGGATTTTTTCCAAACAGCTAACCAATTTTGAAAATCAAACTTTCGTATTTACAAGAACTTTATACATTTATGTCTTTATTTTATTGCATCCTGCCATAAACAAAGTTCTGAAAACAATATTGAACCTAATTCTGAATGTGTACCTCGTAATAAAGAAGTACTAATAAAAAGTTATTTACCAGCGTACTCTCTAAAATTTGAGTTTATCTGATGTAAGTAGACTCCTCCGGTATATTGAACCCCTGCTGTACTCCCCCACTTCCACAGCCCTAACCCTTGTAAATCTTTTTCTTATTTTCTTTTTATTATCTCATTTCCCACCGTTTATAATCCAAACACAAACATTATGTTCTCTTTCTTTTACACCAGACTGTTCATCTTCCACAAATCATTGTAATGCCTCTCAACGTTGTGCTTTAAACACTACTAAAGTGTCTTTTACGAAAGGATTTGGTGCGCAAGAAAAGAATGTTCATTAGCAATTAAATGTTTATAGTAACAATGAGGATTTGTTATTGGCCTAATAGTAACAATACAGACATTCGTGTTCAATAATACAACGTTTTATAGGAAAAAACTGTATTAAAATTAATATTTAATGTAATTGGTTTTAATAGATTTTGCACTAGATTGTTCAAAACATCAATTAATTTACAAAAACAGATCATCACTTCACAATTAGAAACAATGTCAATGTGAACGTTACGTTGTACAAAGGAACATGACAAAACTGTAATCATTTGTTAAATTAATGACACATTTTGTCATTTGACACAACTGCCATAGAAATATATAAAAGTAATATTAAATGTAGGAACTATACAATTTATAAATATTTTCTTTTTTTTTTTAATTGTAACTCACAAACCTTAGAAAAATATTCTTAAAGCTCAAAATTTTGTTTACGTCCTACATTTCTTGAAAAAAAAATAAAACGCTTTCAAATGTCGGCATGAAATCAAATTTTTCCAGAACAATGAATTAATACAGTAATTTTATTGTCTTTTTCGTTTTTCACACTCAAATTATTACACATATTCAACTTTCATAATTATTTTAAAATTGCACAATTAGATGTGTTCAATGACACGTCAAATAGGCTACTGAAATCGATTTGTGTAACTAGATTTAGATGTACAAACAAATATTTTACTCAGTTGTTACGTTAGTATTGATTTTAATCTGTATAATGAACTTAATTTTTATTCGAATAAAAGTTTGCACTGTTCTAAGCGCTATTTGAAATCCATTATTTTTAATTAAAAAAATATTTCAAATATGTTATACTAATTAATCTTTATAAAAATATATGTTTTTAAAAAATATGTAGCCTTATACATATGAAACATTTCCAAGTTTTTTTGTGGACATTTTAATCTAAATCAATTTTAAAACTGAAAATTTTACAAATATTTCCAAATAATTTTTTTTAAGTCTAAATTCACCATTATCATTATTGTTTTAGTCAAAACCTGATAATTTTTTTTTAATATTCAAACCTGATTAAGTATACAAAAATCATATATATGCTGATTTATTTACTCTTGTCCACCTATTGTAGTTTGAAAATATTAAATGATATTAAAAGCTTATTCCCAACACGAGTGTCAGACGAAAAACGGTATGTTTTAAGATTTAGAATCTCTATTTTAAAGAAATGAGATTTGTCTGGGTAACTAACTTGCCCAAGCCGTTGTTTTAAATCAATTTTTGTGCCGATTTTAAACTTCGCGTATGAAAGAGTCTTAAGAATTCGTATGCATTTTTATGTTTGGGCCAAATTTTGACCAAAAAATGGCTTCGACATAGAGACAGATCAGAAAATATATGCTTGTATTTTATAAGTAGAAATGTAGTAATTACAACAAAAAACATGGCACGTTTCACCAAAATTGATGAACCAGTTTATCCTTCATCGATGTTGCTCTGACACATAGGAAAATATGAAATAACAACTACTCATGGGATTGCATTTATGGGATTATACTAAGGTTTTGTATTCTTGAGATTGTATTCAGAATATTGTATTCAGAATATTGTACTCAGGGGACTGTACTCGGGAGATTGCACTCAGAGGATTGTACTCAGGGAATTGTACTTATGAGACTGTACTCGGGAGATTGCACTCAGGGGATTGTATTCAGGGGATTGTATTCAGGGATTGCACCCAGGGGATTGTACTCAGGGGATTTTAATGGTTAAATCACTCCAAATGTCAAAATCTATTTTATTCAAAATAATCGTACTTTCAAAATACTTTATTATTATCTACATTTTTTATCAGAATCTAAATTCTTATATGAAACTTACCATTATCAAAAAATAATAACACGCGAATTAATAAATTATAAAAGTACATTAATAGTGTTAAATACAGTTGAATTTAAACACGTTTTGTGTGAATATTTTAAAATGTTTAATCAAAAATAACTTTTTCACATCACATAAGCAGTGTTTAGAGTTTAAGACGTAGGCCTATACGTACGTAAAAAAATATAAATTAAACGTTTAGCCTAAAGAAAAACCAAACAAAATGTTTAACTTTGACATATTTTCATTTTGAAAGAAATTTTAAATTCCACTACCGTATAAAGCGAAACTGGATTATAAACTGTGCTGACAAAGCGGCCGGAGTGAATTGCAATGCGAATCAATCAATGAAATCAATCAAAGTATCGCCGAATAAAACGTCAAACAGGTAGTGCACAACGTACCCATGTTTAATGTAATGGATGTTTGCTTGTTTAGATTTAATGTACTTTGGCCAAACATTGAATGCGTTGAATGACTGTCAAGTCGACATTTATTTATTCTATATTCCTTTATTAGTTAAATTTTATTGGGAAATTAGCCATATGTGTGTGTGTGTGTTGAACATTGTTTATACATTATTGTTTTTTCAATGTACTTTATATAAATAAATTAATACAATACTCGTATTTAATAATTAATTATTATATTCAACGCCATTATAGTGCATACCGGGCCCACCTAGCGTTTAATACATCGTGCACTTACTTTACAAGATATTTTTTAACATTATTTTACCAATAGATTTAATTCAAAATGTTTAATTATAATTAACGCCATTTAATACATACTCAGACCAATTAACAAACAATTTTAGAGTATTTACTTTGAAAAACATTGATCTTTAACTTTATGTATATAATTAAGTTTAATCAAATATATTTCAATAAATTATAAATAACTCAATTATACTACATACCAGTCCACCTAGCACAAAATGTTAGAGTATTTACAATATCTTTCATATTGTTTGTATAAGATTGTTTTATACATATTGTACATAAATACGTTAATCAATAAGTAGTTTATTATTATTTAAAGTTATTGTACTACACTTCCAGCCCAATTATTATTACCTGAGCATTATTGTTAGATATATTAAGGATATTTGTCTAAGTTTACTTCTGTTGGCCAGCCCCTTTACTACCACTTTTTGTCTAAATATTTTACATTTCTAAAACAGCTTACCAGATTAAATTAAAATTTTATACCATACTCATCAATTTATTGACCTTAATAAAAGAAAGTATTTGTTGCAATATTTCCAAAAGTAATTTTAAATTTTAATGGAAATTACATATAAATAATCATTTATAAAGGAAGCCGTAAAGAGTATTTTTTTTTAATTTCAATTATCAAACAAAGGATACCAGTAAAACAACGTTCGTTAATGTACATTGTTGGCAGCTGTACTTTCTTTTTCTTTACTTTGTTCTAGATTTTTATCCGTACCTTTTGAACTATTTTCGCGTTTTTGAGATACATCATGAATTCATGTAAAATGACTGTATAAATTCGTAACGAGCCCTCGAAATATTATCGAGAAGCCAGAATCGGAGTTCGTTTCAAATTTCCAAACCTAGGATTTACCATGATGACAGGCTAGTATCTTATTTTCAAATTAGTTCTCTAGAAAGATAATTAGTTCCGTAATAAATAAAGATTACCAATTACAAATTACAATATACTTTCAACACTTACTTAAAATAATTCTTGCTTAAGTGTTTATCGTGATTAAATTTCCATTCGTTACTTGTTACTTTTCATCTCAATAAAAGCTCCTGGTTATTTTAAACAGGGCGTGTCCAGCTGGAGCTGCGTGTTTGCCTAAGGGTGTGGCTCTACCAATACACGAATACATCTCTTCACTGATTAATATTACATGCATGCCATGACAGCTGCACAGTCACCAGATTAATGTTTGTTATATTGTTGCCTTGTCACTGAACACCTACCGACATACCTGAGCAGCAAATATTGTACTTAAGTAAATATAAACAATATTTTTAACATGTGTCATGTTTAAGGGCTGGTTTTGATGTGTCATGTTTATATTGATATATAACATATTGATATGGTTTTGATTATAATTAAAAATGACTTTGTTTTTGCTGGTGATGCGTGAGTCACACGAAAACGTTTATATTGATAATTAACATATTGATATTTAAAGATCAGTTGTTTTATATTATTTCGTAAAGATCAGCTGATTTCATTGAATAGCTGATAGCCTATAATAAGTTTCAGGTTATATTGTCAAAAACTAGCTATGTTAATTTGTCGTGTTTTCTAACAAAATATCGTAATTAAAATAAGAAAATGATTTTTATTTTTATTTCAATAACAGATTTTTTAAATTTTTATTATATTGTGTTTGGTTATGTTAAACAATTTATTGAATAACTTGGTATGAACCTTGAATATTGAAATAACAATTGGTAAATAATAGAGTAAAACTTGCAGAAAGAAACCCATCATTATTACTCAATTGGGATGGGAAAGGGCTCACATCTGGAGTTTAAAATGGCTTCTTTTTACATCTGGGAAGTCTCGGTTTTCAGTACTGTTTGTTTGATTTTTGCGAAAAAAAACATTCTTAAAATGTCTAATTTTTTACCAGTTACTTGTTCGTTTTTCACTCTGAAACAGTATCATATATTTAAATAAAACATTTTTTCTTTGTTACATATAGCTATGACAAAATTTTAATAAATCCCAAACTGTCATCACCTATTTGAAACAAAATGGCGCACACTTAAATACCATTTATTTATTTGTAAAGAAACATATTGTCAGCTTTTTACTGGTAAACTGTTTGATAGATTTCAGAAAAAACTGTTATGTTTATTAAACGCAATTGTTAGCAGGTTTTAAGCTAAACTTTTTTAGGCGTAGCAGGTTTTAAACTGACACACACTTATTTGAAAACAAAATGGCTGTCACTGTAATTGCTTCATTTATTTTAAAACGTATTTCCACAATATTTAAAAGCCAAACCTGGTTGTCTGTACATTTTATAATTTAGTTTTTTTAATTATTTTATGCATTTGAACAACTAAATGTATCGTCAAAGAAATTTCCGTTTGGCTCAATGTTTTTCTTTATGTTAAAATGCAAATTTTGTTGCTGTTCACGACAAAAAGACTCGACAAATTTCAATGAAAACGTTTATATTTGTTACATTCAATTCTTAGTAGGTTTTAGGCTACCTAGAATTTTCATTTTGCCCGTTTGAAACAAAATGTCGAGCACTAAATATGCCTAATTTAATTTATCACAATTTTACACGATTTCTTTGTTGTTGGTTTTTTGTTTGTTGTTATTTTCATAGTTACAATATCTTAATGCCAGGGATGGTGGTAAGTATTTAAGGGTTTCACTCAAAAAAATATTTTTTGCCAAAAATATTACTGTATTGTACCAGTAACAATTAACTTGTTTTTAATAATAAAAGCTTCTTTCCCAACACATACAAGCTTATTGTAGTTTACATAGAAATACAAATTTAATAAATTTTCAAATTTATTAACAGTAATGTTTTGCCTTTAAAATACCGTAGCGATACGGGTACACATATAGTGTTTCATACAAAAGAACATGCATGCGCTTTAAAAGAAAACTAAATTGTTACGTTTATAATTTTAAATTTGAAAATTAGTGTGTTTAGATTTTGAAGTGTAAACGTCATAAAGATCTTTGCATCAATATGTCGTTTTAACCATTTAATATATCCGTAATATAATAGAATGTTAAGCATTTTGAACTACAAAAACATCTGCAAGAATACCAAAGTTGGGCTAATATGATACAAATGAAAAACAATGAGCCACGCAAATTAACTTAATGAAAGTAATCTTTCTACCGATTATAAGTATTTTATGGATGGAATTAGATTTTAAATTGAAATGGAACCTGTTATGAGTATATTTTAGCTCGCGTAAGAAATTTTACAAAACCACTTATTAATTTGCTGTTTTTTCACCTACAATTGTATAGTCACCTAAAAATACATAACAGATAATCGCTGCACAAAGCTGTTTCGTTGACGTGATGTGTGTGTAATTTTACTGTTACCCTTTTTTGAAACTTTGTGCTCTCATGTATGCAGTGTGTGTGTGTGTGTGTGTGTGTGTGTGTACTACTCTCAAAAACGTGACTATAGGTCCTAGGATCAGAGTTCATTTCAAAGTCCTGAGTCTGGGTCTTACCATGATGGCTTATTTAATAGTTTATTTCCAAATTGAAATTAGCTAGAAACGCGCTGACGCATAACTTTCTCATACAACTTGAATATGGTAAGAAAAAATATTTTTAATGATCTATGTAAAGTAATGTCCCATAACAATTGCCATTTTAAAAAATACAAGTAGCCTACAACATTAAAACTACTTTAATAACGGAAACTTTATATTCGCTACTACTCATTCATAAATAGAATACGAAACAGCGAAATACAAAATATGATTAAACATGGCGGTCTATTTCCTTGAAGTTTTAAAAGATTCTGATAAAAGAAAAAGAAGAATAGAAAATTAAATATAGAAAAAATATTGCCTGCTAGATCGTAACTTAACACAATAATCTCAAGATATACAAACACGTGATCACACCAGGGTGGCCACACAGCTTACAACTCTGCTTGTGCTTGTGCTTGTAAATACAATATTAAAGTGAGTCGTACTGATCGTAAAAAAATAAGTTCTTGGAACGCATGCGTGGTAATGCCAACATCGTGGTTTTGATTCTTAAAGCAGTTAATTCATTACGAATGCTGACAGACACTGTGAACAGTTTAATTTTGCATTGTATTTTTTCCTTACATACCAATTAAAAATGTTTTATTACTTACATTTTTATTAAATGTGTCACAATTTAAGAACACAAGAATAATAATAAAAATTGTTTTCATCATTGGTAAAAAAAAGTATTCCATTTAATTGTTTTAACCAGAGCTAAATAAAAGTATAAAATTGCATTGTCTACAGAGAAGATATATTGCACAGCGTCATCAAAGAAATAAATAAATGTTACTGCCTTTTGTGGCGACTTCCAAGGAACTCGTTTGTTACCAAATACATTGGAACCGAGCATTACTATAAAACTGTCGATGGGAGTTTGGTGAAGAAGTTTAGAGATAAATTTGTCGTGGTTTTGTGAAGAGTAAAATGCGACAGTTCTTATCTGCCTCTACTGAATTTTTATCGTTGGAAATAAGTTATTGGAGCTGCCATCATTGTTCGTGACTTTGAAATGAGCTCAAGTTCGCACTTTTTTGTCCAATTTGTTTCGAATTTGGCACACACAATCTATTTCGGTAATAGCAAAATCAGTTAACAATTTTTAAATGGCGGCCATTTCAAATCGTTAAGAAGACTTAACTATAACTGAAAATTTAATTTCACTATAAATTAGCATTTTCAATTATCGAAATCCTATTGAATTGTGGAATTGGATTTTATGGCCGTCTTTGTTTATTTTCGTAATTTTCACATTTAAAATGCTAAAGGATGCAGATTTTAATGCATATTATAATGGTTAAACCATAATTTTAAGAAAATGCTAAGATAGAAGAAATATTTTTAGAAATGTAGCATTTCCAATTATCGACAATTCTATTGAATTGTAGAATTGGATTTGATGGCCGTTTTGGTTTATTTCCGTATTTCAAAAGTATTTTTTTTAAGACTAAAATCACATTGAAGCTATTATCGCCTCCCTAAATGTAAGTGTGAGAGTAAAGTGTTAAAGTCGTAAGTGTAAGTGTGTGCTAGACTCGGGTATCGCGAGGGACGTCTAAATCCTCTCAATATGTGCAGCTAGTCTGCAGCCCTCTGCGGGGTTTTAAATGTAATTTTCACATTTACAATTCTACAGATTTCAATGCCGATCATAATGGTGAAACCACAATTTAAAAAAAAAGCTAAGATAGAAAAATATTTTTGGAAATACGCTTGTATAACGACAGCAAGACGACTACTTTCACAATTATTTTATGATAATAAAATTGTTAAATAGGTTAATAACGGAAAGTTATTTCGGAAAATTAATACTGGAAGTGTACAATGGAAAATTTTATACAATAACAGAAAATAGGTTTCTCGCTAAAGTGATGGGCATGATTTTCCAAAAATACTCTTTTAAGCACACTTACTGTTAAGCGAAAGTAGAACTTGGCGCAAACCTTTATTTCAAAAATAGCTTTGACAGATTTCTTATCCAGAAAATAAGATCATCCGTTCCAAAATAGAGGTTGTTCAAACTTTTTGCTTAAATTAAAACTGTTTTTCTTCAAATTTGAAGTAAACTAAAAAAAATAAAGATTGGCAGTCATAGAGCTCGCTTTCTTACTAACTATCAAACTATTAAAATATAATTTATTTATTTTTCTATATTTTTTATAAAATATAATTTGTTGAGGTTTGTCTCACTCCTGATTGTGTCCATGAATATATGTATATGCAGGAACAACCTATGCACGCTCATTCTATGCTCCCTCTAGGTCCTTCTTATGTAACTAAATGTTGGTATGGAGTTTTTTTTTTTTTTTTAACGTCCGACTATTTTGCACACTTGGGCTAATGTAGACGATGGGATGATTTATAGCGTATTAAAATGCCAAGCCCTCGCCGGGAATCGAACTCGGGGTGAAAGCCTAGGAAACGTTGGCAATAAATGTATAAATAAATTGTAGTTTATGCATATTCTAACGCTAACTACGATAATGTGATGAAATATTTTAATGACCGCAATTTCATGAAATACGAATCTCAAATTTTAGTAAAAATGTTCGTTTATGAAAAATTTATTAAACTAAGTTAGTTTTTTTACATTTACTTCAATTTCGCTAGCAATAATTATTGATACGTGAGACAATTATTCAATAATAATAAAAAGTCATAAATTGTCTGAAATTCAAATTTTGAACAATTAAATGTTTTGAAGTGCTTGAAGAATGCTGTAGCTTATTAGACGTTCAGAATCTGAGATAAACACTTCTTGAAAATCACCGTTTAGCAAAACTCCGAAGGTGTTCCTCTTCGTAGAACGTCTAGGCCTATTTATTTTAAAACCAATTTTCGTAAAATGTCTTCAATGTCTCGTAAAATGTCGAATGATTCAACAATTCAGGAATAACAAAAAACTTGCTTAGTAACTTTGATTAGCCACTTTCAATATTTTGAAAAAGATTTGTCTTAAAAAAACTTTAAATACTTTGTAAAAATTTTAAGTAAAATTAAGTAATATTTTTTTGTAATAAAATTGGAAAACTTTTGGAAACCTTGTAAATACGCATATTTTGTAATGAACACGATGCAGTTTTTCTTTCAAGCAGAACGGTCGGGACTAGTTAGAAATCCGTTTCAAAACGATGGCCAAAAATTTCTGTGTTATACGAAAATATGATTTCAAAATTGTAATCAACTATGAAAACTGTATAAATTGAAATTGAAAACATTTTACATTTTAAAATTCTAAAGATAGGCAAAAATTAATCCAACGGTGACTAGGTTCCATTTTCATATTTTCAATATAACTCGAACGTTTAATTTGTTAATTTAAGTCGATTTGATTCGAAACTTGGTGGATAATTAGATATTTTGAACAAGTTTGTTTTTTTAAAAAAATGCTTCAAAAATCGTAATTTGTTTTACATTTCTTTAAAAAATCGGATTTAACTGGTGCAGTGAGTGTTAAAATCGGCATAAATTATCATATTAAATTTTCTTTAAGCTGTGTGCATATTTTAAAGCTCATTAAATGGATGAACTTATATTTTCAAAAAAAGGCAAAAATATAAATTATTATTAACATCGCGTTAGCAAAACAATTGTTCTTTTATGAAATTACAAGGTACCCTAAAAATTTCAAACCTCTAGCTATAATAGTCTTGGCTATACGTTTATTATTAAATTTGGACTGGGTAAGTAGTTTAATGGCATCAGAAACAAATATTTGCAAAATCCTTTCTTAGTGTACCTTGACATTGTTGTAAAAAGATATCTTGAAAATTTCAAGTCTCTAGCTGTAATAGTATTGGCTGTATGTTAATTATTAAATTTGGACTGGGTAAGTAGTTTAATGGCGTTAAAAATCAAATTTTTGCAAAATCCTTTATTAGTGCATGCCTATATGGTAACAAAAATGTACCCTGGAAATTTCAAGTCGCTAGCTAAAACAGTTTTGGCTCTGTGTTAATTATGAATCAGTCAATCAGTCAGGACTTCTTCTTTTATATATTAACATTGATCGCAGTATTGATTATCTAGACTGTTATAATTTAGTTTTTCATAAAATACATTCAATGCTCTTGCTTGTTAACTCATGAGAGAAAGTTGTTTAACCTGCATTCTCGTAAAAAAATCGTTGAAAAAGATTTTGTTCAAATTAGTGTTAATTTTCCTGTTAACGGTTCAAACTGCATTATTCCTAAAGTTGAGATATTGTTATAGAAAATTGTATTTCTTTGAAATTGAAAAATTGTTTTTCACAGTTAGTTTGTTAACGAAATATTTTAACAATGCAGGTTGTTTAACAGCATTTAATTCCTGAACAAAGAATGTGATTAATTGTCGAAGTAAGTGTTACACTGACGAGAGCACTCCGATTAGAATCGATCGGCAACCCTTATCTGTAAGTGAAGAATTAAAACAGGATTACGCCTTTAATTAAACTGTGCTGACTCTTGTATGTCCTTGTTGCGAGTCCCGCCTTTGCTTTTCTCTTTGGTGTGAAGTGATGGTGGCATTAACTGTATTTAAATTTATCATGTTGTTGCAGAAATAATAGACAGCACAATTTGTAGAAATTGTTTTTTAAATGAATTTGAGCTGAATTTCAGTAGAATCGTTAAAAACTTTTAAGTGTTAAAGATTTTTACTATTTTTAGGTACTTCTACGCTCTAAATTTTATCTATATCGGTAATATCGTTTAGTCGCCAGCTGTAGGTACACAGAAAGAATTCCAAAAATAAAAACCACTTTTTTTATCTTAATGAATCCTAAAAAAATAGACAATCAAAATTGATTGTTTTTAAGATCATCATATTTCTGTATTCTTTGTACACTAAGAAAACAAAAACAATGTTATTTTATAGGTTGTATGACCACGTCTCAAAACGATACTCTATCTGAACACAAATACATTGATTGTTATAAAATTCAAAATCTCCCAACTTTTCACACAAAAAATGACTACCTAAACCTTGAGACAACCTTGTATTGATGGCTGACAGCCCCATTAGCAACGGAAATACTCCCCCACCCTTTCCTGTCTTGGATACACCCTAAGGAACACTTTTAGAATATTAAATTTAACACTATATTCATTTGATTTCCGAAATAAACGAGATTTAATAGTCTAAACACATAATTACGTAATACTTTAGCAGACGAAACTAATTTACTTGTTGTGTTTAATGTATATAAAGTAAAATTCAATTACTCACTCACTTACAGAATGATCCCTGTATCTCCGTAAGCCTTACGGAGTTGGAAATTTGCATCGTGGCTTCCGTTATCACCATAAGGCTAGGTTTACAAAAATTATTTTTAAGTAGTGTAAAATGGCTTCTTTCTAGTACATGGAAATATTCTGCTTGTCCGATTTTTACTGGAGCACTTCTTAAATAATGTCAATGATACATAATTTCGTTTTTATTTGTAACTGTTACTACGTTTTTAGTAATGTCAAACAGTCATTCACCTATTTTAAACATAATTGCGGGTCTGTTACACGAAGAGGTTATTTTGTCCGCATTTCACTGGGAAACAGTTTCACGCATTCGGACGAAACCTTTTTTCCTTGTTACATATAGCTATTACAAGAGTTTAAACAATCTCAAAGTGGTATACAAGTATTTGAAACCAAATGGTGGAATTCAAAATGCCTGATTTATTTGTCGGTTATATTAAAATGGCATATTATCTATTTTTCACTGGGGCGTGGAATAACATATTTCACAAACGCCTTTATATGTATTAAATAAAATATTGTTGGCATATTTCAAGTTACCTAAAACCACTGTACACTTATTCAAGGCAGGCAATCAAAACGTTTGATTTATTTTTTTAAAAATGTATTTGCTAAGAGCTCTAGTACATTTAGAGCTCGAGTCGACCCATTGCTGCTGTATGATTTCTTTGTGTAAAATGTTATTTGTATGGTAACAATAACTTAGTCCCAGGAGTGGTGTCGGCCCAACAATCGAAATTATTTGCCAAAAAGTTAATATATTCTACTACTAATAATATAACAATAAAGCTTTATTGACATTCTATTTGAAGAAAACAAAAGCTTCTGGCAAGCCTCTGTATAAAACAGTGGCTTCCAATGTTACCAAACCTAAACACAAAATAGAAAAACTAGAACAAAGAGAAATAGTAGACATTTAATATTTGTTTTTTTTTTTATTTAAAGCCAGTATATTTTTTTATTTCTTTAAACAAAGTAATTGTCTCTAGCCTTGCATGCTCTATTTGTCACCAATGGATTTGTGCCAAGTTTAAATCAAATTGGACCAAATATTCATCTCTCCATCACAGCGCTGATCCATTCCGTCCCTGGGAATCCATTCTGTAATTAGTTTTGTCCAACGTTAACAAGGTGATCTTTCACTCTTCTTAAGTGTCCAGCCCGTTTTCATTTTAATATTTGTGTTCAAAGTTTTTAATTTTCACCTTCCTCACTTATTTTTATTGCTTATTTTCTTCTAATTCATACGTAGCATAATTGTTATCAACCTGAATTGTGTCACTTCCAATCTTCTGTCTAAAATGTTTGTGATCACCCTACAAAAAAATACTAGTAACAATATTTTTATTGTCTGTTTAGCTTGTAATAGCTTCGACAAGTTTGTCACCTAACTTAAGGTTTCAAAATTTATAAATCTTAAAACGTGAATCGCAATTATGTTGTTTTTTTCGATTTTCAATGAACATTGTAAGGTATCTGTTTATACAGTTTTTGTTTTGATTATTATAAAGTAAATCAGATTTTTTTTTAAAGTGTAAGAAACAAACATTATTCTTAAAAATTCACCTCTATTGTGTCTGCAGTTTTTGCACCCAAATTATTTTGTAGTCTATTATCAAATAGTATATTTCTTTTATTTAAACTTTAACACCATAAGGTATTCATTTTATTGTCTTTGTGTATCGTATTTCTTAAGAAATAATTAAACTATTTAAATTTCTTGCAGTGTTTTACGCACTTTATTTATAAATTACTGTAATAAAATTACAGTTTAATAGTAGGCCTTGTTCTAAAATAATTATCAGGCAGAAAATAATGCCTGTCAATTACAGCAACGCATTCAAATTACTTCAAATTAACGAATTGCATCAATCAACCATTGATTATATTGTCAGACAGAACAATATGCGTCATGTATCGAGGGGAAAGTACAATAAATTGATGGCATTGCATTGTTCTACAAATAGCAATCCAATGGTTGGTGTTATCTGTGTGCGGAAACAACGCAACAATGCCTCCTGGATTTTATTGTTTTTTGACAGGACACTCTTCATAGCAGTGGTTTACGATTACTGCGCTCTTGAGTTGTATTGCAATGAGTTTAAATAATATTATTTTATGAAAAATACAGATATGGTATATACGTAACATCTAGCATGGTGTAGACGTAACAAAAAGAGTTGTTTATCGCGATTTTTTGTGACCTCAATTACTATTGGGAGATGAAGTTATATGACGTAATGAAAAATGTAGTAACTTTTATTATAAAGCCTGTAATCTTTTTAATGTTCCCTGAGTGTAAAAGTATGTTAAAGTACTTCTGGTTTGTGTTTTCGCTCTATTTTTTCAGTTTAAGATCAAAATGACTGGAAAGGTTATATCAAATTTGGTTTGAAGGATATCGTATTTTTAAATTTAACATTTATAAAAATGTTGCTAATAATAATTATTATTATTATTATAGCATGCAGACGTAATAGAAATAAATTTTTCAAAAATTATCAATGTCATATTATTTGTTTATCTTATTTTTTTAAAATTGTGATTTAAAAATCGTAGTCCATCTCAGAATGTGCATGAATTAACAATTTATAAGTTTATAACAAATAGAAAAATATGAAAATGAACCCTTATCGCTGTTATATTCATTTTTGAAGTTTCGATAAAATAAGAATCGTAGATTTTTTTAAATCGTAAGATACAAAATTTAAATTTTTTTAAGATGTGGAACGGCCGTTAATTTTTAAATGGTTGAACGGATTTTTCTGGGTAAAGAACCTTATTTAAGCTATTACTAAAACTTATTTTTCTGCCAAGTTTAAATCCAATTTGGACAAATTTGCGAGCTCTACAGTACTAACATATCATAGAGTCCCTTTAGGTTCTCACGGTCTTGTAACTAAAATTTTGCGTCTATCTGATACGTGTTGTTTATTATAAGACCGGTGGTGGTGGGAAAATAGGTTCTCCGAAGGATACATAGAGCTGTAGAACAAAATGAAATCGAGAACAAGGACAAACCAGGAAATGGGATTTCAAATGATTCACAGACTTTCTGACAGGGAATAAAGTTGCTACTGCCCTCACTGTAGTAACTGGGTCACATAGATGATCCTTATATTAGATCTTTGACAATCCAAAAGGACAAAAATTAATAGTATAAAAAGATTACACAAACTGTAATTCATTATTTTTCCAAAAACTTCCAATTCGTAAGCTATCGACATAAAACTAGAAAATTGGCCTAATTTATCAAAATCGGTTCATGACCCTGCTCAAAATGTGGTTATGGATTTTTACTTTAAAAAACAGATTTTTCAAAATTTGGTTCAAATGGTTTTGATAAAAAAATTCAAATGTAGTCTATAAATACTTAAACCAAATATTGCCTCAAACATTCCTGTTCGAGAGGAATAAAAAAATCTGAAAAGTAAATTGGAATAATTTACAGTTTCAAACTAAATCGAAAAAAACAGTTGTATTTTTGTTTTTTCCAAATTATTTTCGAACCGGTTTTTACTTACAAATGTTATACACTTACTTGAATTTTGAATTTCCATAATAATTGATCAACATCTGATAAAGTGAATTTTACAAATTATGTCGATTTTAATTTTTTTCATAGATATCGAACAGATATTTTGGGAAAATAATTAAAGTAATTACTACCTTGTGTTTGGTAATGTATTAGACTTATATTTTGATCATAATTCTTTAATCCAATTTTGGAAAAATTCTATTAATAACAGATTGATACTGAAAACGACCTTGAAACTTGTTTTACTTTAAACAAAGTAGTCAAGGAATCTCTAATCATACCTTCATGCCAAGTTTGATCAAAGTCAGCATAGCCTTCAGCTGTGTGAGTAAAGATAGAAAGGCATCCAAGTTTTAACTTTTCACTTTTGTGACTTAAAAATTGACTGATCTATTAAAATGTAACTTTTAACGATCACCATACTTTCACTGTTTCCTGTGTATTTCCTTAATACTTCGTATAGTCTTAAGGTAAAAAATGTTAGGTTTAGGCCTATTTTGTCGAGGACTTAAGGAGAATGTGGATTGGACGATACAAACAAAGAAGATGCAAGTTTATATAAAAGAACGAGTGTTGTTCTTGGAGTGTAGAGCAGTGGAATTTAAGCTATAAGTTAAACATGTATTAGATTTACGTATCATAAACATTTACTTCCCTTTAAATTTTCTGGAAAAAAATTTTGGCCTATAAATAAAATGTATAATTAAATAAATGGAACTATTCTAGTGAAAATTAATTACATTTTCTGATTTTGGCTCCTGGTTAATCACAGAACTCGGAAAGAGTTACAGCTGGGAAGGGGGTGAAGTGACACACGAGGCGAAGTGACTTTAATTAAGGATGTAATCTCGTTGTAATTCTCCATTTACAGATAAGGGTTGCTGATCAATTTCCTGAACAATTCTCTCTTCTAGAAAAGCATCTTGCACTAAGCTTTACATTTCAAGTTATTATTCAGTTACAATAGATTTTCTATTAAGGTATTAACTATCATTGGAAGTAAATCAACGTTTGTTAAAATTAGTTAAGAGTGATACTTTATGACTTCAATCAGAAAAGTTACTATTTCTATTTTGCAGTTCACTTCAAAAACACTTTCATTTTATTATAGCATTTACAAATTTATGTTGAATAACCAACAATTTTAAGTGACTAAAAACATACTTACCAAATCAATTAGTATACGAAAGATATTTTTATAACAAAAGGATTTCTAAATCTATTCATTGCTACGAAAAAGTAATCAATGGTCCAAAAAATAGTTGTCATATTCAAATATGTCTAGGAAAATCCGATTTGGAAGTAATTTGCAGAAAAGGATATTTTTCAAAAGCAGATAGTTAGAATTTTCCTTAATTTTTATAGTAACAAATAAGTATTTCAAACATAAATAAAAAGAATTCTGGTTAGAACTATAAATTGAAGTGGTGAACCGAAAAAAAACAAAATAAACCCTGACCGCCGAATGTAAGAGCGCAAACGTAGAAAGACATTTAATTAAATAATATATTCAAAACATATTTAGAGTGGAGCTGCTAATTGTGATGATAATTATGAAATTTTGAATGAATGTTATTCCTAGACAATGAGTCAATTGACTACATTTTCATTTGAATGCCATAAGCTATAAAGTTTATTATATCTTTCACTACTTTGGGTTCCCTTAGATGAATATATTGCCATATTTATTTTTATTTCCTATATAAAAAGTGATTGTAGTGTGATAGCCTCAATTACTTTCATTGTCAGTAACTTCTATACAAACTAATATCATTTTTATAAAGATTTCGATCGACTATCATTTAGGAACAAATTATTTTGAAAGTTATGAAACTTTCACACACTTTCACCAAAATAAATTTATACGTTAAAGTTTGATTTTAACTTTCCTAATATTCTTTTACGTGATAATATGCACTGCTGTCAATTTTTGAAAGTACGGTTTCACCGAACAAGCGAGACTCTATTGATTTGTTTTTAACTATGGAAAATTATTGCAAGCATTTTTAAACACAATGTCCCGTATATTTTTCATTTTGAAAATATATCAATAATTATGTAAAATAATTTGTTATAAATAGTTCAATTAACTAAATTACCTTCTTTTTCCGTTTTTGTTAAAAAGCAGCTTGTTCACAGTAAAGCCTAATGCGCATTGTTTTTACTTAACAAGTACGAACTTGTAACCGTTAAGAGACATTTTAATTTCTGCTCTCTTTAAAAGCTTTTAGCCATATTGCTATTCTTAATTGAAACATTTGAATTGCAACGGTGTACAGTTAGAAAATATTAATAATGAAAAAAACTTTGTAAGGGTAAGTATTTATATTTCACTCTTATTTTATATCACAAAAATATTTTTATTATTTAAACGGTAAAAGCACTATGATTTAATTATTGTTTTTCAAAATTTAATTTGAAGACATAAACCACCAATTAATGAAAATTTTAACTTTAGTTACAACTGTGACATCGATTTTCAAAAAGGAGTCTAATTGAATAGTTATTATTTTTTAAAACAATTTTGATGGTTAAAAATAAAAAGTACAGTTAGTGGGACTGTCGGCAGAAGCGTTAGCTTTTTAGAAATATAAATAACTTTCACTTACTGCCCTGCCTCGGAAAAGAGTTTGGTATTATTATCTTCTTTTTGTTTACATCCATCAATTTTTTCGTCTTGGGATTCATCACTTGATAATGTATGATTATTTGACATGATTTTTGCACTCAATAATATAATTAAATAACACCAATTTTTATATTACGAAATATTATATTTCAAATAATGAAATCAAATGCACGTATTATTACAGAATATAAACCGTGTACTATTGAATTTTTGCTGCTGGCAATATACACAATGTACAAAACATAATTACATGCGCGCAAGACGAGAACATGGGAAGAAGAAAAGTGGAGAAAAGAGAGAGAGAGAGAGAGAGAGAAAGACAGAAAAGAAAAGAGATAGATTTTTTTTTTTTTTTTTGAGTTTAACGTCCGACTATTGTGCACACTTGGGCTAATGCAGACAAAAGAGATAGAGAGAAGCATGCACGTTGTATGTACATACAGGCACAAACATACAACTCAGTCGGAACAGGTAGACGAAAGAAAGGAGAAGAGCTGAGAACTGAAGGGGGTCTGTTAATACTTCTCCTACTAGCGTTACTTACGCTTCGTAAGCCTACTGGATGAAACCGAATCACTTCATGGTGACAAATACGAAGTGCACAACGCGGTATAAGAAGCTAACGCTTCAAAAATGCAGGGTATTACTAAAATCAATTGGATTTATGAACGTCTGTAACAATCTGAAAATAAAGTTCTTAAATTGAAATTTAAAATTTTTAAGTTTTTATTCTACTTTCGCATAATTTTAAATGTAGTGGATGTTCTACAATTGTCGTTGTAAAACGTATGGAGTTGTCGTTAAAGATAACACTAGGTATTACAACAACTCCTTCTAATATAATTCAACAAGTCATCAGTGAGTTTTGGCCACGCAAGCTTCTTTAAAATTTAAATTTAATTTCCTTTGTCAGTGAAATCTCAATTGGACGAGTTACGAAGCCATTATTGTAATTATATTGATTAGTTGGAGTCTCTAAAGTAAACCATCCTACAACTAGGTAATATGAAGACCCATTATATACTAAAAACATATGTTCATGTACAGCCTTCAAATTTAAAAAGCATTAGTTTCTTTAAACCGATTCAACTGAACTGTCAAACACATTACAAAAAAGTTTCTAATATCCAATTATTCACCATAATAAATTATTTTCAGATGTTTCAAAAAAAAAACAACATTTTTTAATTTTTTGAAATCTGTAAATATAACTTAAAAACTCATAACTCAGATCAGTACATGTATCATTATTATAAAAAAAAAAATTTATATCAATTTGGACAAATTCTGCATATTTAAAACGTACTTTACAGTTCCAAAACGAGATTGTTTTAGGCTTCATATAACGATTATATGGGTTCAATTTGTTCAAAATCGTTAACCCAGTTTCGATAAAATATGTTTGCTAACACATTTTTGATCAAAGTAATAGTGCTTCAAACAAATTTAATTCATAAATTTGTAAAAATGTTATGGTGACGTAGATTAAAACCAGACTAAATTTCAATACGTTAAATATCCACTGATGCGTAAAGAAGGGGCAAATATTCAAGTGAAAACACTTTTTTCTGTGAACTTGAAATTTTTAATCATACTATCAATTTTTCAACAAAAAATAGCGAGAAAGTGAAAATCACTCCAGACGCTCAAACTGTTCCACGTCATTACGCTTAACCTATTTCTCGTAGAAAGAGAACTTTTTCTTTATAAACTCATTTCTCAACTGACAAGTAGTTGCATGTCGGCAGTCTCAGTAATATTTTCCATAAAAAAATGTCATCTTCATTAGTCAGATTGGGGAAATAATAGTAATAATAATACAGCGTTATTAACACAACAATATTAACACAACAATCAGTTGGTAAATTTCTGAATAATATCAGATGTTTCATTTTTTTTTAATACGAGGGTAAGTAAAGTGAAATTGAAAAAATGTTAATATTTATTGTACTTACATACATTACTCTTCAACATAACACCCTCCTACTTCTATGCACTTAGTCCATCTTTTAACCAACGTTTGAATTCCTTCCTGGAAGGCGTTTTTCGGCCTGGTGTTCAGAAAATGTTGCCGCTTGTACGGCCTCTTCATCAGATTGATAATTATTCCCTCACAACTGTTCTTTTAATGGGCCTAAAAGATGAAAATCGCTTGGAGTTCTGAACTATATGGAGGGTGGTCTAGCAACTGAAAACGAGATTTTGAAGGCACAGGATTGTGTTTTTATCAGTATAAGCTCGGGCGTTATCCTGAAGTAAAATTATGCTTTTTGAAAGGTTACTGCGCCTTTTGAATTTGATTTTTGACTTTAATAAACGCAATTTCTTACAGTAGCTGTCACTATTTATTGTTTGATCTTAGGTTTGAAGTCAACCAAAATTCGACCTTCCATGTCCCAAAACACCGTCATCATAACATTTCCTGCAGACAGCTGAGTTTTGAACTTTTTTGCTTGGGGAGATAAAGGATATTTCCACACTAAAGTTTGTCGCTCACTCTCTGGTTCAAAATGATGGACCCATGTCTCATCAACGGTTATTATTCGCTGAAGAAATGAGTATTTTCCTTCTTCATAACGTTTCATATGCTTCTGGGAAATTTTGAAACGATTGTCTTTGTAGATGCTGGTCAATTTACGTGGAACCCAGCGAGCACAGACTTTTCGATAGTTTCAAGAATCGTGGATGATTGTATATGGGCCATGGCTTACACTTAACTCACAATATTATTACAATACCTGTAATTCGTCGATTATCGAGAATCATTTGCCTGACCTCTTCAGTATTGTCATTAGTCTTTGAAGTGGAAGGCCTACCAGACCACTGTTCACCACACAGAGAAATCCCACCATTTTTAAAGCGACAAATCTATTCGTAGATCTCGCTTCTACTCAAACAACTCTCACCATATTGCTGCTGCATTCGACGAATAATCTCTCCTGATTTCACAACTTCTGAATTGAAGAAACGTATCGCTGCTCGCATTTCTTCCTCGGTGCAATCAGACAAAAGAAAACTCATTTTACACAGTCTTTTCATCACAATTAGCTAGCAACGAAACAATACTTTCACTGAACAGCTGATAGACGTTGTGTTATAGCAGAACAATCAGTGCTGATAAACATGTGATTCGGAGGGAAATTTGAATTTCCCTTTACTTTTTGAATTGCCCTCGTAAAACTGAACATTATGGTTAAATCTATGGCTGGCTGGTGCAGTATCAGGGCGCGATCCTTCTGGAGCCCGAAGTATTTTAGGCAATGACTACTTTTGTGCTTTAGACATCGTAATAATAATAACTGATAAATATATATTTAACTGAGTAAAAAGAACATAAGAAGAATAGTATTAAAAAATCCTTGTAGCTTTTCTAATTTTATTTTAAGGAACATTGATCTACGGTTTTTCCAGTAAAAATTAACCCGTTTTTTTCTCATTTTAAACTATTTCAAATAAATCTACAGTGACTTTTGTTTATTAGATAGAATGCTGTTATGAATAACTTTACAACATATATATATATATATATATATATATATATATATATATATATAAAGATACATGAATATATCCTTATTCATAACAGCATTCTATCTAATAAATAAAAGTCACTGTAGATTTATTTAAAATAGTTTAAAATGCAAATGAAACCGGTGAATTTTTACTGGGAAAACCGTAGATCAATGTTTCTTCAAATAAAATTAGAAAAGCTACAAGACTTTTTGAATACTACTTTTCTTAAGTTCTTTATATATATATATATATATATATATATATATATATATATATATATATATATTGTTGTTATTACTGTTATTATTATTATTATTATTATTATTATTATTATTATTATTATTATTTTGTATATAGAGTGTTGAGAGTGACATTCGTGACATTTAATGATTAATTTTGAGTTTCAGTTTGCTTTATTTGCATTTATATTGCTTTGTCGCGTAGTATAAAGGCAGTCCAGTCTAAAGTTTTATTACATTTTATAACCCTCAGCCCAATAGGATCGGACACTTTAATTGGCTTTGTTGATCCCTTTTACATTTTTATTTTCTCGCTGTATATAGGAAATTGTGATCGTGAAGTGCCATCGTTCAAGAGTATTGCGAACATTTTCTGCGATCCTGAATACACAATTTTTAGTTTTTCAAAATTTTGTATTCTTGCTTTTTGCTTAACAATTTTTGTATCATATTTTTAAACACCTAGGCCTATGTGTTGTGTTTTTATTCTTGTGAAAAAAAATCAGATTTCTTGTCGTAGAACTTTTTTTCTTTTATTATTTTGGCTTAATTGAGACCAAAATAGTGATATAGGAAGTATTTGCTTTAAAAATAACGTGACCTTTTATTAATCATTCATGAACACACTAAAACCTTAACATGAAACGTTTTTATTCGGAACCCTGTCACAAATGTTATCGTAAATAAAATCGTTTTATTTCGCCAAACAATATCTAATTTGTTTTGGTTAATAAAAATGTTGCGGTGTGATAAAGTCAGTTTGTTAAAGTTTATTTTCGCGGAATAACTAATTTGCTTTAACTGTTGTAAATGTTTAAAGTGTTGATTCATGTAATACATTTCCTTTTCTTCATTATCTCTACACGGGAAATGCATTACGTAAAAAGTAGGTTATCATGACGGCTTTTTTTATTTCAAATTAAATTGTTAATACTTTTTTTTATTTAACTTACCTGTTACCGAAATTTTACAATGATGGAACAATGACGTTTCAAAACGTTCATTCTCTTCTGCTTCCAGTTTTCAATTTCCTACGAAACCGGTTATAACTATATAACGCTATTAATGTAGTTCACAATACTTTTAATAACTTTATGTAGGCTTACACAAATATTATGAAAAATATGGCTAATTAATATATAGTGATACAAAAATGTGTAACAGCTGTTTTTCTTTAGATGTTAATAGCAGTTATTATGTTCAAACCCAAAACAAAAGACCTATGAAAAAATCATTTAAATTTTGGGAAAAAAATTATTTTTTATTATGCACTAATGTTTTTAAAAAAATCTGATTTCAACAAATCAATCAGCTTTAAAACCAGCATAAATGCTCATTTAAAAGTTTTAAATGGTCCATTTTGAAACGACTAAGCTAACAAAATATTATTTTTGACATATTCATTTAGATCGTGTTATTTAATATTGTAAGTTCTGACGAAAGTGTTTCCAGCACGTCAATGAAGCCGCTGCATTACGCGATTTGTATTGAAAATGAGCTAATTTTTGGACCGATTTGATTCAAACTTTACAGAAAAACCGATTTTGGTAATACCTTGAACAAATCCGTTATCCAGTAAAATTCTTTCAAAATTTTCAAAACAGCCAATTCAAACCTGAAATTTTTTTTTTAATTTTATCTTACACATTTTTAAAAACTTATTTCACTATTACAAAAAGCGTTAAAGTATACCTGAATTACCATTTCAAATTTTAAATTCACTACCATCAGCCGAAATATTCAGAGATTATTTAAAATTTAGAACACTCATAACAGATATTAATCTTTATAGTTGTTTAAAATACAAACCACGATTTTTGATTTATTAATCAGATCTTTTTTCGATATTCCCCAAACAGGAAGTTTCTGGAAGGAAGCGAGCCATATGTTTTGTTTGCATACTGTAATCAGAAAACTTGATCGAAATAATTAAAACCAATTTTTTAAAATCTTATTTTAATTTAATTTTAAAATTTTTTGATTGTAGAAGTTTAAAACTAAAGTGCTTGAAAATTAAGTGAAATAGTTCTAAGATATTTTAATTTAGTACCTTTGTATTTTTTACATATTTTCATCTGTTTTAACGATTCTTGTAATGCTTTATTGTTAAAACCTGCATTTTAATTATATACATTGTGGCAACATTGTATTTGTGCCATTTTGCTAGTCTTACCGGACGTTTAAACGATTTATGTGTTGGCATTTAATACAAGATGTTTGAAAAACAACTCCCTAGTTTTAATGTACCCTAGAATTTTACACAAAATCATATACACTATTCTAGTTTGTAGTGTTTAATTCATCAACTGTTCAAGTTTTGCTCGCGTAAATTTTGGAATTTAGTTCCTGCAGTTGGCAGACCTGTGTGACCATGAAAATAACGGCGACAGCGCTGAATTCAGGCGTTCAATGCAGTGGCTATTCCGCAATAAAAAGCTCAGTGTGTTATTTGGCTTGTGAAAACTGAGTCTGTTATAACAGTACAACGTAATTTTAGACGTGAGTGTGTTGGTGAACCGCCTACAGCAAAAACTATCCTTTATTAGCAACTATCCGGTCTTTCAAGGAAACCGACAGAGTTTTAAAAACGTAGTCCCCAGGTAGACCGAGAACTTCTGAAAGTACTGTTGTACAGATCCGTGTTTCATGTGTTCGGAGCAAAAGAAGTCATTGGGCAGACGTAGTCAGCAATTAGGAGTGCCTAAAGGTACTTTGTACGATGTACGTAAAAGATATCATTTGGACACTTACACATTACAACTGTTACATGAAATTAAACCTGCTGATAAAAACAAAAGACTGCTGTTTGCTGTTAACTTTCTACATAGAATTGACGAAATATTTTTTTTTGCAAAATGTTTTGTTTTCTGATGAGGCAACATTCATGTGAGTGGAACAGTTAATCATCATAATTACAGAATTTGGGGGGTAGATTCACCACATGTAGTTATTCAGCATCAACGAGACTATTTTGGTGCGGTTTGACGAAAGATCGAGTGATTGACGGAAAATTGAGGTCCTTTCATTTTTGTAGAAAGAACAATAAACGGGGACTTATATTATGACATGTTGATAGATTATGTCTTTCCAAAATTAGAAGATATTGAGGTGGAAAAGGGCTTGTATTTTTCCTACAAGATGGCGTCCCACCTCATTGCAGTAACCGTGTGCGCGCGGCTCTTGACACTCGCTTTTCGAGAAAGTGGATAAGCAGGGCTGGCCCATTCTCTTGGTCACCAAGAAGCACGGACAATAATAATAAAAAAACTTTTAGGACGATAAAACTGAAGGCCGGACAAGCCCCACTTGACTTTTTCTTGTGGGGATACATAAAAAATGTTGTGTACGCTGAAAAGATCCGTGACAGCAACCATTTACGGGAAAGAATCATCGCGGCGGTTGAGACAGTTACACCTGCTATGTTGGTGAATACCTGGCGAGAAGTGGAATATCGTCTCGACGTGTGTAGGACAACAAATGGATCCCAAATTGAAGTTTATTAACATTTTAAAAAAATTTAATGTATTCTCTTTTATTGTATGTACTCGTATTCTCTTTTTCATTGTTATTCGTCGATATAATTTTCAACCCTTATGGTTTCACTCATATACATTTATATATTTGACAATATATTTGACTCACCTGTGTATGTACGATGTGTTGGTTATATATCAAACAAACTGGTTCGCTCTTGATACTGAGGTATTATTTAAAAACCTATGCAAGACTCGTAACAGCAGTCAAAGCAACTGTAAGGTTCAACAGAGTATTAAAGCATTAATATTGCTGTACAGTGGAAGTAGAAGTGGGCCATTCCTTGCCACTGTAGGATACTGTACATTAGACAGCGCTGTGTTGCTAACAGATGTCTTTAAAACGGAAGGGGCGAAAAAAGTAATTTAGTTAATTGAATTTTAAGTAGAATTTAGTTGAACCCGGGTAATAATAAAAGATCTTAAGTTAGTAACGGTAGGGCTGTAATTAGCAATAAAACTTAATAAGGGCGGATTTTTTATTTGATTATATAAACTATATTGAAAACAATTTTTAATGAATTATTTTAATGCTACAATCAGAAAACAATTTTGTTATTTTTTAATTTTCTTAAATTGCATTATGGTAAAATCTTGAATATTATATTATTAACTTCCTCACTTTTTCCATTTGAAAATTACCTATTGGTGTTCTTATCATGGCAAATCCCAGAACCGGATCCTTCATATCAGGGGTCTTGAAAAACCTGAGGTCATTTTTTGAGGGATCTTTACAATTGAAACAGGAACATGAATGTTGCCTCTATTAATTTTAATCGTGAATGTTTAATTATTATTTATATTGTGAATGTATTATGGTGTGTATAGTTTATTTTGTTAAATGAGTAATACAGATAACATTATGACAATATAAATGTATCGATATATGTAATTTAATTGAAAAACTAAATATTGTGACGGAAGAAAAGTTAATAAACTTATAATTTACTGAACGATCATTGTGGCTAAATTTTAAAAAAATATTTTAATTCAAAACTTGTAAGATTTACAAAAGAGTATTTCTAATTGTACTGTTAACGTTAAATATTTTTAATTAATTGAATTTACATTAATAACAATTGTTTTATAAATATTTATCTAGCTATTTTGTAAATAATAGTAAGTAACAATTTGCATTAAGTGTAAATAACTGCTTCTGTGAGAAAAAATTTACTTTTGAATGGATGGCGGGAATTTTATAATTCGTTATTGAAACGAATTTAAGAACTGACAATCTTAAGTAAACATTCATTTGCAATACTTGAAAAAACAAATATATGTAAGATAACTTTTCGAGTTCGTTACTCTTACTGACATTACAAACCATAAAATACATTGTTTTTTACACTCTAATTAAATATAGGATTTTACGTTAAAAGTGTCATTGCAAATTTAAAATTAAGTCAACTGGCTAAAATTACGATTACGATATCAAACGTTCAAAGAATGTAAAGTAAAAAGAAATAATAATTTCTGTACGTTTTTAATTGAAGATATTTTGAGAAAGCAAGTGGTTTTGGGCGATTGTTTTGTTATTAATGATATCAATTTGTGAGCAAAGATTTTTTTCGAGAATAGCACAGTTGTTTTTGTGGTGTTATTTAAAAGCTGTTAATTTTTTTACCGTCGCTTCTATCACGCTGAGTTACATTATTACTGTTCCGATTTTAAAAAAATATAATGATAATATAAATATTCCATCAATAAATATCAATTTAAAAACAATATCTGTGATCATCAAATTAAAACATTTTAGCAAACGTTTTACAAACAAAAGTTTTCAAGTTAAAAAGAATTATATAAAAGTTTTTCTAAAAAAGTACTTTCCAATAGGAATAAAATTCATCAACTGATTTCTAAACGAGGAAAAACGTATGAGGAACAACTTTCTTAAAGTTATATTTTACATGTAACCAATAAACTCAAAGCCGAGCTGAGCGGAGTGAAGATGAACGGCAACCGGTAGCGTCAGTTTAAATAACGCATTTGTACTATGTTCAGTACAATTATCTGCCTTCCCTAGCTTCGTCAATTCTACTTTCGTTGACGCGTTTCGGAGAACCTCCATCTTCAAAAACTATATCTATACTGTCATATATATATATATATATATATATATATATATATATATATATATATATATATATATATATATATATATATATATATATATATATATGAATGTGCAGAGAGGGTCGGTCTACAGATCTCGTTTAAAAAAACCGAATTCTTCTGTACAAAATTAAATATTCAAAAACTAAACACAAAATATGGTAAGATAAACAGAGTCAAGCACTTCAAATATCTGGGAGAAATTCTTGAACCCACAGGTGGCGAGAAGGCTGCGCAAAAGGTTCGGCTACTGAGAATGAAGAGGGCTCTTGGTATAACGCGTGATATCTACAATAAGAGATGTATGTCGACGCACACAAAAATCAGACACTACAACACAGTCATAAAACCGGAGGTATTATATGCAAGCGAGACGCTAGCACTCCACACAAAAGCCACCATGGATGGTATTTTGAAGGAAGAACGCAAAATCTTGAGGAAGATCCTTGGCCCGAGATTAACAGAAGATGGATACAGGTTGCACTCCCAGAAGACCACAGAGAAGATATCGAACCTGGCAGCAGATATCAGAAGAAGGAGGCTTCGGTTCTATGGACACATCAGTAGACTCCCAACAACGAGACTTGCCAACAGAATCCTTAAATATATACAAGGTGTCAAATCAACAACGTCGTGGATCGCACAAGTCAGAATAGACCTACATGATGCAGGAATAGACTCAACAGATGTTGAAGATAGACACGCATACAGGAGAAAGATGTTCGGTTGGAAGGTCCCAGAGAATGAAATCCCAAAGAGAGCAGGGGTAAAATGGACGGAGGAGCGGAAGAGGATCCATGGGGACAGGATGAGGGAGGTGTGGAGGATTAGAAGGAACAAGACATAAGTCGGAGTGCTTTGCGTGATCCAACAGGGTCTATGCGCAGATAATAATAATAATAATAATAATAATAATAATATATATATATATATATATATATATATATATATATATATGAGTATAGAAATAGTTTTTGAAGATGGAGGTTCTCCGAAACGCGTCAACGAAAGTAGAATTGACGAAGCTAGGGAAGGTAGATCATTATACTGAACATAGTGACAATAATCCTAGCAGAAAAGAAAAAGAACATTAAAAGAATTTCAACGCATTTGTATATTTTAAATCTAAATATTTAGGTTTATTGTAACTGATTCTAGGAAAGTACTATGTTTTAAAGCCGTAAACTAGGTAACAATAGTGAGTTTGGAGGCGTGGTCAACGTGGTGTATAAAGCGGAAACAGCTTCAAAACCGAACAAGACAGAATCAAAGCTACGCGCAACGGATTCCAGCGATGCCGCTTGACTTCGCTCAGTGCCGTTACGCTTTCAGTGGCCATAATTATATTAAAAACAATAGGTTCGGTTTTGAATGCGTAGTGTGCTCCGTTCCGCATTTAGTGGCCACACCTTTATTATTAAATTTTAGTTTTAAAAAAAAATGGTTACTTTTTAATATATTACAAATTTCAGAAGTATAAAAGTGTATAGCAATTCATAAAGCAGCAATACAAAGGATGAAAGAAACAAAAGTTAGGCAACGTCAAACACTTAATGAGAGCTGTTTCGTAGCTTACGTTTTATTTTTAAGGCAAAGCCGAAGAAACTTTTATCAGATACTTGGCAAAGCATTAATTAAAGGGATTTACTTCATCAACTCCCTCTTCTTCATTATAACTCAAACAACGGTGAAGTGTTCTACAAATTTCTGCAAATTCAATTTCAGCTACACTGTTCATCTTCAATTCTTTTATTTTCTACATGCTACAGTGTCTTAGAAGTAGTTTATTGAAGTTTTAATTGCAAAAATTGAAACAAAAACTACGTAGAGTGCTATATAATTAAACTGAGTCTGGAGCTTTACACCCAAAACTTTAAAACATTTCAATAATTTTATAATTGATTATAAATACATTAATAATCGCTTCACGCAGCTAACATGATAGAAGCGAATTTTCAAAAGTATTTTCCTGTATCTTACTTTCTTCGACTTGCTGAATTCATCATGATAATAAGCATTAAACTCTGAATATGTTAATATTTTACAATTTCAAATGACATTGGAAATACGACAATAAATCTTGACGGTCATCAAAACATTTCTTAATTTTAACGGATTTTGAAATTTCAAGATGCAAATTTCTGCAGTTTTTGACGGTGATAATGATGGTGAAATCAGATTTTAAAAAACCATTTAAGACGAAAAATTAAAATGTTTAACCATTTTGAAATTGTTAAACGAACTTTGCTGGTTAATTCGTAATCGATTTTTATACCACGTTTGTGATCAATTCGTAAATTTTCTGATCAATTTTTAGTCGAAACAAAAATATAAATTTTAACGATTCCTCTAAAAGTGATCCAGATATCAGTATCAGTTCTCGTTTCAAGATACCAGGTGTGAGTCTTACCACGATGACAGCTCCAATAGCTCATTTTTCCAATTTAAATTCGTTAAAATTATAACGAAAGTAGTGTTTAAGTATACACCACACTTTTGTGAAAGGTTACATCAAAACCGGACCTTTGCAGCATCACAAAGGCATGTACATAGGCACGGCCAGATATTTAAGTAAAAAACGTTTTAACCTGTATCGTGTTTTAGGGCTGGATGTGATGTTGGATTTTGCTTGATAAGTGCCACTGTCATATTGCATGTAATAATATATTTAGCGCTTTGCGTACCATTGTACATATATAAAAATATAATTGTGACTACTTCTAAACAGCTGATTTCTCACAACAGCAGTTGATTCAATATCATTTCATTTGAAATTATATTAAAAATTCAAATTCAAAATAAAAATGGACAATAAAATTTATAAACAAATGCAGTATGTGTTTTAAATGAAGAACAAAGATTAAGAAAAAATGAACGAGAAAGACTACGAGATTAAAAAATAAATTAAAACGAAAAAATGAAACTAAGAATTAATGAAACAATGAAAATGTTACAATTAATAAACGAATTATGACTGAAGACCAACATCAACTAATTAATAACCGTGAAAAACATGAAACATGATTTATATTTTTGGTCCTGTAACAGAAATTTTGTTCCTTATGGAACCGAATGTACCTATTAAAGTATTATAATTAATTTGTGCCTGTTATATATATATATATATATATATATATATATATATATATATATATTTGTGTGTTTAACTTCCGACTATTGTGCACACTTGGGCTAATGCAGACGATGGGGTGATTTATAGCGTATGAAAATGCCAAGCCCTCGCCGAAAATCGAACCCGGGTCCTCGGGGTGAAAGCCTAGTACGCTATCCACTAGGCCACCAAGGCGGCTTATATATATATATATATATATATATATATATATATATATAGACATATACAGACAGAGATAGAGATACCCAAAAAACCGAAATTTTAAAACAGATATAATTATAAATTTATTTTCTTTTACAAAACAATTGTGTCACCTTCAAAGTATTCTTCGTTACTCTTATTACGTTTGTCCAATCCGTAATTGACTTGAAATATTTTTCAAACTCATCTGTGTTTTAGTATACAGCTGTTTCCTCATTTTCTTCGTTTTCTCTATGACATTAAATCACTGTTCTTTCATATCCTTTTTCATTAGAAGAAACAAAAATAAA